>PIJE02000283.1:303026-383026 GCA_002895965.2 Coryphaenoides rupestris | reverse complement strand
GCGTCCCGCGCGAACGCTCGTAGCCCGGCTCGTTGAAGTAGGGCTCCGACACCAGGATCAGAGACTGCACCGACACCAGCACCTGGAGGGAGGGAGGGAGTGAGGGGAGGTTAATAAAACTATGAACGCAGGCTAAATGAATCCAGAGCTTGCTCGACAAAGGAAAGATGTTGTAGAGAGAGAGAGAGCGAGAGAGAGAGGAAGGGAGTTATTGAGAATGGCGGACGATCAATACACAATCAAAAATATTGCCCTCCAGCCTTGAGCTCTGCAACAACAACCTTCTCGATGATCTCTCAGAGCTGATTGGCTATCATTTCCCGCTCTCTCTCTCGCCGTCTCACTCACTCCTTCTGTCTCTCACTCTCTAACTCTCTCTCTCAGCCGCCCAAATTGATGGAGAGGAAGTCCTATCAGAAGGGATGGGGGGGAGGGATGAATCTGTACTGCTCGCGTCAAATGTGTGAATTGGGGCACGAGATCATGGATCGTCAGTCAACGTGGAGGGGGAAGAAGGGAGATGCTAAAATGTTGCGCTCAAATGTTGAGCGAGTTGGAGGGTAACAGATAACCAAGTACGGACAAGAGGATTATAGTTCTATGACTACTATGTACTGTGTGTGTGTAGTTCAGCAAAGGCTGGTCCCGTTCATACGAAGCGTCCTTTCAAAATACCAAAGTGCTTTTCTTCTCTTGTCCTTGATCTTTTTGTTCTGATGCATTATATCTACAATACAAATTTTATAATAATATTTGCCCCCGCTCCTCCAGGTCCTCTCCACCACGTGACTGCTCTTCTCTTCCTGTACTTCCTCAACAACTTATCTCATTGCATTCTTTCAGATTCTGAATTTGGCAATTCAGATTCCCCGGCCTCTCTCTCTCCTTCGTCGGCCGTCCTTCAATCACTCTCTGTCTCCTCGACTCCCTCTCTCTTCTCCCTCATCAGCCACCCCCGGTCGCGCCGCAATTGCAATTGCGAGAGAGTCCTATTTCTCAAGATGGGTCGTGGGGGCTGGGCGAGGTGTCGGACACTGAGGCGCTCCTGGTCCAGCCCGGTGCCGCGGGGTCATGATGACAAATAGGGGCGGCGTTTCAACGTGTTGCCAGCCTCTGGCAGAGGAGGGACACAGACAGGAGAGAGGGAGACAGAGGAGAGAGAGAAGGTGTGAGGGGAGAGAGAGAGAGCAAGAGAGAGAGAGAGAGGAGAAGAGAGAGAGAGAGAGAGAGAGAGAGAGAGAGAGAGAGAGAGAGAGGGAGAGAGAGGAGAGATAGAAGAGAGGAGAGAGAGAGAGGAGAGAGAGGAGGGGAGAGGAGAGAGAGATGGAGAGAGAGAGATGAGAGGGAGAGAGAGATGGAGAGGGAGAGAGATGGAGAGAGAGAGAGAGAGAGAGGAGCGAGGAGGTAGATGGACAAGCCACGGCCTCGTGTAGTTTTACAGCTGTTTATACACTACAGAGTAAACTAAGGGATCCTGCCATACAGTTCCCAATGGTACACACACACACAGACACACAGTTTTTAATTCAGAATTTAATTCATCTTAAGCCGTGTGGTACAACATATGTGGAGACTGTTACCCAAGGCATCATTTTCTACCTAAAAGTCAGCATTTTATAGTATTTCTCGCCGTGTTGATGTATTGTCTGTACTGTGAGTAACAGACAGTGAGTGGAGCGAGACTTTAACAGACGCCGGCCTGCAGCAGCTGTAAGCTAACGCAGCAACAGCAGGTAGGTGTGTGTGTGTGTGTGTGTGTGTGTGTGTGTGTGTGTGTGTGTGTACAGTATGTGTAATTGTGTGTGTGCGCGCGGTGATGTACTCAACAGACACACCAACCGGCCACGCTGGGGGCTGGTGGCCACTGATGCAGACCCTCCAAACTCTACACAAATACAATTAAATCAAATATATATACACACCACACGGTGCCCACAGACGCTGGGCCGAGCCCTCTGGATACACACCGGCCGGCCGGCGCTCGGTTTGGAACGGCCCAATAATCCACAATCTGCCCAACGGTTTCCCGGGGAGTCCATCCTCGTGAACGAGGCCGCGATTGGTTTTTAATTAGCGTCACGTGTGCGCTTATCACCGTGCCGCCGGGCCAATCACGAGCTCATTCACGGTCAGGTTTTCAGGCGCGGTTGTCAAGGCAACCCATCCTCCCCGAGGGGGGATGGGGAGGAGGGGGAGGAGCTCACCTGCAGGAAGCTGGACGTCTGGGGGTTCCACTTCTCCTCGGGCCGGCCGTGCCACGTGTTCAGGATGCTTAGACACACCTGGGGAGGAGCACACGCGTCAGTCACATGGCCGTCAGTCACATGGCCGTCAGTCACATGGCCGTCAGTCACATGGCCGTCAGTCACATGGCCGTCAGTCACATCCCGCCACCACAACACCAGAAATCCTTTACTAATATTAGACTATTAACATATAGCATCAATATTCAGTAGTAGTAGTATAGTAGGAGTATTATTTCTTTCTTTAAATTGCACCTTCTTATTGTTTATTTTTTATATATATTTTTTGAACTTTTAGGAAGTATAGAATGTGTACAATGTATATACATTACTCTGTGTAATGTTAAATGTTAGCCACCGATTGCACAAAAGCACATTCCTTGTTTTTAAAAACTAAGCCAACAAAGTTTTTTTTTATTTATTTATAGGTTACAAAAACGAAAAACCCAAACCCTCGAATTCCCAAGATTCATCGATCGTTTAAACGTTTGACTTCACAAGGTTACGGTCTGAGCTCGACCGACCACCATCGGTCCCTCGTCAACCGATCACAGCGGGGTGGGGGGGCGTGGCCCTCCACCGACCCAACCCACCTTGCCGTCGTTGTAGAGGTTGGGGTTGAAGCGCACGCTGTGGCCCCCGGTGGTCTCCAGGTTGACCAGCGGCGGGGAGTTGGGGTAGTCCTGGGGGAAGTACACGTCAAACTCAAAGCAGCCGTTGGCGTAGGGCGTGTCAGCCGGCCCGTGATTCAGACGTGGCGAGGGGTCGAGGGGTCAACAGGTCAAGTCACAAGAGGCCAACGAGATCACACTGGTTCTGTGCGTGGAGAGTGTGGACATGGACACTTTTCCCCACGCCAAGGTCTCCATACAATTACTAACAACAGCTAATAACGACAAAAGATATACCAAAAGATACTTCCAAGTTTGACATAATGATTAAATTCAATCATAGATAGACCCTGCCATCTGCTAATTATTATAGATAGTAGTTGATAGGTAGATTAAAATATGCTGACAAATAGAGTATAGAGAGTATTGACCAAGAAAGCAACATACAGTATTATATATATATTTTTTTAATTTGTCCTCTAATGTCTTTAGTTTAGCTATGTAAGTAATAGTTGGGCCCCAAACCACTTCAAATTTACCTGAAGGTCCCCTCAAATTGTACTTAATTTTTTCTAGGTTTAAAAACAACATGAGGTCTTTGAGCCACAGAGATGCTTTGGGGGCAAGTGGTGACTTCCAGTCCAACAGAATTCTTCTGCGTGCTAATAAGGATGCAAAGGCAATACGGTCCCTTGGTTTCCTCCTAATCAATTGGTGATCAGGTAGCACCACCACAGCGTGATTAGCCCTTCCAAGCGGTTTCAGAATCTCCCGTTTTTGACATCACAAGTGGGAGTGTCTCCACCCAGATGTATGGTGGATAGATCAGCCTACCAGTAGCTACAGTCCACTGGGTAGGCTCATCTATCCACCATATATCTGCGTGGACACTCCCACTTGTGACGTCAAAAACCGGAGATGAAACCGTTTTTTGACGCCGCTTCGAATGGCTAATCACGCTCACATCTGGTGGTAAATGTGTCTCCTTTAACCGAACATCTATTGGGAAAAATTTTTTGCCCTTGAAGACCTGTTCTAAGGTTCTAATCTTTATACACCACACGCGATATATTGCTGCCTCGCTTCCGACAAATGTACTTCTTTTGAGTCGCGATGGATAAAAGCTTCGGCCAAATGCCCTAAATGTACACGCATGTTGTCTCTCGTGTCTTAACACTGTAGACGTGGTCCATTCAACAAGGGAATTGCATTTACAGAACGCTTTTTGGTGCAATAAAACTGCACAATACAAAAAGGGACATAACAAGGGAAACGGCAAAAACAACAACAGAAATAAAATGAGTTTCAAAGCACAATGGAAACCTGAATCCCAGAGAGACATCGGAGAGGTAGATTTAAACATGGAGAGATAACAGAAGCTGCTGGCGTAGACAAATGACTAATGCATTTTGTGAAAGCAACAACAGAACAGGTGAATTACGTTTCCCCAGGGGTTGACCTGCGTTCTCCAACACTGGAAACCCAACTGTAGAAAGCACCGCGGGTGTGTGTGTGTGTGTGTGTGTGTGTGTGTGTGTGTGTGTGTGTGTGTGTGTGTGTGTGCTTTCTATCAGTAAAACCCCAATGTATTACTCCTATGCTAATAAGATTAGCTCATTAATCACAGGCAAAAGAAAACAGCAGAGAAACAATGGAAGCATTAATAACACCTTACAGAAAAGATTTGTATCATTGCCCGCAGGAGTTAGCACTAACTTTGAATACAGTAAAAAACAAACAGAAACTGTGCTTGGATTAAACTCTACTTTTAAGTAGTGTTGTGTTCTGCTATTGATTAAGCATGTTCTGTTCCCGTGCTGTTGCAGACATATTTCAGGTCAAACGCTTTTCATAATGAGGACGGATCCTAATAAATTTTAATAAACGTGACCCAAAGTCAATTTTCAACCAACAAATGGTTGTCCATCGTTCAATGATGATAAAATAAATGATAAGAAAAGCTAGGTTTTGAATCAAATAGAAATCACCTTTGAAAATAAATATATATGCTGTAGATATTACACATATGTGTAAGCAGGTGTTAAAGTTTGAATGTTTACTTCTGGAGAGCAACAGATTGAGGAGCACTGAGGAGGTGAGGAAGAGGAGAAGGGACATCTTCAGAGCCCAGCGGCTCTTCATCAATCGCCCCCAGTCGAGGGGGGTTAAAGGTCATGAGGTTCTCACGGCGAGATGAGAGAGAGGCTGGTGAGTGTTGGAACAGGACACCACGCCGGGGGGAGGGGGGGATTCTGGGTAAACGCCGCAAACACTTCCTCTTCCTCTTCGGTCGGTCGTTACCCTCACCGACGGTGACGGGCAGTGGCGTCTTTAGTTTGTTTTGACGCCACGCGGTCTCTCCGGTTTCGGCGGGAGGGAGATGAGGGGGAGGGGGCGGCGGTGTTGACATTTAGCGAGGCCATCCGTCACGTGACTGGAGACATTTAGTTAAATGTCAGCCGAGTAAATGAGTAAAAGCCTTCATCAGCCGAGTCTTCCGGGAGTCGAGACTCGACTCTGATGCAACGTGGGAGCTGGATGCCGGGAAGCGTTCCTCAACCACGCGTCTACACGGTCCCTCCGTCTACGCGGTCCCTCCGTCTACGCGGTCCCTCCGTCTACGCGGTCCCTCCGTCTACGCGGTCCCTCCGTCTACGCGGTCCCTCCGTCTACACGGTCCCTCCGTCTACACGGTCCCTCCGTCTACGCGGTCCCTCCGTCTACATATCCCCCTTGTATCATGATTAACTAGCTTGGAGTTTACATTAAATGAGAGTTCTAATTGAAATGGATTGTGGGTTGATTTAATCATCACTATGATTTAATTCCCCCGTACTTCTTCCCTGCTGATGTCCAACTCAATTCATCGATCAGTCAAAGTGTCGGTTAGTGTTAATTCATTCATAGATAACCATTTAATGACCAAAATACAGTATATTGGATCAAGAAACAAACTCCTGCGGTCGGTATGGAGGAGCTATGACTGGGAGGCCCCTTCATCACCCATTGAACTGGTGAAGAGGAATAACCAAGAGGAGAACACGAGGAGGAGAAAGAGAACAACGAGGAGACACTCCTTTGTTAGCCATGTATCTAGTAAAGTTACAGGAGCATAGGAGGAGGAGAGAGAAGAAACAGGAGGAGGAACAGATATCAGAACATAAGGAGAACAGAGAGGAGAACATTTAGGAACAGATCGGATCAGAGTTGAAGAGAAAGGAGCACATAAGGAGGAGAACCGAGGACTGAGAGGAGAGAGGAGGAAGAGGAGGAGAAGCCCGTACCTTCATGATGTCGAGGCGCTCCTCGTCACAGCGGACGAAGACGCTGGAGGAGGAGGAGAGGGGCAGGGAGGTGGAGAGCGTGACGGCCTCCTGGGCCAGCCGCCTTGCCCGCGCCGCGCTGTTGGCGTCGCTGGCGTTCTTCACCTGAGACATGTAGTGGTAGCTCACCTTGAACACCAGGTTACCGTCCTCATCCTCAGACACCATCTCAAAGGTGTCTGCAGAGAGAGAGAGAGAGAGAGAGCGAGAGAGATGGGGGAGAGAGAGAGAGCGAGAGAGATGGAGAGAGAGGGGGGAGAGAGAGAGGGGGGTGGGGGAGAGAGAGAGAGAGCGAGAGAGATGGGGGAGAGAGAGAGGGGTGGGGGGGAGAGAGAGATGGGGAGAGAGAGATGAGAGAGAGAGAGACAGAGAATTTAAGTTATCATTGTTATAGCCTTAAAATAACAACGCACACTCATAATGTATATTTTAATCCAAGGTTGACCAACAGTGAATAATTTTTCATTTAATCCTTTTTTTTTTTTTTTTTAACTAATCAGTAGTTACGGGGCGTCCGTCATGGCTGTGATCCCGCTTTGTCTCGTCACACTTTTTAAATAAAGTTGTGCACCCAGGGGTTTGTAGTTGTCAAGGCACATCTCTCTCTCTCTCCCTCTCTCTCTCTCTCACTCCGTCACGTTGAGCTCCGTTCCCACTGAGGGGAGGAGAGCTGTTGATGCTGGCGTCACCCTCGGTTACATCAGGCGTCACCGTGACAACAGATACGAGAGCATGGCAGAGAGCGACATCATAATCAACCCAGACATCACCAGGGAGAGAGGGGAGAGAGGAGAGGAGGAGAGCGGAGGAGAGAGGATGATAAGAGGAGAAAGGAGGAGAGGAGGAAGAGAGAGACTGAGAGGAGGAGGAGGATGATGACAGACAGAACGAGAGAGGAGAGACCAAAGAGGGTGAGAGATGGAGGGAGGGAGAAAGTGGAAAAAGATGGAGAGGGAGAGAACGAGACAGAAAGACGGCAGAGTGAGAGAAAGAGTGAGGGCGGAAGAGCGAGAGACATGGAGAATAAGATGCAAGAGAGAATACGTTGCGAGAGATGGAGAGAGAGAGTCTTGCTTCAGGGTTGATGATCACTCTCTACCCGTCCACTTTTTTCCCCACCACCTTTAATGTCTGACACACACACACACACACACAGACACACACACAGGACCCACCAAACTGGAGCTTCTTCATGGTCGCGACGTATTTGTCCTCCAGAGACCGCAGGACAGACATCGGCTTGGGGCGGGTGGACGACTTCTTGGACGACTCGGCCAACTTCCTCTCTGGAGGGGAAGGGGGGGGAGAGATGGAAGGGTTAGCAGAGAGAGAGAGAGAGCGAGAGGGGGAGGAAGGGTCCCACCTTAACACCGGCCACCAGCCGATGGCACAAACATTTGGCAGGTCAAAAAAATGAGCTGGGCAACATATCAACACATGGGAGATTCCTCCACTCTGGCAGGTTAAAAAGGACAAGATTCTTCTTGAGGGAGGGAGGGAGAGAGGGAGGGAGAGGGAGTGAGTGAGTGAGGAGGAGTGAGGGAGGGAGAGTGGAAGGGAGGGGAGAGAGGGTGGTAGGGAGGGAGGGAGAGAACAATGGTGAGAGGATTGACAGCAATCTGCTGCATGTCCCCAAAAACAAACCAGCCAATAATGAATAATCAATAAATCCATACGCCACACATCATACATCTCAGCATCAAGTGGGTCACCACATACACGAGAAGTCTCTTCCCGTAATGCGGTAGAATAATGTAGACGACATACTATACAGTATAATCTATAATATAGTGCTGCAGCTATTCCTGCTCACAGAATGCCACTGAACACATATTCATACATATTCAAGTACATACCTATTATCATAAATGTGAGCTTTTTATCTCAATCTCAAGTCATTTCTCAATCTTTATTCACCACTCAAGGCTCACCCTATATTATCCGGTACATACAGACCTATACAACCACCCATCCATTTCACAGGTACATTCAACCTGCCATGGGCAGGACAGATGAAGTTAAATGTTGGCCAATCATTGAGCGCTAATACAGCGTTGAATGGGAGGTGGGAGGAGAGATGGATGGACGGATGAACAGTTCACACATGGACATCATTAACAGCCCACTTATATATAGATGCTTTATGGGGCTCACAGGACCCCCCACCCTGCCAGGACCGGGGGGGGGAGAAACACACCGAGCATGAAATTACCAGAACCTCTTACTGGGCCGGCCATTAGGAGAACCAGGAGGGGGCAGGGATGGAGAGATAGGGAGGGAGACGGGGAGAGAGGAGGAGATTGAGTAAGGGAGGAGGGGAGAGAGAGAGAGAGGGGGAGAGAGAGAGAGAGAGAAGGGCAGAAGGAGTGAGAGAAGAGAGAGGGAGGAGGAGGAGAGAGAGAAAGGGAGGAGGGGAGACGAGAGGCGAGAGAGGGAAGGAAGTGAGAGCTGTTATTAATATTTACCGACAGCTGTATTCATGTTTGTTTGTTCACGTTATATTGCGCTACGCCTCGGCAACAGGGCGATGTTTTGGCCACGCCAATAAAGTGATCGGAAGCAATATTTAATTGAGCGGGCGCGAGACGGGAGGGAAAAGTCCACGACCGTCAATATTTCTCCTTATTGTTGTGGTGACGTCGGCCCGGGGATATCGACGCCTCACCAAACACATCGCTTCCTCTCCTCTCCCACCCTCCCACTAGTACTAATTAACCAATTACACGTCCACACAGCCACCCCCCCCCCCCACCACTCCAACCAGCACCCTCACCCCCACCCCTCCCACTCCAACCACCCCCCGCCCCCCACTTATGGATTTATTCATGCCAATTGACAGCAACATCCATCTTCCACCCACCCACACCCACACACACCCAGCATCGTCATGGTAACATAGATGCAGAAGCAATCGGATGACGTGATTGGCTCAGGAGCAGAAGGGAGGAATCCTTGGACCTGGCGTGTACAGAGGCTGTCGTGAGGTAGGGGGATGGGGGGGTTTGCGTGTGTGTGTGTGTGTGTGTGTGTGTGTGTGTGTGTGTGTGTGTGTGTGTGTGTATCGCTCCATCATGTACCGAGGTCACTAACAATATACATTAGCCATTAATTATGACATTTTATTTTCAGACTAAGTGATGAATTAATTAACTTGAGAATGAAGATCAGCCTGACTCTGAACTCTCTACAGCAGGTGCTGAAGAGGACAGCGGCATAATGACAGAGCTAAATGGTGTGTGTGTGTGTGTGTGTGTGTGTGTGTGTGTGTGTGTGTGTGTGTGTGTGTGTGTGTGTGTGTGTGTGTGTGTACCCTGGTTGGCTTGTCTCAGGCTGGTGGTGGCCGCGTACACAATCTCCGCCGTCCTCTGGATGTCAGGTACCAGCAGGGTCAGGCCCTCGGGCTCCGGGTCCGAGCTGTCCGTCTTGGCCAAGCCCTTAGTCTTGTCTTTCTTTGACCTGGTGGAGGGGAGGAAAGAGTGCCAAATTAAGTATAAAGCACATCATCATCATCATCATTATTATTATTATATGTCGTAAAACTTTGATTAATAGCCCCGGGCTTTTATTTGCTTCGATTACTGAACTAAACATGGCCTACATTTACGACAGGCGTCTTAACAGGACAGGCTTTGAGGTCCTTTTCGCACAAAACGCTTGCTCAGAGCAGATGGAGAATAGAATCTAATCTGTTTATTCCATCTAGCGGCTGGATGAGGAGGTGTCCAGCTGCGTCTTTGTCTGTCAAGAGACGTGATAACAATAATCACAGTTCCATTTCCCTCGTCTCATTCATTTTATCGATCCGCCCACAGCGTCGATAGTAACCAGATAGACAACTCATGGAGACCCGGGATCTAATCAGGACCGCCCTGTATTTCTGAAAACGTGGAGCCGTGAAAAGGGACGGTCGGCGAAAGAGACTTCATCGAGACTCTGCTTTTAATTTAAATTTTACAGTCATTAAGTATATTTTGGTTGTTCAAGCTCTCACGTTCCCCACGCCGCTGAGGCACGGCGAGCAGTCAGGGAAGCAGCTTCTATTCTACTCGCAAAAACCTTTCCGCTTAAAACGCTCATGCACACAACCCACAGCCTCTCCTCCAACCGCTGGTCCTGACCTTGTCGAGACCCCAATTTCCGGATCTTTCTTGGCAAGAAACTTTGGAAGTTGTGAAAGTAGAAGTGTGTGTGTGTGTGGAGAAATGCTGGTGGGTGTGTATGTGGAGGGAGCGTGGGTTTAAGCGGGCAGTGCATTAAGGTCGCCAAAGGTCACCCACGTAGCAAAGTAATTTTTTAAATGTTGCCAAACTATTCAACGTTAGCCAGACGGACGCTAATTAATTCCCGCATAATATCTTTAATTGAATCTACTCTTCAGCCAATGGCATGGCCCCGAGACTCACAGCCAATTGGAAATGGCTCTTAACTTGACACTGAAACTAGGATGTCGTGACGTGATTGGCTAAAGAGAATATCGTATGCACACACACACACACACACACACACACACACACACACACAAATGCGGTGGCGTTCACAGCATCAACCATCTGTTAAAAATCTGTAAATAAATTGTGGATCGCGGATGTTTTCTTTGCTTTCCAAACGACACATTTTGCACATTAAGCCCGTGAAAAAAAGTCTTCTTTCCATTAGAGACACACACACACACACACTTCACCAATGCATCTGTTGTGATGCAGGCTGTAGCTGGGGGTGTGGGGGTATGAAGCTGGGAGATAGCGATCAGGAGGGCTCTCCCATTGCCCCGGGGAGTGTAATGAGCTGTCCCAGATCAACACGGAAAGATCGCAGCTGAGGCTACTGCTCCGTGACGTGACCTGCATGTGCTGCCGAGCTCCACGATGGGATCCCGGGCAAAACACCAGTCGGCACCCGATGGCGCGATTCCCCAGCATTCTAAAAAAAACCAAAAAAACGTCGCCGGCCGAGAGCTGGGAAGCTTTTAAATGGTTAATGGCGTCCTGAAAGCGCCCGGCGGTGTCGCGCGCGCCGGCGTGCCGAGGCGTACATGCATGCAGGTCAAAAAAATGAGCTGGGCAACATATCAACACATGGGAGATTCCTCCACTCTGGCAGGTTAAAAAGGACAAGATTGTTCTTGAGGGAGGGAGGGAGAGAGGGAGAGGGAGGGAGTGAGTGAGTGAGAGGGAGGGAGGGAGGGAGTGAGGGAGGGAGAGAACAATGGTGAGAGGATTGACGCAATCTGCTGCATGTCCCCAAAAACAAACCAGCCAATAATGAATAATCAATAAATCCATACGCCACATCATACATCTCAGCATCAAGTGTGTCACCACATACACGAGAAGTCTCTTCCCGTAATGCGGTAGAATAATGTAGACGACATACTATACAGTATAATCTATAATATAGTGCTGCAGCTATTCCTGCTCACAGAATGCCACTGAACACATATTCATACATATTCAAGTACATACCTATTATCATAAATGTGAGCTTTTTATCTCAATCTCAAGTCATTTGTCAATCTTTATTCACCACTCAAGGCTCACCCTATATTATCCGGTACATACAGACCTATACAACCACCCATCCATTTCACAGGTACATTCAACCTGCCATGGGCAGGACAGATGAAGTTAAATGTTGGCCAATCATTGAGCGCTAATACAGCGTTGAATGGGAGGTGGGAGGAGAGATGGATGGACGGATGAACAGTTCACACATGGACATCATTAACAGCCCACTTATATATAGATGCTTTATGGGGCTCACAGGACCCCCCACCCTGCCAGGACCGGGGGGGGGAGAAACACACCGAGCATGAAATTACCAGAACCTCTTACTGGGCCGGCCATTAGGAGAACCAGGAGGGCGCAGGGATGGAGAGATAGGAGAGGGAGAGGGGAGAGAGAGAGGAGAGAGAGGAGAGGGGGGGGGGGGGGGAGAGAGAGAGAAGGGCAGAAGGAGTGAGAGGAGAGAGAGGAGGGGAGGAGGAGGAGAGAGAGAAAGGGAGGAGGGAGACGAGAGGCGAGAGAGGGAGGAAGTGAGAGCTGTTATTAATATTTACCGAACAGCTGTATTCATGTTTGTTTGTTCACGTTTATATTGCGCTACGCCTCGGCAACAGGGCGATGTTTTGGCCACGCCAATAAAGTGATCGGAAGCAATATTTAATTGAGCGGGCGCGGAGACGGGAGGAAAAGTCCACGACCGTCAATATTTCTCCTTATTGTTGTGGCGACGTCGGCCCGGGGATATCGACGCCTCACCAAACACATCGCTTCCTCTCCTCTCCCACCCTCCCACTAGTTACTAATTAACAATTACACGTCCACACAGCAACCCCCCCCCCCCACTCCCCACTCCAACCAGCACCCTCACCCCCCACCCCTCCCCACTCCAACCACCCCCCGCCCCCCACTTATGGATTTATCATGCCAATTGACAGCAACATCCATCTTCCACCCACCACACCCACACACACCCAGCATCGTTCATGGTAACATAGATGCAGAAGCAATCGGATGACGTGATTGGCTCAGGAGCAGAAGGGAGGAATCCTTGGACCTGGCGTGTACAGAGGCTGTCGTGAGGTAGGGGGATGGGGGGGTTTGCGTGTGTGTGTGTGTGTGTGGTGTGTGTGTGTGTGTGGTGTGTGTTGTGTGTGTGTGTGTATCGCTCCATCATGTACCGAGGTCACTAACAATATACATTAGCCATTAATTATGACATTTTATTTTCAGACTAAGTGATGAATTAATTAACTTGAGAATGAAGATCAGCCTGACTCTGAACTCTCTACAGCAGGTGCTGAAGAGGACAGCGGCATAATGACGAAGCTTAAATGGTGTGTGTGTGTGTGTGTGTGTGTGTGTGTGTGTGTGTGTGTGTGTGTGTGTGTGGTGTGTGTGTGTGTGTGTGTGGTGGTGTGTGTGTTACCCTGGTTGGCTTGTCTCAGGCTGGTGGTGGGCCGCGTACACGATCTCCGCCGTCCTCTGGATGTCAGGTACCAGCAGGGTCAGGCCCTTCGGGCTCCGGGTCCGAGCTGTCCGTCTTGGCCAAGCCCTTAGTCTTGTCTTTCTTTGACCTGGTGGAGGGGAGGAAAGAGTGCCAAATTAAGTATAAAGCACATCATCATCATCATTATTATCATCATTTCATTATTATATATGTCGTAAAACTTTGATTAATAGCCCCGGCTTTTATTTTGCTTCGATTACTGAACTAAACCAGGCCTACATTTAGGACAGGCGTCTTAACGGGACAGGCTTTGAGGTCCTTTTCGCACAATACGCTTGCTCAGAGCAGATGGAGAATAAGAATCTAATCTGTTTTATTCCATCTAGCGGCTGGATGAGGAGGTGTCCAGCTGCGTCTTTGTCTGTCAAGAGACGTGATAACAATAATCACAGTTCCATTTCCCTCGTCTCATTCATTTTATCGATCCGCCCACAGCGTCGATAGCAACCAGATAGACAACTCATGGAGACCCGGATCTAATCAGGACCGCCCTGTATTTGTGAAAACGTGGAGCCGTGAAAAGGGACGGTCGGCGAAAGAGACTTTCATCGAGACTCTGCTTTTAATTTGAAATTTACAGTCATTAAGTATATTTTGGTTGTTCAAGCTCTCACGTTCCCCACGCCGCTGAGGCACGGCGAGGAGTCAGGGAAGCAGCTTCTATTCTATTCGCAAAAACCTTTCCGCTTAAAACGCTCATGCACACAACCCACAGCCTCTCCTCCACCGCTGGTCCTGACCTTGTCGAGACCCCAATTTCCGGAGTTTTCTTGGCAAGAAACTTTGGAAGTTGTGAAAGTAGAAGTGTGTGTGTGTGTGTGTGTGGAGAAATGCTGGTGGGTGTGTATGTGGAGGGAGCGTGGGTTTAAGCGGGCAGTGCATTAAGGTCGCCAAAGGTCACCCACGTAGCCAAAGTAATTTTTTAAATGTTGCCAAAACTATTCAACGTTAGCCAGACGGACGCTAATTAATTCCCGCATAATATCTTTAATTGAATCTACTCTTCAGCCAATGGCATGGCCCCGAGACTCACAGCCAATTGGAATGGCTCTTAACTTGACACTGAAACTAGGATGTCGTGACGTGATTGGCTAAAGAGAATATCGTATGCACACACACACACACACACACACACACACACACACACACACACACACACACACACACACACACACACACACACACACACACACACACACACACACACACACACACACACACACACCACACACACACACACACACACACACAGCAAATGCGGTGGCGTTTCACAGCATCAACCATCTGTTAAAAATCTGTAAATAAAATTGTGGGATCGCGGATGTTTTCTTTGCTTTCCAAACGAACATTTTGCACATTAAGCCCGTGAAAAAAAGTCTTCTTTCCATTAGAGACACACACACACACACACTTCACCAATGCATCTGTTGTGATGCAGGCTGTAGCTGGGGGTGTGGGGGTATGAAGCTGGGAGATAGCGATCAGGAGGGCTCTCCCATTGCCCCGGGGAGTGTAATGAGCTGTCCCAGATCAACACGGAAAGATCGCAGCTGAGGCTACTGCTCCGTGACGTGACCTGCATGTGCTGCCGAGCTCCACGATGGGATCCCGGGCAAAACACCAGTCGGCACCCGATGGCGCGATTCCCCAGCATTCTAAAAAAAAACAAAAAAACGTCGCCGGCCGAGAGCTGGGAAGCTTTTAAATGGTTAATGGCGTCCTGAAAGCGCCCGGCGGTGTCGCGCGCGCCGGCGTGCCGAGGCGTACATGCATGCATGCCCGCTACAACACGCCTCCGCAACACACGGGCCATGTCTCAGGGTTTGCATATTCCGTCATGCAATATTGATCAGCGTTCCCCGTTGTACCACGCTGGAGAACAGCCGTAAGGGCGGGAAAACACGGAAACCCGCCACTAAATGGGTTCCCGTCTGCAGTACTGTCATCTACTGGACTGTATTCTGCTACTACTACTGTGATCGACTGTATTTTACTTTTTGTGATCTACTGTAACTCTACTGTACTGTGAACTCACACATGATATATGTTGTTGTGTTATATTGCTATACCTCCGACAACGTTGACAGCGCCCATGTTCACCGTGGCTGCACACACACACACACACACACACACAGTCACCACAGAGTCCACCTCACCTCAGCTGCCACTGGGACAGTCTTAGGGGGAAACACTGGAGTTGCCTATTAATATTCTATGATTCGGTGTCAAGACCCCTACACTCCCTGTGCAAACTATCATGGGCTATACATTTAGAAAGCACTTGGTGTTCTGAAACACGTTCTATTCTTTATTCATTTTCTGTGTTATGAAACATGTAGGGATCTCTCTCTCTGGCTCTGCGTCTACAGGCGTATGAACATGTAGCCGTCTGCAGACGAAGCTATGAAATGTAATTTCATAGTTGATCCCCCACCGCGCCCGCGGGATACAACACATGCTGGTACTCGTGACCCGGGGGGAATACAGAGCCTATAATGGCCTTTTACCCGTCTTAAAAGGCCATGAAGGTTATGGAAACAAAAGCAGTGTGATGGGATAATTAGCCGTCTCAATGGAGTCAAATGTCACTGAAGAAAATATGAATCAATGATGGGGAAAAATGTGACTAATTATCGGCTTGGACAGGGAAGGCCCCGGGAGGGAATCTACCCTGACCCCATTATGAACGTGTTGTGGCCGCCACTAGTACCGCATACTACTACAGTTGTACTCTAAAGTGCATATTTTCCTCTGAATATATTTCTCGCCATTTTGTGTGAGGACTCGATTGACAGGAAGTTGCCATCTGTCCGAATAAAGTATCCAAGTACCTCAAATAAAACACAGACATCTAAACTAATCCAACTGATTGGCTTGAGGGTGCTTCAGAGGGCCCCCGCTGAGGGTGGTGTCCTCCACCTTACCGGAGGCGGTTGGTGTAGGTGTCCACGCAGGTCTTCATCTTGGCCAGCAGCATGCCCACGGAGGTCTGGCCCTCGGAGCCCTGGTCGTCGCCGTCGTCCTCTGGCTCATCCTGCCCGGGGCCCCCGGGCAGGGGCAGCAGCAACGGCACCAGGGCCGTGCATGTGGAGATGGCCCTCAAGAGCTCCAGCAGGGCCCGGTACAGGGGCACGTGGCGGGCCATGTCCAGCACTGCAGAGACACATGGACGAGTCACGGTTAGAATCAGTGAAGACAGTCAGAATCGGTTACAATCAGTCGGAATCAAGCGGAATCAGGCAGTTAGAGTCTGTTAAAAGTTGGTTAGAATCAGTTAAAACCCAGAGAGGGACAGTCAGAGTCAGACAGTTGAGAATCAGTCAGTCAAGAAAACCGAGAGTCAGTCAACAGTCAGAAAAGTTAATAGCGATCACAGAAAAGGACTGAAATAGTCTCCTTAGAGAAAACTGGAATAAAATGTAAATTACGAAAAGTCAGTTAAAGAATTCCAGCAGATTTTGAATTTCTTTTGTCAGATTCTCTTTGCCTGCTTCCACACGGTGGTCAGTCAGAGAGGGGGAGCTAATGAGAAAAGGAAAAGCTAATCAGAAACAGAGATCATAGCCAACCCTCTCAATGAGGAGGAGGAAATGTGCTGATCAATAACACACACACACACGCTCATCAAGAACCTCACAAAGAAACCCCAACATGCCAACGGCAGCGCTGTGTTGAAAATATTGATTAGACGCGTGCATCAGGAAACACGCCCAGTCAACCAGAGAGCCGGGGAGAGAGCGCCTGGCTCAGTATTTTATGTGCGTCCACGAAGAGATTATTCTACAGAAAGGCAAACAACAACCATGTAAAGATTTATACGAGAGTGATAGATTGAACAAACGATAGAACGAGATAGAACGAGAGATAGAGAGAGAGAGAGAGAGAGAGAGAGAGGAGAGAGAGCTGCAGCCAGAGATGGATGACGCCCAGAACTAGCAGGCTGAAGAGGATATTAAAGATTATTCTGTTTCCAGGGACCGACCCCCGACGGTGATAAACAGCACAGCCGGCTAAGGACCCCCCGTGCCCCCTCCCGGTGCGCGACGACGGACCCTAAACTCAATTTGTGGACACGTCTCCTCCTGGGAGAAAATGTGCGAGGGGCTAAAGTTGCGGCAGGTTACGATATTGCATCCCGTGTTTGGGACGTGATGGGTCCGCGTTTCCCTGCCGATACACGTGAAGGCGAGACGAGGTCGTCTGGAGGGCACGACTCACCCGGCGTGGCGGAGGCGCGCCGCTGGGAGTTAATAAAAGGAGACAAAAAACCATGACGACACCTTCCAAACTGCCCCAAACGAGGTGGAAAGGAGGAGACAACACACAGGAGTGACAGCTCCTAAATAAATCATACAATTATTTTAGTAATTGTCGTTGTAATCAACAATCTTAGCAGCTATAAAAGCAAATTATAGCCAAATCAACCAGTGAATCCGGAATGTATATCATGCATTCCAATTCATATTCGTACCAACCCTGTGGGTGGCAGTAGCTCAGGAGGCAAGACTGGTTGTCTGGCAACAGGAAGGTTGCTGGTTCGATCCCCGGGCTCCTCCACCTCCTAGCTAAGTGTGGAGGTGTCCCTGAGCAGGACACCACCTAACCCTACCTGCTCCTCCTAGCTAAGTGTGGAGGTGTCCCTGAGCAAGACACCACCTAACCCTACCTGCTCCTCCTAGCTAAGTGTGGAGGTGTCCCTGAGCAAGATACCACCTAACCCTACCTGCTCCTCCTAGCTAAGTGTGGAGGTGTCCCTGAGCAAGACACCACCTAACCCTACCTGCTCCTCCTAGCTAAGTGTGGAGGTGTCCCTGAGCAAGACACCACCTAACCCTACCTGCTCCTCCTAGCTAAGTGTGGAGGTGTCCCTGAGCAAGACACCACCTAACCCTACCTGCTCCTGATGTGTTGGTTGTTACCTTGCATGGTTGGCACCACCGTCGGTGTATGAATGGGTGAATGTGAGGCAATACTGTAAAGCACTTTGGATAAAAGCGATGTATAAATGCAATCCATTTACGAATAGTTTTCCGTGGCTGACAACCAACGTTGTTGATTAGTGCCAACCATACATTCATAGCTACAGATTAGTGTTAGCCCCGAGTCTGAATGCTATTTCACCTCGAGAGGAGGGCGAGATTCAGACACAGCCTCTGGGTGTTGTCATCTTGCATAACCACCAGAGGTTTTATTAATGTCACCAGCACATAATTCCACTCTTCTATTGTGTCGATCAGACACAGAGTCCAAAAAACATGATGACCAAGATCAGGGAAAAAAATAATAAATAAAAATAAAATTATATATATATATATATATATAGACGTTCTCTACAATATGTGATGGAGGTGCAGCCAGACACCAGCCACGTGTCCGCCTGTTGGCAGCACCTCCCCGGGCCTGGAGGTGACCCATACTGGGAGGAAGGTATGGCGTGAACACACACACAGATGAGGGGAATCATGTTCTCTGAGTGGATGTGTGAGTGGTCAAGGTGCTGGTTGTCCTGGGCTCTAGACGCTCAGCACAGAGGGGGGGTGGGTGCTGGTAGTGGTGTGTGTGTGTGTGTGTGTGTGTGTGTGTGTGTGTGTGTGTGTGTGTGTGTGTGTGTGTGTGTGTGTGTGTGTGTGGTGTGTGTGTGTGTGTGTGTGTGGGGGGGGGGGGTCCTCTTCTACACTGTTTTACATTTATATTGAAATCCCACCACCCCCCAGCCTCCTAGCCCCTCCCCGCTGTTAGCAGCTATCGCCACAAACACAACACACCATCGACGGGAAAATCAATTCAATTCAATGTAAAGAGCTTTATTGGCATGGGAAATGTACATTTACATTGCCAAAGCGAGTGGTAAATAAAAAGTATGCTAAACTAAACTAAATATATACAGGTCAGTAAAAGGTGATTGAATTGTCTTTATGGAGGTTGTATTCCGTTGGATGTCTTTTTCCTGTCGCAACAGCTCACAAATCTTGCTGCCGTGTTTGTTAAGTTTTCAAAATTCTTTTGGGTGTTTGAGATCTGTGTGAAGTATGTATCTCTAATGTCTTGGTATAGGTGGCAGGTTGTTAGGAAGTGTAGCTGGGTTTCCACCTCCTGTTGGGTGCAGTGGGTACAGAGTCTCTCTCTCTCTCGCTCTCTCTCTCTCTCTCTCTCAGGTGTGAGACCCTCCGTCGTCGCCGCTGGCAACACATCTTGGTAATTACCTGGAGGGCTCTCCGTCTAAACGCAGTGATTCATGTAGGGCCATGTCACCGTCCTCTACCGTGTGTGGGTAATGGTGGAGTGTGTGTATGCGAGAGAGGGGAATAGGGTGTGTGTGTGTGTGTGTGTGTGTGTGTGTGTGTGTGTGTGTGTGTGTGTGTGTGTGTGTGTGTGTGTGAGGGGGAGTGTGTGTGTGAGAGAGAGGGGGAGAGTGTGTGTGTGTGAGAGAGCGAGAGGGACAGAACAGAACGTATGAGTAAACGTGTGTGTGTGTGTGTGTGTGTGTGTGTGTGTGCGCTAAACATTCCCTTAGTTTCCATTCAATGTCTGTTGTGATCAGAAGCCACCACCAGATCAGAAGCCACCACCACCGCTAACCCCGCCCCTCAGGTGTAATTATCTTACCTGTTAGATCAAACTATAGAGTAGGGGAGGGGAGGGGGGGGGGGGGGGTGTAGGGACAATCCATCCTCTGCCTTTTATTTTTTTAAATACAAATCGCTAACAAGGTTAGGTGGGCGGGGGGGGGGAGACGGGGACATCGATGGCCAGAGTCCTCTAATAAACTCAACCTTGATTCACCTCTGAGCTAATGGCGCGCCACGTGGAGAATAGTAAGAAGTAGAACACACCACGCAGCGTTAGAGACGTGTCGGCCACATCTCTGACTCTGTGTGGTGGTGGTGGTGGTGGTGGTGGTAGCCAGGAGCGTCCCGTCTCATTCCCGGGGAACTTCTCACAATGTCAATGATGCAAGGTGGTCTTGCATGCGCTGTAGGTTATAATAATTATCATGCAATACTTTCCCCACCATTTTTGGACCCAAATCGCTATGCATAATATCAAAATCCTCTTGTCTTGAGATATACTTCATATATCATGTGATATAGAACAATGTATTGCCAATATTTCCGGTAGTTTTGAAGTATTTGCAGGAAAAGTGTGAACATCTCTGTATTGGTGAATCTTGGCCAAACTGCTACCATACCAAGACGAAAGGCAATTAACTTCCATTTAAAACGGGATTAAAATCCCAACGATGGTGGGTTCCTATTCAACCACACACACACACACACACACACACACACACACACACACACACACACACGTGTCTCTATATTCAAATAATCCTGGTTAATAACAAAAATCGGCGGACAAATCAGGCAGGACCGATGCTCGAGGTAGATATGGTTGACAGCCGGACTCATTCCAAATGCTCGGGCTCATTACCGCCGTCCAATTAGGAGTCGGACCAGGAGACGCTCTCTTCCACTGTTGCCACGCAGACGGACCGAGCGACCGTTTCTGAATGCCGAGACGTTAACTACGGCATGCCGAGCGGCGGGGGATCAAACCTTCCAGGGATGATCTACAGGCACAGCGTCTTCGCCCTCAGTCGGCTCCACAATGTCAACCAAACGCCACGCATAAAAAAAAATAAGAACAGCTCCATTGTCCTCAGACCGTGGCTGCTCAGGCTCCCGGGTGATTAACTGGAAAACGCCGCGTACTGGCTCCTGGGGTCCCTATCCATTCTCGACGCCATGGGTACGTGCTCGGTGCCAAGCGGGTCTCTCCGCAAGGTGAGGCCGACAGCCCATTGGTCTGCAGGGATACTCAATAAAGCCTTATCTGGAGGAGGAGGAGGTGGTGGTGGTGGTGGTGGTGCGCTGCATAACTATTAGAGCTATGGTTTATACACACACACGCATGCACATGAGAGCCGGTAGTGGGGAACGCTGACACACAATAGATTACACCAGACGACAGTAGAGACGCAAGGTCAACAAGTTACAACAAAAGCTACGCAAAATCCACGCACACTCTTTCTCACTGTACCAAGAGGCACCAATTTCGACAACATTCTCAACTAGAGGAAGAGCTGACCGAGGTTCAAGGGCTTACTGACGGTTAAATATTGATGCTTTAATTAATAAAACATGGCGCCAGGTTAGTGTAGTGGCCTAGGGCGTCAATTCTCAAACGAAAGGTCCTGGGTTTGATCTCCAAAGTCCGCAGGCGTCCCCATGAGCAAGACGTTGAACCCCTACCGGCTCCTTGGTGACATGATGCAATATCATGATGCAAAAATAGGCAGTGTGTCACCCATACTCTGTCTCAGGGTGGGCTGGGAGTGGGAGCCTCGGGAGGGTGACCAATGCCTGACATGGAGGCCCGGCGTCCGGCCTTAAGACCCAGGAGGATCACGACTACTACCAAGACCCTGAGGGGGCAGGATGTGTTGCACAACGAACCCTATGAACAGGACCTGATCCAAGACACAAGATGTCCTCAACAGCGACGCTGGGGAGTGTCTTCTCAACACAGTGATGTTGTGAGATCCAAATGAAGACACACCACACGGTTTCAAACGTATGGTGTTATTTCAAATGAGCATTAAACCAAAAAGTTTATATTTTTAGTGGTTTGCCCATTGTGCAATGAAATTAAATGAAATTAAATGAAATTGGATTGCAGCACTAGCACTGTTCAAGAGACCGCCAGAAAAGGAAAAGGATTTTTATTTTTATTTTTTTAAATGGAGACTTGTACACAATTCCCAGCCAGCCTGTTAGTATTAGCAGAGATCCGTGTCTCAATGCTGTCTAAAGGCTACATGTGTGTAGATGGGCCCTGCCACTGACGATGGCTCTAAGATGCATTCGTTATATTTATTGTTGTTCCGTTGACAGTTTCTATTGTAGTTTAAGATGCTGTACCAGCATGACATGCCCTGTTCTGGTGACATGGTCTAATATTTATTTATTCATGTACTAGTCCAAAAACCCTTGCGTTGTAAGAACACATGTTGTTTTGAGACATTATTAATCCACTTTGATGCGTTTTCGCATAACCTGTGTTTTTACACGTTTAAGAATATCAAAAATGTATATTGATATTCCAATACTCATGACCAACATCCCAATATATATGTTGGCAATACCACCACCGTGTCCAACGTAGCGCCCCCCTGCCCTCCCCAATCTCACCATTCCCCGTGGGGGCGGAGAAAGAAGAGAGGGGGAAATAGGAAGCCTCATAATCAGAGCTGACAGATTCTGGACTGTCGTTTGGTATTTTTTCACCTGGCAGGGTCATCGGTGCTTCCAGAAGTAACGAGAGCGGAGAAGGGTGTGTGCTTTTAGCTTTTTCTTCCCGATGCCGCTGCTGCTGTCGTGGTCCTTGCTCTTAATTAGCCAAGACGTTGTCTCCAGACGTCCCTGGACCGATCAAAAACGCATAAAGCCCCACGCTCAAGAGCCTCGAGGAGACATCACCCACACCATCCACCCCTGCAAAGCATTCAGTATTGCATCGCTTGAACATGCATGCAGCGTGAGACGGTACAGTCGTGCTCCGCATGGACAATTAAAATCGCTTTTGCGTGCAATATAAAACTTTTGATTTCATCATTTCAAAGTATGTGTAGCAAGATGAAATGAGGGTTTGTAACCAGGGAGGAACACCAGAAGATCCGAGCTGAACGCACGGGAGATAATTGTCCTCATTTGGCTCCAAGCGAGTCTTGTATGCTTCACATGTGGGGGCGTGCGTGTAATGGAAAAGCCGATCATCGCTATAGTGGCGATGCACCGCATCGTCGCCGATGTACGCATGAAGCAATAAAAAACTAATGGTTCCAATAAAAGCACACAATAAAATAAGTAATCGTTGTAACATAACAGAAGACTCGCTCAAAGAAGAACGTAATAAGCGCGTCACTTACACGACCACAGATCGGCGTGTGTTCTGCGGAAACTTTTAAGAAGCCTGCAGCATTTAAGGTGATGTCCATGTTGTGGATTTTGATTAAACACTTGAAAGATATTTATATATATATATATATATATATATATATATATATATACACACACACACATGTATAATAGAATCTATGGCTGCCACTAAAGATCATTGTTCTATTGATGTATTTTATTGATAATTTGAAACGATTTCATTTTGTTTCAGCTGTGACATTTTCCATCCATAATAACATGAATTTTAACAACAGGTTTCGTCCTCAGCAGTGAGATGAGGACCTCAGGGGAGACATGGCTATGTCTGGGTTTTACTAGGCTGGGGGCGTGGCTAAACTGAGAACGGGATGTGGGTTTTAATAGGTAGGGGGTGGGGCTAAGTGGAGTTTAATAGACCAGGGCGGAGTGCAGTTTTTTGGTTAATATATATATATAGGGGCTTGGCCAAGACGTGGGTTTTATAGGTAGTGGGTGTGGCTACATTGTGCCACGTTGCAATGGAGGGGTGTGGCTAAGAGCTGGGTCTTTATAGGTACTGGATGGGGGAGGGTCGAGGGTTTTTTTTTTTATAGGCAGGGGGAGGGGCTAGTACAGCTGGCGGGGGAGGGGCTAGTAGAGCTGATTGTTGCGGGATCTCCTTTTTATTGACCTCGTGCTGTTCAAGCCGAATCACTCCATTAGCCTAGAGGTCAACACAACGGCATCATCGAAACAATAAATAATCAATCTGGGAGAGAGAGAGAGCCAGAGAGAGAGAGAGAGAGAGAGAGAGAGCGAGCGGGAGAAAGAGAGCGAGACAGAGGGATAGAAAGAGGGTGAGTGAGAGAGAGTGAGGGAATGAGAGAGCAAGGGAGAGAGAGAGAGAACAAGAGGGAGCAAGAGAGCGAGAGGGACAGCGAGGGTGAGAGAGTGCAGGAAAGCGAGAGGGAGTGAGAGGGTGAGAGAGCAAGAGAAAAAAGAAAGGAGGGGGATTGAGAAAGGGGGAGAGAGAGCAAGGGCATGAAAGTGAGAGAGTGAGGGAGAGGAAGCTGAGATGAAGAGCGCTGAGGCGGAGCAACACAACAAAACAAAACAGCAACAACAACAACAACAACAGCGGCGTGCCTCAGCTATCTACCGAGAGCCGTGACCAATAGAAGCTGGTCCATGGAGAGAGGTCAGAGGTCAGGGCCAAGCCTTGACAGAATCCCCGCGGAAAACAAAAGTAACGCCACAAAACAGTGAATGAAGCCCGTCGGCCCGAGAAATCAGCACAGAGGAGGTGGTGGAGGTGGAGGTGGGGTTGTTCGATCAGAGATGATTAAGAAGCCTTTCAAAAAGAAATAACAGCCCGAGTGAGCAGGCGAGGCGGAAGAGGGAGGAAAGAGGGAGGAAAGAGGGAGGAAGGAGGGAGGAAGGAGGGAGGCGGTGAGTCAGAGCTGGAAGAAACCGAGCGCTGCACACCAATATAGATTTAACTCATCATCCTGCAGCTAGCAGTGATTTCCAATCCCTCAGTGGGAGAAATGACCACGGGAACGACTTTCTCCTCAGCCGCATGACAAATACTTCTTGGCAACACAAGACGCGATTGGGCAAATATGAAGTCCACAACAGGCTGTGATTGCCTGTGTGGTTGGGTGTGAGGGGGGCGCGGTGTGTGTGTGTGTTAAGGTTACGGTCTCGCCGGCGGTGGACCTTGCCTTGTCAGACCTCAGACATGATGAACGAGTGACGCGTCACCAGGTGCATACAGAGCACTGATGGGGAGGGGGGGGAGAGAGAGAGAGCGAGAGAGAGCGAGCGAGCGAGAGAGAGAGCGAGAAGCCGTGGTGGCAACAACACCACCACCACCTCCTCCTCCTCCTCATCCATGATCACCACCACCAGCCAACGTCCTCCACATCAGTACCCCACTCCCGTCATCCTGACTCCTCCCCTCTCCGCACCATGAAATGCACGACAGAGGCCGGGGGGGGGTTCGCTAGGAGATAGAGGATCTCCCATGATCCTTCTCCCTTTTATTATTCCATCGCCTGAGCCTCCTCCTCCTCCTCGTCGTCCTCCTCCACAGCCTCCTACTCCCCCTGCTTGCTTCCATCTGTTTTTTCCTCCAATAGCTTACGTGTGTGTGTGTGTGTGTGTGTGTGTGTGTGTGTGTGTGTGTGTGTGTGTGTGTGTGTGTGTGTGTGTGTGTGTGTGTGTGTGTGTGTGTCTCATCACAGCTCCAAGAGGAGGAGGAGGCGACGGCAGCAAGCATGAGTGAGACCCTCGGTTTGTTTCCCTTACACCCTCTCTCCCCCCCTCCCCCCCCCCCCCCGTTTCAATCCAACAATCCGCCCCCCACCTCCCTCCCCCATCTCCCTCACTCCCGTCTTATTTATTCTCCATCTCCCTCTCATCCATCTCTTTCCATCCTTCTCTCTTATCTCTCTCCCGTCCTCCCGATCTCTCTCCCCCCAACCACCCACCCCCCCACCCTACCCCCAGTGTCTGTTTGGTTATGCAACGCACAGCAGTGCTCCCCACAACACACACACACACACACACACACACACACACACACCCCCCCTCCTTCCCTCTACGCAGCTCTGTGGTTAATTTTGGCTGTCCCTGCCTGCCCTCCCTCCCTGGGTCTCGATATACGGGCTCTGCTGCTGCTGCTGCTCCCACCTGCCTGCCTGCCTGCTCCTCGCTCCTCCCCCACCCCCCGCAGGAGGAGTAGCGTAGCCGCTGGTGCTAGCGGAGGCTCAGGCAGGCAGACGCAGCACCGATCGCTCACTAATCCCCCGGAGTTAGCCTCGACGCGCTGTCGTCGTAGCGCACATACAGTATATACGTGGCTGGCTGGCTGGGAGGGAGGGAGGGAGGTGGGAGGAGGTGGAGGTAGTGGGAGACGGCGCCCCCTGAAAGGCACTAATTGCACTGATCCCCTGGGGGAGTGTGAGGAGGAGGAGGAACATAAAGGGAGAGGGGGGCGGGGACTTGTGTACTTGTCAGAGAGAACACGGCTGCTCATTCTGAGGGGGGTCAAAGACACACCGGAGTAACGGAGGAGGAGGAGGTTCTGTGTGGAGGAGTTCGGTAAAAGCAGCGAGGCGAGCGTGTGCAAGAGGACGAGTGAGCGAGCGAGAGAGGGAGGGAAAGGGAAGGAGGGAGGGAGGGAGGGACAATGGGGGGAGGGAGCAGAGGGAGAGCGGCGCGGGGAGGAGGCGGGAGGGGGTGTGGGCGAGCGCTGGGTTTTCAGCGATCCCCCTGAATGGAGGTCTGCTGCCGCTCTGGCTGTGGCGCAGACGACGGCGACGACGACTCGCTAACCGCGGGAGACGTCCGATCGGCGCGGCAACGACAGCGACGACGACAACAACAACAACATCGGAGACGACGACGACAACAAGAGGAGACGCGGAGCCTTTGAAGCCGACAACCGCCGGAGGAGCTCACAGGTGCGAGGAGGACATTCTCGCAAGCACCTTTTTTTGGTGCGTGTGTGTGTGTGTGTGTGTGTGTGTGTGTGGTTGTTGCGCGCATCTGAGGGGCACTCGGCAACATAAACACATTCCCCCCGCCCCCTACTCTCAATTTGCGGGATCCCGTTCGCTCAGGAAGGACCGGCGATCGTTCTCGACTGACAGCCTCCGCCCCCCCAAGCCCCACCCCCTCCCCCCCCACGTCCAGCAGCAAACCCCCCCCCCCCCCCCAGGAGGCCAGGCGTTTCAGCAGACGACCCCCGAGAGAGAAGCATGCTGGATGACGATGACGGTGCCGCCACTCCGCACGCTAAAAGCCTCAGGGTAAGACGCGCTCGAAACCGCCTGGCTTCCCCCCTCGCTCTCTCTCTCTCTCTCTCCCCGCTTGCACTCGCTCGTTCATTCTGATGCTGCTCTGCCGGTGTTGATGCAGGAGGAGGAGGAGGAGGAGGTGGAGGAGGTGGTGCCTCTGTGACAGTCGCATGCGTATTTGTCGGCGAGTGGTTGACAATGTTGACGAGATCGAGAGGGATCTCCCGTTCCGTGCTGTGTTGTTGTTGTTGTTGGTGTCGAGTTGTGTTTTTCTTGTTGCAAATCCTTAAACATCGTATGACCACCAGCTCTCATGTGGTCAACTCTTGAGACTCTCCTCTCCACCCCTGCCTCCCCCCCTCCACCACTCAGACATCAGACATCAAATATGTTCAAGGCGACAACAACTTCCACGGAGCGTGAAAAGGGGTGTGTGTGTGTGTGTGTGTGTGTGTGTGTGTGTGTGTGGTGTGTGTGTGTGTGTGTGTGTGTGTATGTGCGTCAGTAGGAGTCTTTGAGGCACTGAGCAGCCAGGGGTGGGAGGGGGAGGGCAGACTGAACGGTGGTGTTGAATCACACCTTTCTCTGCCGGGGTTAGTGTCGCCGTGGTGAATTGTATTGTTTGGGAGTCAAATGGAGACCATCGAGCTGGGGGGTGGGGGTTTGTCACTGGGAGTCTCTAGGCTGAGGCGTAAGGGATGCACAGCCAGGGGTCCCTGGAGAGCCACTAACGATGCCACGTGTAAACTAATCGTCATTGTGCTACGCGTGACCATTGTTTAGCTCAATTGATTTTCAACCTGAAGGGAGAGAGGAGGGGGGTTACCTCAGCGGCGGAGCTCGAGCGCCAGCGTCGTCGTCGGTTGTGGGGTCTCGTGCCTGTGGAGCCTCTCTATTGACATGGTCTTTTTTTCTTAATCCCAGATAAGTGGCAACACTGGCAGGCCGGGCAAGTACCAAGACCATGGGCACTACGCCCATCACCCTTGAGGAGGTGCGAGCACTCGAGGGCAAGGAGGAGCAGGAGGAATCCATCCTGGCTTTGCTGGGCATCATCTGCACCTTCCTCAACCTGTTTGTGATCATCTTTGTCTACATTTACACCACCCTGTGAGGCGGAGGCCAAACAGTGGGGAACGAGGGACTCGGCAAAAGGCCGCCGAGGTTCAGAAGACGGCTCGGAGGCCACAGTGGTGCTGAGGGAACAACACGCCTTCTTCCTCATGGACACCTCTGCTAACGGGACGAGGCAGGGATTGAACCGCTTGCCTCGGCATTCACATGGAGTCGGGGAGGCCGTGTTGTTCTGCCACAGATGGGACTACTATGGGAGATAACGATGGACTGGAGGTGGTGTCGGTGGTGGGGGAAGCATGGCTACGCTATGACCAGTGCAAAAGAGAGACCTTGTGGAAGCCCTGCCCAGGGGTCACACAAGGGAGACCCCCCCCGCCCCCCCTTGTGGCCAGCAAGGGACCTTCAATCCATCAGGAGGGCTGGGAGCGCCTGCCCGACATGCAGAACACGTGGGCCTTGTGGACAAACACGGTTGGCTCCTATGAACGTCAAAGGTCTTTTCTACTGGCCTACTTGGCTTCTTGCGTGGCCTGGTGAGACACTGGGCCCATGAGACTTCTGTCCAGAGGACCATCCCAGAGGGAGGGAGGCTGTCTGGCAACAAATTCAATCCGTGATCTCCAGGGGACGCAATTTTACAGCTTCAAGGCCACCGATGCTCCTGCTGCGTGGGGCCGGGGAGGTGATGTACTGTGATGAGCAGTTACCGGCCCCTTCAGAGATCGATGCAGACATGATTCAGAGAGGGAACGCAGGACATGAAAGGTACTCGGTATATATATAGGCTATTGATGCTGTCTGTCCCACACATGTTCCCCATGGAATCTGACGCGGAGTCTGGATGGATGGCCAACATTA
Source organism: Coryphaenoides rupestris (assembly GCA_002895965.2). NCBI lineage: Eukaryota > Metazoa > Chordata > Actinopteri > Gadiformes > Macrouridae > Coryphaenoides > Coryphaenoides rupestris. Next base: position 354,186 of record PIJE02000283.1, on the reverse strand, counting down.
CTCAGTTGAGGCGTTGTGGACATGCTACCGTCTGGACTGTAGTGGTGAGGAGGGAGTGTGTTAAAGCCCAACACCTGTGAATTTATGACGACGCTTAACAGCCTTGGGAAATGGTGACGCTAATGGTACGATGGGGTATTTTTTATGAATAAATGAAATGTTGCTTCGGTGATCTCAGAGCGACAATGTGCACAGCGAAAGCTGATTTGCCAACGCTGTCCGAACAAAGATATTCCTACTGTATCTCTTTCAATCTTTTTGGGGTTGTTGCGGGAAAATCTCTTTTTTGATGTAATTGTTCACAATGATTTAGGAGCAGTGTTTGCAATCCTGTTTTCTGTATTCATATACAACTCAAGCTTTTATAAATATATAGAACTCTCGATGTAATGTGCAAAATTTGACATTTGATCAATAAAATCCAGAGTATATCAATAACAACAACCTTGCTGCTGGTCTTTAAGATCAACTCAATAAACACGTGCTAAAAGCTGTCAGGGGCGGCCGTGACGATGGTGCATTAGACACCACTTCCCTCTTCATTTACAATTCATCGAGCAGCTGTATCATTCTGTTTAAGTTCAGGGATGCATGTATGCATGCGTGGCACGGAAATCCTCTTCCTTCGTGGTAATATTTTAACATGCCACAGGAGAGGCGGAGGAGGATTCTTGCGAGTGGGGAGCGTTGAATTGTGCAGTATAAAACCCAGCATATTTAACCTGGTTCAACTGTAGGTCACCGCAAAGATGAGCATGCAAGACATACGAGTATATAGATGAGTAGATCAACATGAGTATGGTTCAGCAAAGCCACGTACGAAGGGAGGAGGAATCTATCTACACACAGAGACGTCACCTCTCAAGCCTGGGTTGCTTCCAGACGTCCTTTTATGGCCTCCTGTCGAGACGGAATTACACCCTTCACAGCGTTCAACATGCAGAGACAACGTTTTATGGGCTCACACACACACACACACACACACACACACACACACACACACACACACACACACACACACACACACACACACACACACACACACACACACACACACACACACACACACACACACACACACACACACACACACACACACACACACACACACACGTTAATGTATGTGATTTACACTGGGTTGATGCTTATATCCCTAACTACCGAGCCAAGTGGCATGACAAGCAGTACACACAATGCCAGGTAGAGGGGATTCCTATACATCCACGTGTCCATTATAGATGAGCTTGCCTACAGCCATCTGTACATAATGGATGACCTATGGATCCTGGTGAAAACAGGTTGAGCACAGTGGAACCACTGTAATCTCAGTTATGACGCGCAGTTTGAGGCGTTTCTCGGACTCATAGCTCCTTTAGATGATGTCACCAAAACATGTCAGGACCGGCAGGACTTCAGCCTCAGGTGAAAAGAGCAGGTGGACTTGAAACCTTTTCAAAGTGGGAATGTTGTGTAGTTGAAGCCACCCAGTATAGAACCATTACAAATACATGAATGCACAGAAGATAGCCTTGGGTCCAATGTATGTTGGGGGGTGTGATATCAATTATGGCCACAGCTGCCACACCTTGTTGGTGCCAAGGCCGATCGGAAATCGAAAGATGAAAAGATGCGATAAAATGATGATGGTGATAATGATGTCCCAGCGACACACCTACACACGGCCACGTATAGATGTTCATTTGAGAGACGAATTGCCCACAAACACATGAGCAAGGGAGGACGGAAATCAAACAAATTAACATTAAACACGCAGCCGTGACATTAAAAGGCATTACCTCAACGCAAATGGCTTAACTTCCCCTGACAAATTCCCAGGCAACCGGCTGGGGTCTAATGTGTCCCTATAGGATTCATCCATGACAGCCATGATTAATGTAGACCAACACGTCTGGGTCTCCGAGGGGAGAGGAAAGGTGGGTAAGGGGGCTGAAGCCCGGATATTACTCCAGGGAGACGCAGGGCCAATGGGTGTGTAGAACCATTGGGGGTGTACGACTGGGTGTACCCGCCTGTCTGGGCTCCAGTTGGGGTTGGGAACTCCAAGGTCTCCCCCTTGCTATTGTCTGGGGGTGGAGCTCCAAGGTCTCATTCATCATAAGCAGGTGAGCTCGGAAGTGTTGTGCATCGAGCTGGGGGTGAAACAGAGGAATGATCTGTAATGATGCTGGAGCTTTAATGGGAACAAGGGTTGAAGGTAATGATCCTGGGTTTTAATGCCCCCCCTCACAATTACTACACACCGGAGGGCTGGTGCAGGCGGGAGAAATCGATTGCAACATGAATTGATGAGACGCCGTGAATCATAAGTCGCCGTTTTCACAGAGCTTTCAATATCTGGGTTGAGAAATGCGTTTGTGTTGTGCGTCTCGCGGCGCGCAGGCTAACATCTGGCGCCGCGGAGAGGCAAGGTGACCGTAACGAGGATGACGATGGAGCGATGCCTCCTCCCACCGCAGCATGCCAACAACATGCCACTGGAAGGGACACGTAGAAAGGGCACATTTAGCAAGCGAATGCGCATCGACTGAAATGACTGATTTGTCTGAGGGGATTTTCATTTGACGCCTAGATTACCAGGCAAAATTACATGAAATGTATATAAATATATTGTGTGGTCTCTTTTTAATTATTTTACTGTCCAATAACGCTGCTACTGCGAGACACGTATTTCCAATTTGTGATTGATAGTTAATCTGACCTGTGTTTGTCTACATAGAAGCATAGATTGAGACAAAGCTTCTCAGCAGCTCAATGCAGGGTTCGTGTGCAGACGGCCTCTCAGAGGGATGAACGAATGTTTATTTGTGCACCGAAATCGACCAGGCAGCAGAGTGGGAGTGCGACGGCAGACTATACAGCTCGTAAAAAAAACTAAACAAGGCACTTGTGCTCCTGAGCAAGGCACAGCGAGCCATTCGCACAAATGCGCAAAAGAAAACGTTGAAGTCATTTAGTTGTCGCATTTATCCAATCCTATGACCTTGGCAAAGAGTCCTGTTCCATTGTCTGGAACACCAGACCACTTTGTGGCCAATCTGTGGAAACGATGGCTCCCCAGTTTTTGTGCTTTTTTCAGTCCACTACCGCGGCCAAATGGACTAATCTGGTCCGACCCGTCTGTCTGGTTGCACAGAACCAGGCGCCGCGTCCAACGTGCAAACAAACAGGAACACCAGGGTCTCACAAAAATGCACAGGTCCAACCGAGGTGCGTTTCAAACTGCCTTTTCCAAAACACAAAAGCACAACAACTAAAGCTGATCCCCCCGCATGGAGAGGGATGACATGAAACATGCTCATTAGGGAGCGTCTGTACCCAGCGCACCGTCTTAACTCAGAGCCAACAGACTCATCCGCAGGACCAACGCTTTCGCCCGGATCATTTGACAACCCCTTAGACGGGGGACACACAGATACAACATTGATATGATATGACACACGGGTATCACCAAGGGAATTGGATTATTTCTCAGCTCTTCACAGGGACTCCATAGAAGTGTGTGTGGACTCCGTTGTGTGGTGACGTGTTGTGTTGTGGCTCTTGACGTTCACAAGGAGAGTAAACAAACCTGAGTGTGTATCTCAACGAGTCTACTCGACCTGAGTGCTCAGACCTTGTCTAACCTTAAACCTGTGTGTGCGTGTATCTGTGTGTGAGAATATGTAGTGTGTGTAAGAATGAGTGTGTGTGTGTGTGTGTGTGTGTGTGTGTGTGTGTGTGTGTGTGTGTGTGTGTGTGTGTGTGTGTGTGTGTGTGTGTGTGTGTGTGTGTACGCGCGCGTGACGGTGGATCCGAGGCATTTACCAGATAATGAGGCACAATTACACGACTTGTCCTCTTATCTGCCGTTATTTAATTATGAGACCGGGGGGGGAGGGGGCGTGCGGTGAAGCACGCACGCACACGCACGCACACGCACACGCACACACAGCAGCACGCTAACCACACGCCTGGAGGTGCCACACGCACAACCACCAGCACCACCACATTAACCCGCTAAGTGCGTTTTTTTCTCCTGCACTGATACACACACAAACACGCCACCGCATCCCGTTGCACGTCGAGCTAAACCAACCGTGTGCGTTACGGCATGTGAAATCAGCTAAGCACAAAATAAATGGAGTCAAACTGGGTATGAAATTGGAAGGAAGAGTCGGAGGACGAACGTACGCGGAACACGCAACGTGACGCGACGGCGGCGGCGACACAAGCGGCATCGTGTCGTCGTGATGATGAATCCGTCTTTCAGTCCACAGCTACGTTCGGTTGAGCTCAGTTCAGTTCAGCTCACAACACCAAAACAACCAGCAACCCACAAAAAAACATTGGGAATATTTAGGAAAAGCCTCCCATACTTGTGATGGGCAAGTACAAATAGAATGGAGAGTATGGCCGGTATGACCGCAGCGGTGAGTTTGCGGCACGAAGCGCGTCGCTAATGAAAACAGACATTTTAAAACTGTAAATATATAACAGTTATTATCTGTTAACAGTGGGGTGGCATGTCTCGTGGTGACATGCCACCCCACGCACTAGACTGGATGGCCAAGATATCCATTCATTGTTATTCCTCCCAACGCCTCACTACACTATGATACAGCACCGCTAGCTAGCACACTGCTCTGCCATTAACAACCCGAGCACCAACAAACAACCAAACAAACAAACAAACAAACAAACAAACAAACAAACAAACAAACACAGCCTCTTTCAGAGTTTATCCATCTGCTTTTGTTCCCAACCAGAGCTGAAGGTGACAACAACAACACACCGGCGGTTAACGGACAGATAACATGTAATCAGACACGCATCCAACACGGGACGATGCGTGTGACCTTACATAGGACCGATCATGCATGACACCTGGGAGGGGGGGGGGGAAAGAGAGAGAGAGAGAGAGAGAGAGAGAGATAGATAGAGATAGAGATAGAGATAGAGAGAGAGAGAGAGAGAGAATGTGTGTGTGTGTGTGTGTGAGAGATAGCGAATGTGAGAGAGTGAATGTGAGAGAGAGATAGTGAATGTGAGAGAGATAGTGAATGTGAGAGAGAGACTGATGGAGAAGAAGTGAATGTAGAGACAAGAGTGAAATGTGAGAGAGAAGTGAAATCTGAGAGACAAACGAGAGATAGTGAATGTGAGAGAGATAGTGAATGTGAGAGAGATAGTGAATGTGAGAGAGATAGTGAGAGAATGAAAGAGAGCGGTGGGGGCTGAGGTGAGGTGAGGTGAGGGGCACCCCCAGGTCGATGTTCTCCTCATATCGCTGAGGTACGAATAAACAGGTGTGTGTGTGTGCGTGTGTGTGCGTGAGTGTGTCTGTGTTTGTGTGTGTGTGGGTCTGTATGTGTGTATATCTGTGTGTGGGTCTGTTTGTGCATGTGTGTATGTGTGTGTGTATGTGTATGTGTGTGTGTATGTGTGTACATGTGTGTTCCTGCGTGTGTGTGTGGTTGCAGCTCAGTCCTTTAGCAGCAGTAGAAGACCGTACTCACGCCGTAACGATGCGCACAACGGCCGAACCAACTAAACCCCCAACCAGACGAGCGGTGCGTTCAACCGGCCTCTCAGACGGCGCCCAGGAGAACCGAGACACCAACATGTTGTTTTGCTCCGACGGCACAAACGCCGCGACGCTCACATCACAGACGGCTGCCCAATTAGGGCGCATACATTTAAGCTGTAACCTTTTCACCGGGCTGAGTAAAACCAAGAGCCATCCGCTTAGTTTGTGGTCCTAAATGTAATGTTGGTTTAAAAAAAAATATATATATATATATATAAATTTAGAATTATTTGAAATATTTCTGTGTGTACTACTCAGAGAATGTAGAGTAGCTGTGAAGCCGGGGTGTGAAGGTTATTATGTTGGGAAGTGATCCACCACAACAGAACCGGGCCGGGTTCCAGGGGAGAGAGCACAACAAACTGGGCCACTTTGGGTCAGAACCACGTTCTAATAAGGTTCAGGTTGAATAGAGAACAGTATAAAGGTCTGTCCGTCTGTAGGCTTGTGGAAACGTGTCTGTATGTATGTATATACACAACATACTGTGTATGTGGATAGGAGTGTGTGTGTGTGTATACGGTACAATATTCACAAGTGTAAGTAAGGTGTTTTCCTCCCAGAGTGGTTGCATAGGACTTGGCAGTAATGTGTATGAATAAGTAGTACAGTACAAGTACATACTATATATATAGTACAAGTATAGCGGTGTTCCTACCAGAGTCGTTGCGCAGGTACGAGGACATGGCGGGGATGAGGCAGGACTGGCTGAGCAGCTCCTGCAGCACGGCCGGCAGGGCGCTGCTGTTGTGGGGTCGGCTCTCTCCGGAGGTCTGGGCCTCGCCGCTGCCCCCGCCGGACCCTCCGGACCCTCCGGCACAGCCTGCTGGGTTGATGTAGCTGGCCAGGACCTGCGGGGACACACAGACGCCCGGGTTAGATGGATTAGACGACCAGAGGGATGGAGGTGGTGAGGGCCCAGATACAGGGAGGAGCTCCGGCTATTTTTGCGCGTAAAACCAGAAGCTGTGTCCGGCTGGTTCTTCAGCAGAGAGGATTTGATGGAAAACAAGCAATCTTTGGACAAAATCTTTGAGAACACAATGCCTTCCAGAAATCACACCCAGAAATCAGAGGCAGTAGCCTCCGAATTACTCTCGGAATGTGTTGTAGACAGTATTTCTGTCTAGACAGTATTTCTGTCCACAAAAATGAGTCAGATTCCAGACACAAGACCACGAGGCTATCATTATATTGATTGCCTAAAATAGAACAGGAAGTTTTATATTCTAAAGGCATATTTCAACAAGACCGTGGTGGTGCAGTTGGCGTTTGGCCAATCAGCCATCATTTAACCTCCTGGGGAGAAGATGCAATTTTTGAAAAAGCCAACGTAATGTTACTCAGCTAGACGCCGTATCAACTCCTCTGAATACTTTAGCAGTCGCTGCTGAGCACTTTCTAGAAACGGATAACAATTCCAGAAGTAGTGGAAGAGTCCCGGTCGGGCCCATCAAAAACTGGTCTTGAGACCAAGACCGGACTTGAGTAGGCCAGCCCTGGGTATTCAAAAGTATGCTCGAAGCCGTTTTGGATAATGCTGAAGGTATTTTCTAAAGTATTATATGCAGGGTATTCTAAAAGACACCGTACTAGGTATTCAAGAAGGTATTTCTGAAGGTATTCGAGAAGGTATTCCTGAAAGTATTCTAGAATGTATTTCGAGAAGGTACTCTACAAGGTATTCTACAAGTTGGTGATAGATGTTTCAGACTTAAAATATTCAAGGTCTTTTAGAAGGTGTCGCAGGAAGATGATTTTGGCTGATGCTTCAGACTGTATTCAAGGTGTTTTAGAAGGTGTCTCAGGTAGATGTGCAGGTACAGTAGATGTTTCAGACTGAACCTCACCTGCAGCAGGCAGGTGACGTGCTCCTCCTCCAGCCGCTGCTTGGTGAGGGCCTGCTCCACGTCCCAACCCGAGGCGGTAGAGCCCGTACCGAAGCCTGTTCCCTTGGCCCAGTACAGCTGCTGCTCCTCGCTGGTGCCGGCACCGTGCCCGCTCGACACCTGGGGCTACGGGTCAGGACAAACATGGTGGTCAGGACATGCAGGTCAGAACAACACACGCCGGGTCAGGAGACACGCGGTCACCAGGTGTGCTGGTAATTTCAGAACAAGTGGTTTACATTTTTAGATGTTAATTTGTTATGGTCTCAAAGGACGGGACGGGTCAGAACAGACACACCCACCCACATAACCATTAGCGTTAGCCGCAGGGGAGTGTGTGTGTGTGTGTGTGTGTGTGTGTGTGTGTGTGTGTGTGTGTGTGTGGTGTGTGTGTGTGTGTGTGTGTGTGTGTGTGTGCGCGTGTGGTTGCGTGTGGTTGCGTGTGGTTCCCGGTACCTCGGAGGCATTGGGCCCGGCGTTGGGGATGCGGGGCGCGTGGTGGCTGAGCGCCGACAGGCAGGCCAGGATGAGGTGGACGGCGCCGATCTCCAGAGCCATGCGACGCAGCAAGACGCCGTCGTCGGTGGTGAGCGGCGTGCTGCTGAAGAGCGCCCGCAGCACGTGGAAGGGCAGCGTGGGCAGCACGTTGGCCGAGGGGGACTGCAGGATGTGACCTACAGGAAGCAGAGGCGGGGGGGGGGGGGAGAAAGAATTTAGTCGATTCTTTTTTGCTTCTGTAAAGCCCAAAGCACGCAGACGCGAATTTCGCTTCATATTTGTGGCGCGACCCAAATAAAAATAAAGTCGTATTGTAAATATTGCGACGGCATAGGGGCTGTAGTCTTTGCTCGCTTCGTAGACGACTGAAGTCTATTTTGGATTAAAACTTTTTTTCCCTCTCTGGCCTCCCGACACCGCCATACATGCTGTGGCTTAGCACCTGAATTTCCCTTCGGGGTTTAATAAAAGTGTAATCGAATCTTACGACCAGATGCCTTTGCAAAACATTTGTCACGATGTCCCAAACGTCGAAGAACATTGAAGACCATTGAATAAAACACAACACAGTCTGGAGGTATTATTAAAAGTCGAGACCGAAGGGATCGTGGTCCGTCAGACAGCCTGACTCATTCTGTGTTCCGGTGGCAGAAACAGGCCCCTTGGTCAGCCGAGAAATCATTTTTACTTCATCAACATAAAACCAGGAGTTCACCAATAAAAAAGGTGACAAGAGTTACATGAGTGATGTGACTTTAGAAGCATTTAAATGCATTCACGATGATGAATGTGTCACTCAACTCTCCAAATAGTCTACTCTTCGAAACATAGAAGGCGACAAAAACTGACCTTCGCAGAGACGTTTCACGCGCTATTGGACATCTCAATCACAACTAAATCTGCCGAACCTAAAAAACGGCCGGACAGGATCTCGGCATTCCTCCCGTGGTCACGTTCATATTTCACCAAACTTTTCCAGGGAAACTCCATGTCTTTATTGAAGTTTAAGAGTTTAGCGAGCGGCGCAATGATTGATCCGAGCGGCGGTGCCTAATGACTGCCAGAGGGGCCCGGCACACTGAGAGGAGCAGAAAGTGTCTTCTGAGCTCATTTAGCCATCGTAATGACGAAGGGCAGACAAAAGGAGAGACAGCAGTGGGCTGAACGGCTGCCCGATGTGATGTGTGGCCCCGCGTTACCAAGAAAAGAGCTGGCAGACCACCATCATCACCGCTCATCCCCCACCCCCTCAAACAAGGACCGGCTCTCAAGGACTTGGGGCAGACGGGTCGATGTTAACACACGAGAACACGCACACTCTTACAAGCTCTGAGGGACGCCTGAACGACGGGACGGGCGGTGGTGCACGGGGGGGATGGGGGGCAGCACCGGGACAGGAAACGGCAAACGAAACGGAATAGAGCGGCTCAGCCAAAGCGCCTGCTTAGCGAGCGAGAGTTGGCGGAAACGTCGATGCTAACCAATTATTCCGGGTCAAAAGCTGGCACTTTATTTTCGAAGGCAAGAGCTCAGGTTTCGCCCATCAGGCGAGTTTTACGTCCCAGATCGATGGGGCATCTTAGGGGCACTGTTTACAGATATGTTTGGGGGACATTTTTAATCACAGAAAGGACAGTGAAGAAAGAGTAGTAAAGTGTGCTGAGAGTAGAGAGGGAACGTCATGTGGCAAGCAACCCTATGTTCTGAGAATCCCACCATCACTGGGTGACACACTTGCAGAGTGAGCCGTGACCCGCTAAACCTTGTTGAACCCGGAGCGGGTAGCAGACATCACGACCCTGGATTGGTGTTAAAAGAAGAAGAACACTTACTGCCCTCCCCGTCGTCGGTGACGCCCAGCACCAGCCGCAGCAGACACTGGGCGTGTTTCCTCTCCTTCAGCAGCACCTCGGCGTAGCCGGGCAGCCGCAGGAAGAGGCCGAAGGCGGCCAGTGAGTGGGCAGGGATGGGGGACATGGTCTGCACCGCGGTGGATGAGGAGGACGAGGAGGAGGAGGAGGACTGGCCCTGCAGCTGCTGCTGCTTGTTGATGGGCGGCGGCGGGGGCTCGGCGGCGATGGTCTCGGGCGCCTCATACACCAGCTCCCCGGACTGCTCGATGGTCACCCACTCAAACTGGTCGCTGTCCTTGGGCTTCTCCAGGGTGGTGGAGGGCACCACGGGCGCCATCACCTGGAGAACACCACCACCACAGAGAGGGCGGTAGCAGGTAGCAAGGTGGATATTAAGACAAGTGCTTGGCAACCGTTGTTTATTCAAAATCGATTACTTGTCGTTCTCTTACAGACAGGATATATGTGCGATTACAATAACATGTTGCAGAAACGGAACGAGCATTGTCTCCATGCACTGCACTGTGTCGCCAAGTTTCAAGACTTCAAGACTTACCTCTGCAAATAACAAGACATTAATAAGTAAAACACCCCCCCCGTTTATTTTACGGTAAGCTGCACTAAAAGCGAGGGCAGAGGAAGAGAACCTACGGGAACATGGGGAGAGTCTAAAAGCCTAGCAGGAAGGCTACCCAGCAGCCTCACCTGCACCAATATAGACCCCGAGATCTGCCCACTTCCCTAATGCCTCCCACTCCAGGTGAGGGCGGAGCTATCCTATCAATAATTCACCTGGCCAACACAACAACAGCATCTAAAGGAACCCTGGAGCTCAGACAGCTGGCTCCCACAAGTCTCTGTTGAGGACAACCAACACTGTTCGTTCATCTCTATAACGTTTTGGACGAATGGAGTATGAAGATGAAGGAAGAGAAAGAGTCTCACTTGGTGGCCATTTTGGGGCGCGTGATGCCACTCGGGGCTGGCTCTCGGACACAGCCGGTAGGGCTCGATCTTGGGGAACTATTCCCAAGCGGAGGGGGGGATGCAGAACACAGGAGAAGGGGAGGGAGGGGAGAGAGAGGACAAAACAAAACACATTTAGTTTCCTGGCAAGCTTCACCCGGGCTCAATTTCAATGATTTGGCTATTCACCTTGTCTCACACATAGAGAGAGAGAGCGAGAGCGAGAGACGAGACAGAGACAGAGAGAGAGAGAGAGAGAGAGCGAAGCGCACACTCTCTCTCGCCTTCTCAATTACCGCCTCAGAGTGTTCATCTGCAGGGCATAATGGAGCTCGGCTCGTGGCTCGCCAATGACACAAATACCGCTCTGATTGGCTCTAAACGCCGGAGTGCCCACGGTGACACCGCCGCCGCTGCCGGGGCCGGGGCCAGGCCGGGTACACTGGGTACCCAGACGCAGGGCAGAGCGGAACACAGGGCCTGACAGCCCGTTGAGTGGGGGGGGCCCTCAGCACTGTCCACTCCGTTGGACCCGTGCAAAGATGGCGGCCTGTCAGCGGAATTAACGACTGAATTTCTCCCTTAAAGTCATTTTATTTTGTTCCGCGTTTTAGTTGGGGGGGGGGCATTTAATGAAGGCCTGTCACCACTATTTGTGGCGGAGCAAGAAGCAGCATATTTATCCCGGTGCAAACAAACCGCACTGTATACCGCTGGCGTATGCAACCGCTCGGAGGAAAAGTGTTTAAATTGCGACGGAGAACGTAATGTGATGAGAGACAGCTAACAATGAGCCGACCTTGCCAACGTTTCTCTCATCTTGGCTAGCAAATTAAATTAGGCGCGCCGCCACCCAAGAATACCTAATAATTGGTCTTTCTGTTGATTCTCCAGCCTCACGTTCTCAGCGATCGCATCGCATACAGCATGCGGTCCATGTTGCCCCACAGCGCTACGTTTAACCAACAGGGTAAAGAGGTACGATGACCACAGAGGAGACTGGTGTTAGCCTAGCGCCCTGCCCACTGTGGTGGTGGTGAACTGGTCTTAGCCTTGGTCTTAGGCTCGCCGCACCCAGACCCTCACCTGCTGGATGACGTCGGGGTAGAGCATGGGCAGCCGCTCGGCGATCAGCGCCAGACCCCCCATGCCGGCGAACACCTGCAGGGGGGACTGCACGGGGCCGGTCTCCAGAAGGGACTCGTCCGAGGCGTCCAGGCCCTCGTCCCCGGGGGTCATGGGCTCGTCCTCCGGGCAGCTGCTCAGCATCTCACAGTGATCCACTGTGGAGGGAGGAGGACGAGGAAGAGAGGCAGGTATGAGGAAGGCTGTACAAGCATGTGTTTACAGGGAGGTCATATTGCTAAGTCAGTTACCCATTGTGCAAAACCAAGCGGAAGCAAGCTGTGATGGGTTTAATGGGAGACAGGTAGGTACACCTGTAAGCCATACTGCCAAGTGATCCATTGGGGGGGGAGACGAGACGAGACAGAGACAGAGAGACAGAGAAAGAGAGAGAAACGGATTGGAGATTGCTCGTTACAGGTAAGTCTACAGGTGGAGGGGGGAACGAGGTATGATGGACAGTCCAACAAGCGTGGGTTTGAGAAAGAGAGAGAGACACTTGTGACAGGTAGGTCATACAGCATCATAAAAGCCATCCAAAATTACACTTGCAAAAATAAAAACGGCTATTAAGTCTAATAAACGAGCAAATTTCCTTCAGGGAAAAAAAGTACAAGAGTTAATTATCATAACCGGTAGGAACAGCTGTTTGTACAAATATCTGGAACAGATTCAGATCATTAGCATCGAGGCAATTCATAAATTCCAATAAACAAAATGGCGGCGGGTGCATTTTTGTTTCGCTTAAACAAACCGTAACGTGCATTAGGGCTCCGGGTTAAGACGTCTTAAGCTACACAACGCATTCTGGCTGAGCTCGCGCGCATAACCGACCAACACAGCGGAATGCCACGGTGTCCGGGTGTTGTGATGTTACGACAGGGACCGCCGAACGCGCCTCATAATTCATACCAAGATTACGTTGGCGGGAAAGGAGGAAGGACAGATCAACAGAAGGAGCCATCCATTACATCATCATCAAGTCAGGGGTGGGAGGAGGAGGAAGAGGAAGAGTGAGGAGGAAAGAGGGGGAGGCAAAAGAGGAAAGGGGAGGAAGAGGGCGACTGAGGGAGGAGGGAGAGGGAGGGAGGGAGGGAGGGTCAGAGGTGGAGACGCTACGACTAATCAGATTGATCTCCGTATGAGCTGAGCTGCCGGAGTAGTCGTTGGGTTTCTGCCGGACAGGACAATATGTCCTCTTAAAAGGTTTTGTCCATTTACAAGCAGCACGCAGGCTTTTAATGGAGCCTCCAGGTGTGTTCGCGAGTGGAGACAATGGACAGGTTTGTATCTGACCGACAGACAGACAGAGAAAGGGAGAGAAAGACAGAGAAAGGGAGAGAAAGACAGAGAAAGGGAGAGCGACGGGGGAGGAGGCAGACAGAGAGGTCCCTGCAGCAGTAAATGGGCTCTGAGAACAGTTCCACCTGGTCAGTTTTACTTGCTGCTGCTGCTGCTTTTACAACAAACTGCGGTTCTTTTTCCTCGGCTCCCGTTAGCGCGGGTCACCAACCCGCTGCCCGGCGCTCTAAAAGCCTCTTGGTCAGGTGGACCCGGGGCTGGGGGTGTTTAATGGGAGGTGGGCAGAGTGTGGCGAACCCTGCTCTCACCGCCCTCTGAAGACGTCGCGCCCAATGAACTGCACTCCCCCAGAGACAGAGAGAGAGAGAGACAGAGACACAGAGAGAGAGAGACAGACAGAGAGACAGAGACAGACAAAGAGAGAAAGAAAGAGGGAGACAGCCAGAGAGACCGAGACAAAGAGAGAGGGAAAGAGACAGAGAAAAAGAGTGAGAGAGAGACAGAAAGAGAACGAGAAAGAACAACAGAGAAACAGACAGAGAGAGAGAGAGACAGACAGAGAGAGAGACAGACAGAGACAGACAGACAGACAAGAGAGAGAGAGAAAGAGAGAGGGAGACAGCCAGAGAGACCGAGACAAAGAGAGAGAGACAAAGAGAGAGAGAAAGAGAGAGGGAGACAGCCAGAGAGACAGCCAGAGAGACAGCCAGAGAGACAGCCAGCCAGACAGCCAGCCAGACAGACAGCCAGACAGACAGCCAGACAGACAGCCAGACAGACAGACAGCCAGACAGACAGCCAGACAGACAGCCAGACAGACAGCCAGACAGACAGCCAGACAGAGAGAGAGAGAAAGAGAGAGGAGAGAGGGAGACAGCCAGAGAGAGGGAGACAGCCAGAGAGACGGAGACAAAGAGAGAGAGAGAAAGAGAGAGAGAAAGAGAGGGAGACAGCCAGAGAGACCGAGACAAAGAGAGAGAGAGAAAGAGAGAGGGAGACAGCCAGAGAGACAGAGACAAAGAGAGAGAGAGAAAGAGAGAGAAAAAGAGAGCGCGAGAGAGAGACAGAAAGAGAACGAGAAAGAACAACAGAGAAACAGAGACAAAGAGAGAGAGAGAGAGAGAGCAGTATGAGGACAGAAGGGCGACTGGAGGAGAGGAGGAGGGTGGGGGGGGGTTGTAAATGTGATGGCGGGGGGGGGGGGGGGGGGGCAGGAGACCATCAGGAGACTGGATTTACCTGCCGGTGACCTGGAACCCTGAGCAGGAGTTTACTGCCCTGCTGCTGCTGCTGACGGTGTCTGGCTGCAGCAGCAGACACATGACCCTAACGCTGTACGTAGCATCTATAAGGATTCATGCGTCTGTCCGGGAACAGAGATATTCTATTCGCCGTGTGAATACCTCATCTTGCCTACAGTATATATTTTTATATTTTGACTGTACATTTGTAAATCTGTTAGTTTATTTTTATTATTCTGTTTATTTCCCGATTGTTTTATTGTACCGTGTTGCTATGCAACCTGGCACAAGAATTGCCTTCGGGATTAATAAAGTTCTATCTTATCAGGCCATATGGATACGGTTAGTGCTATAGTCCATACTGTTGGCCTTGGAGAGGTGGAAGTACGGTACGGTACAGATGTTCTCCTCCGCACCGAAACACAGAACCCAACACGCCAGGGTGGGGGTGTCCACATACTAGTGCCATTTCGCTGGCAGAAACACACTCGCGCCTCCGTGCTTTGTTTATTGTTTCTACGACGACGACGACGACCCACGTCACCCCCACAGCTCCTATAGTTTAACATGGATACATCCGTGAGAAAGGGAAAGAAATTGAAAAAAGGTTCCGATATTTTCAACTCGAAGCGGCTTAATTGGCCTGACCCAGTTAGAGTCTGGGGTGGGTGGGGCTACAAACCTGCGGTGCACATTGGCTTATCAGTGCACCACAGGTTAAGTCAGCCACCAGCACACTCCGGAGCACTAGCATGCTTTGTAAGGACCGTCTGCTCCATGTCATTTTACCAAGCTCTTGCAATTAACTGGGTCTGTCTGGAGGAGCCCCGAGCAAAGCCACTTGATGTGGCCTTGTGGCAACGAAGGATGCTACGGTGGACACTGGGCAACAGAACGGGAGCGCACACACACACACACACACACACACACACACACACACACACACACACACACACACACACACACACACACACACACACACACACACACACACACACACACACACACACACACACACACACACACACACACAGAGAGAGAAGAGCGAGATCCCGCTCAAATCGCAGGAAGCCTCGCGGAACAGCGGCGGCATCGGTTCAGTCGTCGCTGGACCAGATGGAGCGCGTCTCCTCCTCCGACTGCTGCTAATTGTTCCCCGTCTCCCGCGAAGGTTATTATCTCTGCGCCCAAACGGGGTTATACGAGGACAGTCAGCCCCGCCGCGATGGATAGGCGAAGGTTGGTAGGCATGGCAACACAGAGGAGAATGAGGAGGCGGGGCTCCTCTCGCTAGACTGGTTCTGTCCCGGACAAACCCGGCCAGCGGAGAGCCATCGAGGCTTGACTGATGGACCGACGCCGTGGTGGTTTCCTCTTTTAGGTCCGGACATTCTCGACGACCCCGACTGTGCGTGCGTGTGTTTCCACCTTGACACCGGGCCGTGTAATATCGACATCCCGGTGAACGAAGGCTTATCTATAGCTACATCTATAGCTTATAGATAAATAGATAAATCTATAGCTTATGACGCGGCCGTCTCCAGACCCCCTGCATTCACACTTCAGCAGCCGAGCCCGAGGTTGGGAAACGAGAGTCAGGAGGACCAAAATGGAAGCAGGCTAAACCAAAATGGTGGCGGCAAACGAAGAGACCCGTGTTCATGACGAACCCTACATTACTAGACCGTGTGATCATGTGGACATGTCCCTCTCTCCCCCCTTCCCCCTCTCCCTCCCTCCCACCCCCCGTCCCCCTCACTTTCTCAAAAACCCATATCTCTCTCTCCCTCTCACTCTCCCCTTCCTCTCTCTGACCACCCTCTCCCCCTCTCTCTCTGTCTCTCCCTCCCTCCATCCTCCCCCTCCCTCCCTCCCTCCCACTCCAGACATCCCCGTGTCCGGCGGCCCCGCCCCTCCCCTCCGTAACGAGCCGGGGCCTCCTCACCTTTCTCCGTGCGCAGCCTCTTGAAGGAGTCCGTCTTGGAGAGGCCGGGGTCCGAGATCACCTTGGAGCCCAGCTTGACGGTGAGGTCGATGGACCGGTAGCCCTGCGGCAGCCGGCGGTCGTACAGCAGGGTGAGGAGCTGGGCCAGGGTCATCTCCGCCGGCAACGGTTGGCCTGGAGGTGGAGGAGGGGGGGGGGGGAGGAGCAGCTTTACACTTCTGAGTCACCGGGGTAGCCCATCGAGGTCGCGGTCGCCGACCGTAGTAGTGTAGAGTGATATTATAATGTATAAAAGATACAACACTGTTGAGATTTTTAGGTCAAGTTGTGACGATGGAGTTTTAGAATCAAACCAATATTCACAAGTGAGATATGCTCTCCCATACGACCAGAATCAATCACTTACAATGATTTGATCATACCTTCTTATTCATTAGTGATCTGACAATGAGGAATCAATGATGTGTGTGTGTGTGTGTGTGTGTGTGGACTAGTGACAGGTCAGCGGTAATGGAGGCAGATGGACCTCACAGCTCCATTACTGCAGGAGGAATCAATGAGACACCGGGACGATACACTCAGAGAGAGAGAGAGAGAGCGAGTGTGTGTTCGGTCTGGGAAATATATCGATATCTTGATGTGAGAATTTGTCGTCTTACATTTAACGTAATATCGAGATACGGCATAAGTGACGTGATTTCCTAACCAGGCTGTTCTTATATTTTCACTGGAGTAAAATTTTGTAAAATGAGAAAATATTCAGTGCTTTTAACTTGTCGATTAGTATGACATTCACAAAACGTATCATGTGACATGTTTTATCGAATTACCAATGACCAATAATTGTGTATGCGTGCGTATGAAGTGTGTGCGTGTGTGTGTGTTACCTGGCAGCAGGTTGTGGTAGAGGTGGAAGACGGGGACACTGAGGGTCTTGCCGGACGGGTCCGAGGAGGAGGAGGAGGCGGCCAGCTTGTCCGTCATCACGCGGCCCCTCCTGGACGGGGGCCGGGGGGGCGTGGACAGGGCCCTCTTGGACTGGGACTTCAGACCTGAGGGACAGAACGCAGCACCAGGGTTCAGACCCTCCGCCCCCTGCTGGTAGGTCTGTGCTGCGCATCCCACCCGAGTGTCTCCGTCTGTCTGTCTGTGTCTCCGTCTGTCTGTCTGTGTCTCCGTCAGTCTGTCCGTGTCTCCGGTTGTCTGTGTCTGTTTCTGTCTGTCTGTGTCCAAGTCTGTCTGTCTATGTCTCCGTCTGTCTTTCTATGTCTGTGTTCGTATCCTTGTTTGTGTGTCCGTACCCGAGGCCACGACGACGCTGTAGTTGTCCTGGAAACCGTTGTCTGCCTTCATCTTCTCCTTCTCCTCGTGGTTCTTCTTCTCCTTGTCGTCCTTCTGCTCGCTGATCAGCTTCGCTGTGATGCTGGGTGTGTCTGCAGCGGCACACACACACATTTTTATCTCAATTAAATTCAATTTAAAGAGCTTTATGGTCACGGGAAACTTACATTTACATTGCCAAAGCGAGTGGTAAACAAAAACAAAAACAAAACAACTAATATACAATTGTCGATTTACAAATGTACAATTGCAGACATTCTATAATAAAGAAATGTGTACACAAGGCTGCAATATTGCAGTTTTGAGTTTCTAAAGTGTACTAATAAAGAACAAAATATATACAGGTATATAAAGTTATATATAAAAATACAAATAAAATAAAAACGATAACATAAATAAAAGAAATGGAAAAGAAACAGAAAATAAATAAGTAATATATATATACAGTTGTGGTCAAAAGTTCCTTTGACTTTCCCATTGGAGCGTTTGTGTCTGAGTCTAATGATGGTATCAATGAGTCGTATTTAAATGGGATCAGAGAAGTCACCAGCTGTAGTCAATCATAATCACATAATCACACAATCTCACAAGAAGTTAAGAGGCCACAAAGATCATTTGACTTTCTACATCATCTAAATTGATCATTCATGTTGCTGTATGTATATTTTTGACCCAGCAGATTTGGTCACATTTTCAGTGGACCCATAACAAATTCATAAAAGAACCAAACTTCATGAATGTTTTTAGTATGTGCTCCAATCACTCTAGCACAGAAAAATAAGAGTTGTAGAAATGATTGGACACTCTGGACTGCCATGACATACATGTTCTTTACAAGTGTATGTAAACTTTTGACCACAACTGCATCTCTGTTCAAGGTCCCGAGAGAAGGACCATTCATCATGTGCACCAGTGGCACACACAGACACAGACACAGACACACACACACAGACACACAGACACACACACAGACACACACACTATACATCCGACTTTACAAGTTGTGGACTCTCTATTTTGACACTATATATACACAACTGCCTTGTTTCGGTTTCGTGTTTTTATGAGTGTTTTCACCGTCATCTTTTAGTGCTGCTGTAACACAGCTTTGAGCTATCTGTGAAAGGCACCGTGGATATAAACTTTCCGTACTTACTATAGTGGCCATTTTTAACAGTTTGTTTCCTTCAACTTTAATATCGTACGTCGCCTTAGTCCTCTGTTGTGTTTATAGTCCAACTGGCCTGTTCTGCACCAACTACACCGACAGAACCTCACACACACACAGGAAGTTCCCAACAGTAGCAGGAAGTGCTGTTCCCCACCCACCCACCCACCCACCCACACCCACACACACAGGAAGAGGCATGCCTCGGGGTCAGTCTTACCGGAGACGCGGTCCAGGACCTCGGCCAGCGTGGTGGAGATGGGCAGGTGAAGGGTGCGGTACTTGTGCCCGGCGCCGTACATGGGGTGCTGGATCACATGACTCGTGGCGTTGATGCGTCCCTTGTAGAGCTGGGGGAAGGGGGTTGGGAGCCGGAAGAAATGGGGTTATTATACAGACAGGGGGGACCAGAACAGCCTTTATTAAAGGGCTGCTATTTTACCACCGGGTGTGATGTCACCGTAGGGCCGACTATGGCGACATCATCACGTGGGAGTGTTGCAAAAATAAACAGAAACAACACACAGGGGCATGTCCCCCCCACACACACACACACACACACACGAAAACACACACCCATGAAAACACACACACACACACACGAAAACACACACACACCCATGAAAACACACACACGCACACACACACACGCACACACACACACGCCCTGGGGTTTCTAGATAATAACCAGCCAGTAACCAGAAAACTAGAAAAAAGAAAAGAAAGATGAATACGAAGAACGAGGATGAATCCCAAAGAGTGAAAGTGGGCGGGTCTTCAGTTCTGTGTGATTGACAGGCGGTTAGTTGAGGCCTCCCCTTGGCCTTCGGTGACGTGACTGAGGAGGAGGATGTAACCTGACCAGCGTGTGTCAAACCTTCCAGAGTAGAGGAGGAGGAGGAGGTCGGTGACACGGACACGTGGTGGCCATTATCCCGCCCGTGATGAGTCTGGGGGTCGCGTGCGCCCCGGTGCCAGCGGTGACCTTTCAAGAGAGCGGATGGCAGCGGGAAACAACAGCAGCAGCCAGGACACCGAAGGGCCGCCGCTTAATTGGATAGAAGAGGACGGCGGCGGCGGCGACATGAAACGCCGCGATCCCCTCCTGACAACCAGGCTGGCTCATTTAAGAGTTAGACTCCAGCTCTGGTCTCTCTCTCTCTCTTAATGAGGTTTGTTTTCAAGGTTCGCAGAGGAGAAAATGTTGTTGTGCTCTCGTCTTTGAAGGTCTGCTCACGCACTTCACCCCTCCCACCAACACCACCCCACCACCACCACCACCACCCCTCCCACCAACACCACCACCCCTCCCACCTCCTCCACCACCACCACCTCCAAGTGGAATGGAAAGGAGCAGGCCACTACATCAACGAGGGCTGGAGGTAGAACGGTTTGCCTGGCGACTCCAGGGTTGCTGGTTCGATCCGCGGCTCCCCCTAGCCAAGTGTTGAGGTGTCCCTGAGCAAGGCGACTCCTCAGGAGACACCAGCTGGGTGGAGACAACAGCCGGGTGGAGACAACAGCCGGGTGGAGACACCAGCCGGGTGGAGACAAGCCGGGTGGAGACAAGCCGGGTGGAGACAAGCCGGGTGGAGACAACAGCCGGGTGGAGACAACAGCCGGGTGGAGACAAGCCGGGTGGAGACAACAGCCGGGTGGAGACAACAGCCGGGTGGAGACAACAGCCGGGTGGAGACAACAGCCGGGTGGAGACAACAGCCGGGTGGAGACACAAGCCGGGTGGAGACAACAGCCGGGTGGAAACAACAGCCGGGTGGAAACAACAGCCGGGTGGAGACACAAGCCGGGTGGAGACACAAGCCGGGTGGAGACACAAGTCACGAGACTTGACGCACATGTTGCTTCAACGTGGTTCAGGACACTTCAACGAAACACTTTGTTCTCTCAATTCTGCCGAAATATAGTGATGCTAAAAACGTGCACTGTGAGAGTTTAACAGTGGATTGAGAGGCAGGCAGATAAATCTGTTACACCAGTGAACCACTTTTGAAGTCTACATGATCATGATCACGAAACAAGATTCCACTGAAATAATTAAAAAATTAGATCCAAGTGAAACGATCTTTCAGAGGGAAAAAACTTTTAGTCCCAGACTACATCTTAAGATGCCACAGAAATGACCCAATTTGGACAAGAATAGAGTTCCGCAGCAAATATAGACGGCATACAGTATATGTAGATACACACAGGCAAACGCACACACCTAGTACGCTGCTGTGACGTGAGGTCACCACTAAATGTGTCACAACGTGCAGGTCGACTCTGCCTGCATGCAGCCCAGCACTGCCCTCCGGTGGCCACGTGGGAACACTACACTATATCCAGCGGGAGTCGGACGCCGTCGATCGGAACAAACAAACAAACAAACGACTACACCAACAACAAACAAATGACAAAGCACCAGGCACACAGAGCGGCGAGGGGGCGGGACCTACCGGGCAGGGGGACTGCAGGAACACGGTCACCTTCTCGTCCTCCAGCATGAGCTGCAGGAAGAGCCTGCGGATGAACCCGGAGATGTTCCCTGAGACGGGCACGCTGCCCCGCTGGGGGGCCGACTGGAACAGCTCACACAGCACCTGCACAGGGGTCAGGGGTCAGGGGGTCAACGGCGGAACACGAGAGGGGTCCGAGGACTTGACACCACCCAGGGTTCGTGGGGTGTTGAATGCACCTGAACTTCACTGTCTGAGGTAATAAAGCTATGAGGTAATGGGGAGGAGCCTACCAGACCTATGAGATAATGGGGAGGGGCCGACCAGACCTATGAAGTAATGGGGAGGAGCCTACCAGACCTATGAGATAATGGGGAGGAGCCTACCAGATCTATGAGGTAATGGGGAGGGGCCGACCAGAACTATGAGATAATAGGGAGGGGCCAACCAGACCTATGAGATAATGGGGAGGAGCATCCTTGGGCTATGATGTCGTTACTAGAGAGCCCACCTGGGCTATGATGTCGTTACTAGAGAGCCCATCTGGGCTATGATGTCGTTACTAGAGAGCGCCCACCTGGGCTATGATGTCGTTACTAGAGAGCGCCCACCTGGGCTATGATGTCGTTACTAGAGAGCCCACCTGGGCTATGATGTCGTTACTAGAGGAGAAAATGTTGTTGTGCTCTCGTCTTTGAAGGTCTGCTCACGCACTTCACCCCTCCCACCAACACCACCCCACCACCACCACCACCACCCCTCCCACCAACACCACCACCCCTCCCACCTCCTCCACCACCACCACCTCCAAGTGGAATGGAAAGGAGCAGGCCACTACATCAACGAGGGCTGGAGGTAGAACGGTTTGCCTGGCGACTCCAGGGTTGCTGGTTCGATCCGCGGCTCCCCCTAGCCAAGTGTTGAGGTGTCCCTGAGCAAGGCGACTCCTCAGGAGACACCAGCTGGGTGGAGACAACAGCCGGGTGGAGACAACAGCCGGGTGGAGACACAAGCCGGGTGGAGACAAGCCGGGTGGAGACAAGCCGGGTGGAGACAAGCCGGGTGGAGACAACAGCCGGGTGGAGACAACAGCCGGGTGGAGACAAGCCGGGTGGAGACAACAGCCGGGTGGAGACAACAGCCGGGTGGAGACAACAGCCGGGTGGAGACAACAGCCGGGTGGAGACAACAGCCGGGTGGAGACACAAGCCGGGTGGAGACAACAGCCGGGTGGAAACAACAGCCGGGTGGAAACAACAGCCGGGTGGAGACACAAGCCGGGTGGAGACACAAGCCGGGTGGAGACACAAGTCACGAGACTTGACGCACATGTTGCTTCAACGTGGTTCAGGACACTTCAACGAAACACTTTGTTCTCTCAATTCTGCCGAAATATAGTGATGCTAAAACGTGCACTGTGAGAGTTTAACAGTGGATTGAGAGGCAGGCAGATAAATCTGTTACACCAGTGAACCACTTTTGAAGTCTACATGATCATGATCACGAAACAAGATTCCACTGAAATAATTAAAAAATTAGATCCAAGTGAAACGATCTTTCAGAGGGAAAAAACTGTTTTAGTCCCAGACTACATCTTAAGATGCCACAGAAATGACCCAATTTGGACAAGAATAGAGTTCCGCAGCAAATATAGACGGCATACAGTATATGTAGATACACACAGGCAAACGCACACACCTAGTACGCTGCTGTGACGTGAGGTCACCACTAAATGTGTCACAACGTGCAGGTCGACTCTGCCTGCATGCAGCCCAGCACTGCCCTCCGGTGGCCACGTGGGAACACTACACTATATCCAGCGGGAGTCGGACGCCGTCGATCGGAACAAACAAACAAACAAACGACGACACCAACAACAAACAAATGACAAAGCACCAGGCACACAGAGCGGCGAGGGGGCGGGACCTACCGGGCAGGGGGACTGCAGGAACACGGTCACCTTCTCGTCCTCCAGCATGAGCTGCAGGAAGAGCCTGCGGATGAACCCGGAGATGTTCCCTGAGACGGGCACGCTGCCCCGCTGGGGGGCCGACTGGAACAGCTCACACAGCACCTGCACAGGGGTCAGGGGGTCAACGGCGGAACACGAGAGGGGTCCGAGGACTTGACACCACCCAGGGTTCGTGGGGTGTTGAATGCACCTGAACTTCACTGTCTGAGGTAATAAAGCTATGAGGTAATGGGGAGGAGCCTACCAGACCTATGAGATAATGGGGAGGGGCCGACCAGACCTATGAAGTAATGGGGAGGAGCCTACCAGACCTATGAGATAATGGGGAGGAGCCTACCAGATCTATGAGGTAATGGGGAGGGGCCGACCAGAACTATGAGATAATAGGGAGGGGCCAACCAGACCTATGAGATAATGGGGAGGAGCATCCTTGGGCTATGATGTCGTTACTAGAGAGCCCACCTGGGCTATGATGTCGTTACTAGAGAGCGCCCACCTGGGCTATGATGTCGTTACTAGAGAGCCCACCTGGGCTATGATGTCGTTACTAGAGAGAGCCCACCTGGGCTATGATGTCGTGGGGGATAAGGTCAGGAGGGGAGGGGCCTACCTGAGCCATGAGCCGCTGGTTGTTGGGGTGGCAGGAGATGCATTGCAGGAAGAAGGCCACGGTGGCGTTCTCCAGGGCCGTCCTCTGCTGGGTGGTGAGGGGTGCCGGTCGCCCCGGAGACAGGTGGCGTGAGCCGGAGGGCTGGGGGGCCAAGGAGGCGGCGGAGGCGGGGCTGTGGAACCCGGCGCTGCTGGCACTGGAGTGGCAGAGCAGGAAGAGCAGGGCGGTCCAGAGGGGGTTGACCTCGGGCCCGCCCAGCCAGTCCTTCATGGCGTGGCTGTTGCCCACCTCCGTCAGGAAGCGCAGGACGGGGGCAGCCAGCTCCGGGGCCAGGACCGGCTGGCCGGGGGGCCGAGACGAGGACGACGAAGACGAGGCCGCCTGCGAAGAGGCGGCGTAGGAGGAGTGGTGGTGCGGCTGCTGCTGCTGCTGTTGGTGGTGATGATGGTGGTGAGGGTAGTGATGGTGGCGGTGGCGGTCTGTCTGGGCGGCGGCGGCAGGCAGCGGCAGGTCGGCGCTGGCCAGCAGGCTGCAGCAGAGCTGGGCCAGGCTGCGCGCCAGCAGAGAGGGCAGCCCTGAGTCCAGCAGCTGCTCGATGGCGCCCGGGGAGAGGGCGGCGGCCGCCAGCGTGGTCAGCTGGGACTCGGTCAGGTCCAGGGGCAGCCGGGCGTGCTTGGAGTCGTCGGTGAGGCCGGCGGCGGCGGCGGTGCTGGCGTCGTGCTGCTTCTTGCCGTCGTCCGTCATGGAGAGGCGGTGGTGGCGGCGGTGGTGCTCGGTGGCGGCGGGCGGGGGCACGATGCCCAGCCAGGACATCAGCAGGGAGAAGTAGCCCGGGTGGATGTGGCACATGGAGCACAGCAGGCTGTCCACCGCCTTCTTCAGCACCACGTTCCCCGGGAGCGACATGGACCAGTTGTACAGCAGCCTGTTAGGACACAGACACGTCACGCAGAGAGACATCGCTGTTAGGACACAGACACGTCACGCAGAGAGACATCGCTGTTAGGACACGGACACGTCACGCAGAGAGACATCGCTGTTAGGACACAAACGTCACGCAGAGAGACATGCCCACCTGGGCTATGATGTCGTTACTAGAGAGCGCCCACCTGGGCTATGATGTCGTTACTAGAGAGCCCACCTGGGCTATGATGTCGTTACTAGAGAGAGCCCACCTGGGCTATGATGTCGTGGGGGATAAGGTCAGGAGGGGAGGGGCCTACCTGAGCCATGAGCCGCTGGTTGTTGGGGTGGCAGGAGATGCATTGCAGGAAGAAGGCCACGGTGGCGTTCTCCAGGGCCGTCCTCTGCTGGGTGGTGAGGGGTGCCGGTCGCCCCGGAGACAAGGTGGCGTGAGCCGGAGGGCTGGGGGGCCAAGGAGCGGCGGAGGCGGGGCTGTGGAACCCGGCGCTGCTGCGCGCTGGAGTGGCAGAGCAGGAAGAGCAGCGGCGGTCCAGAGGGGGTTGACCTCCGGGGGCCCGCCCAGCCAGTCCTTCATGGCGTGCTGTTGCCCACCTCCGTCAGGAAGCGCAGGACGGGGGCAGCCAGCTCCGGGGCCAGGACCGGCTGGCCGGGGGGCCGAGACGAGGACGACGAAGACGAGGCCGCCTGCGAAGAGGCGGCGTAGGAGGAGTGGTGGTGCGGCTGCTGCTGCTGCTGTTGGTGGTGATGATGGTGGTGAGGGTAGTGATGGTGGCGGTGGCGGTCTGTCTGGGCGGCGGCGGCAGGCAGCGGCAGGTCGGCGCTGGCCAGCAGGCTGCAGCAGAGCTGGGCCAGGCTGCGCGCCAGCAGAGAGGGCAGCCCTGAGTCCAGCAGCTGCTCGATGGCGCCCGGGGAGAGGGCGGCGGCCGCCAGCGTGGTCAGCTGGGACTCGGTCAGGTCCAGGGGCAGCCGGGCGTGCTTGGAGTCATCGGTGAGGCCGGCGGCGGCGGCGGTGCTGGCGTCGTGCTGCTTCTTGCCGTCGTCCGTCATGGAGAGGCGGTGGTGGCGGCGGTGGTGCTCGGTGGCGGCGGGCGGGGGCACGATGCCCAGCCAGGACATCAGCAGGGAGAAGTAGCCCGGGTGGATGTGGCACATGGAGCACAGCAGGCTGTCCACCGCCTTCTTCAGCACCACGTTCCCCGGGAGCGACATGGACCAGTTGTACAGCAGCCTGTTAGGACACAGACACGTCACGCAGAGAGACATCGCTGTTAGGACACGGACACGTCACGCAGAGAGACATCGCTGTTAGGACACGGACACGTCACGCAGAGAGACATCGCTGTTAGGACGCGGACACGTCACGCAGAGAGACATCGCTGTTAGGACACGGACACGTCACGCAGAGAGACATCGCTGTTAGGACGCGGACACGTCACGCAGAGAGACATCGCTGTTAGGACACGGACACGTCACGCAGAGAGACATCGCTGTTAGGACGCGGACACGTCACGCAGAGAGACATCGCTGTTAGGACAACGGACACGTCACGCAGAGAGACATCGCTGTTAGGACGCGGACACGTCACGCAGAGAGACATCGCTGTTAGGACGCGGACACGTCACGCAGAGAGACATCCATCGCTGTTAGGACACGGACACGTCACGCAGAGAGACATCGCTGTTAGGACGCGGACACGTCACGCAGAGAGACATCGCTGTTAGGACGCGGACACGTCACGCAGAGAGACATCCATCGCTGTTAGGACACGGACACGTCACGCAGAGAGACATCGCTGTTAGGACGCGGACACGTCACGCAGAGAGACATCGCTGTTAGGACGCGGACACGTCACGCAGAGAGACATCGCTGTTAGGACGCGGACACGTCACGCAGAGAGACATCGCTGTTAGGACGCGGACACGTCACGCAGAGAGACATCGCTGTTAGGACACGGACACGTCACGCAGAGAGACATCGCTGTTAGGACGCGGACACGTCACGCAGAGAGACATCGCTGTTAGGACACGGACACGTCACGCAGAGAGACATCGCTGTTAGGACGCGGACACGTCACGCAGAGAGACATCGCTGTTAGGACGCGGACACGTCACGCAGAGAGACATCCATCGCTGTTAGGACACGGACACGTCACGCAGAGAGACATCGCTGTTAGGACGCGGACACGTCACGCAGAGAGACATCGCTGTTAGGACGCGGACACGTCACGCAGAGAGACATCCATCGCTGTTAGGACACGGACACGTCACGCAGAGAGACATCGCTGTTAGGACGCGGACACGTCACGCAGAGAGACATCGCTGTTAGGACGCGGACACGTCACGCAGAGAGACATCGCTGTTAGGACGCGGACACGTCACGCAGAGAGACATCGCTGTTAGGACACGGACACGTCACGCAGAGAGACATCGCTGTTAGGACGCGGACACGTCACGCAGAGAGACATCGCTGTTAGGACACGGACACGTCACGCAGAGAGACATCGCTGTTAGGACACGGACACGTCATGCAGAGAGACAGCGCTATGACTGGGACCGCATATGCGCCTTTTGTGGGCTTCAGAGTGATCCTGAGAAATATGTAAATAAGCATTTTTAATCTAACCTCTTCTTCTACAGCCAAGTCTTAACGTGCATCTATCTCTAAATCAGTTAGTTTATTTTTATTATTCTGTTGATTTCCATATTGTTTTACTGTATTGCTATGCAACCTGGCACAAGAATTTCCTTCGGGATTAATAAAGTTCTGTCTTATCTCTTATCTCATCTTATCTTATCTCATTATAGGGTTAAACAAATGGGAACTGAAAGCCAAAGCTAGCCCTCAGTTTTTCTAAAAATAAAGTAACTTTTGCTCTAAACTATTAATGCTGGCAAGCGAGGCATGCAACATTTATACCTGGCGGTCTGCATATCTAATATCTAGCGTAGAAACGCTTCCGGACCAAAACAACAAAACAAGTAAATATTCTGTTTCGGTGTAGAACGCAGCTGACCCCCGGGGCCCCTGCAGTCCGTGCCCATAAACACGTTTCATTGGTCGTGTTGCGTGGCGATAACAGCGGGACTTTAAATCCCTCCGTCAGCCTCCACCTCGCGCTCCCGCCCTGCTCCACCCTCCACTCCATCTGCCGTCGCTCCCGGTGCATCAATAAATCGTCTTTATTTCACGCCGGTGTTAACCTCGCCCCCCACCCCGGGGGTCGACACCCAACAGATAGGTCAGGAACCCACATGGGGCGGGGGGCTGCTAGCAGTGCATATTGCTGACTTGTAAGCTATTAGCTATTTAATGATGCAATGGAGATGTGTGTGTGCAGGCTTTGAGAAGGTGTGATCCTGGATAAACCACGGGAGCAAACTACTGCTCATCACTTCGTCAACTGGGATGTTGAGATGGTAAATGGATTGCATTTATATGGCGCTTTTATTTAACGTGCTTTACAGTATTGCCTCACATTCACCCATTCATACAGTACACCACACACACTGAGCTAGGGGGAGCAGGTAGGGTTAGGTGGTGTCTTGCTCAGGGACACCTTGACACCGAGCTAGGCAGAGCTCAGGGATCGAACCAGCAACCTTCGTATTGCCAGACAACCGCTCTTACCTCCTGAGCTACTGCCGCTCCAAGAGATCACAGACAGATGTTGATCGTGTTAAAACAATGTGTGTGCAAATTGGAGAAAGAAAAGATGTAAAAAGTTGGGGTTGCGCCCCTTTTCGGACTCTAAAATGGGTCACGGGCGAACAAAAGGCTGGGAAACATAGCATTATGGTTTTCTTACGGTATTATGGTTTTCCGAGAATAAACAGAAGACCGAAATGGCGTGCACTCACTCGAAGAGCTCCCTGTCCAGCAGCAGCGGGAGGTCGTAGTCCACCGGAAGCTCGTAGCTGTGCCACAAAATGGCCGCCACACAGTGGAGGTGCGAGGGCGAGGGCATGAGCAGGCCGTACTCCCGGGTGGAGGAGGCGGAGGCGGACGATGAGGAGGAGGCGGCGCCAATGCCGGCGCCCGTGTAGCCTCCCATTGGCCCGTTGCGCTTGTGGGCGGCGACCCGAGACGAGTCGTGGACCCACTGGAGCAGCGCCTGGACGCTGTGGAGGGGAGCGAGGTGAAAGAGTCGCTGTTCAAACAAGCACCATAACTGTATTTACATAGCATGCACCGCCCCACCCCCACCCCCCCGTAATATCATCTATATTAACATCGAGCACTTATGAGTGAAGGGCGGAACCGCAGGGGTGACTTTGTCGAGTGCCGTCTCGTAGAGCGCGCACACACACACATTTTTATTTTCGACCTTCCCTCTGCGGCGAGGCGTCCCCGTCTCGCCGCAGAGGGAACGCGAAACAACTTAATACGGCCGTAAAAAAAGCGCGGCGAGGACACGCTTTACTGCTGCCTGGCGCCGGCGGGGAGAGTCACCCCGACAGGAGGGAGGACGACTTGTTATGGTTCTGATCCTGAGCGGGTGGGGTGTAGGGGTGAGGTAGACAGAGAGAGAGAGAGAGAGAGAGAGAGAGGCTTGGGGTACCGGTCTTTGGTGCCCGAGTCCTGCGTGGTGCCCAGCTGGTACAGGATGTCGATGGTGGAGTCTGACGACAGGCCGTTCAGCCTCCCGAACAGCAGGGGGCTGTTGAGGTCTGCGGGGAAGCATAGCAGGAAGATTCGGTTAGTGGTTGCTTTTTTTAGGAGGTAACAATACAGGAGATAACTCCTGAAGGAAATTCTTGTGCCAGAGGTTGCTCAAAATAATAGACAATGACAACGTACGAATGAAAAGTGTATGCGCCCAATAGAACAACAATGAATCTCAGAAACATTTAGTAAAAAAGCAAGTCAAAAGTAAGTTAACTAGAATAGAAAAGTTGCAATGGTATTGTAACATGACATGCACGTGATATTGAGAATATTGCACATGATTTATCTTCATCTACTTGTTTTAGAACCATTATTATTATCACAGCTGTATTACACTTCAATTATGCCAAATTGTTTTCGCTGTCTGAATATCTTATCTCGCCTATATATTTTTGTATATTTGTATATTTTGACTGTACATTTGTAAACCTGTTAATTTATTTACATTTTTATTATTCTGTTGATTTCCATATTGTTTTATTGTACTGTATTGCTATGCAACCTGGAACAAGAATTTCCTTCGGGATCAATAAAGTTCTATCTTATCTCATCTTATCTCATGATGTTGAAAAGTACGATTGCACATGATACACATACAGTATATATTTAAATATATAAATACTGTATATATATTCGTTGATCTGTGTACTCACTGGTGGGGTCGGTGCCCGAGGCGGCGCAGTTCCGGAGCAGGATGTCGATGAGTTTGAGTCCGATGCGCGTGGACTGCAGGCCGATCTTCACCAGCACCGCCTCGATGTTGGGAGAGTGCATGCCGCAGTACGGCGACATGAGCAGCGCCGCGCACGTCTGCAGCAGGTTGGCGGTGGGCGCCGCCGCGCTCGCCATGGTGGTCTCCAGGTCGCCCACGTGGGTCAGGCAGTGGTGCAGGAGGCGGAGCCAGCCGATGCTGTTATAATAATAATAATAATAATAATAATCATAAGAGAATCATATTTAAGAGCGTTTTTCAAAGTCAACCTCACATGTTCGACGTTGGAAATGCAGCAAAATGAAACCGTAAAATCTACAGGCTTTAGAAAGAAAACCAAAGAAAACCAAAACTATTTGGTGCATGAAAACCAGGAAAGTGTAGGAAAAAAAATTACATAAATAACAGGAAATAAGAGACAGAGGAAAGGAAATGATAACTAAAGTAAAATCATGAAAGGTAGATATCCCAGGATGCTCAGGGCTAACCCCAGGGTGTGTGTGTGTGTGTGTGTGTGTGTGTGTGTGTGTGTGTGTGTGTGTGTGTGTGTGTGTGTGTGTGTGTGTGTGTGTGGGGCTCACCTGGTCTTGGAGACCTGGTCCTCAGAGGGCAGGAAGGGGTTGTTGACGGTGGCCGAGGACGTGTTGCCGAAGGCGGTGAGGCCCAGCAGTTTGACCTGGGACAGGCCAAGGGTGCTGGCGTCGCGCGGCCGATGCAGCCGCAGGCACACGGCCGACGCCACCTCCGCCTTCACCAGCTGGATCTTGATGTAGGTCAGCCCGCTGGTGATGACCGGCGTGGACAGGGGCAGCATGTTGACCCCGTCGGCGCTGATCTCCACGGAGACGGAGGAGGGGCATGCTGGAGGGGGCAGAGGAACAGTATGTTGAACGACTTTTGTGGGCGCACTGAAAAACAGATCGTTGTCCAAAATGCTTGCAGCTGCTTTTTGATGGCCTTACACAGAGAGACCACGTAGAGAACATTCTAGAGACAATGGATAGACGATGGATAGATCATGGATAGACCATGGATGGATCATGGATGGACCATAGATAGATTATGGATAGATCGTGGAAAGACCACGGACAGATCATTGAGAGACCATGCAAAGTCCATGCAAAGTCCATGGATAGGCCATGGATAGGCCATGGATAGACAATGTACAAAACATGAAGAAAACATCTTGAGAACATTGATAGAACATGCAAGGAACATGTAAGGAACATGTAAGGAACATGTAAGGAACATGTAAGGAACACAGAGTCCCCCAGTGGGTCCGTCAGGGCGTCTCTGAATAATTAAAAACATAGAATCGCTGCGCTGACGGGGAAATTAATCTTTAACGATGAGGGACAGCAATGGGGGCTCCACCCCCCCCCCCCCCCCATGTCCCGCCCTCTGGTAAGACACGCCCCCCCCAGAGGACCCACGCCTCCTCATCCTACGCATTGTAGCGCTAAACGCAGCTCTGCGAAGACACGGCTCGCTTAACGTTGGAGATCTGCTGCGAGACCGCAGGACCCCACGTCCTCACACGGCACCGCGTTGGGAAAGACCGCATGTCATGTTATATTCATGCTCCATTGTCAACATCAATATTGAGAGGCTATTAATATTAAAACGCTAACATGGAGGGAACTGCAGCGGAGTAGCTGGTAGGTAAGAAGGATGTAGCCTCAGTTTGGGATGAATTCATCTTTTTAGCTCACGGTGTGGCTGAACTCACCGACAAGGGAAGTGTGTTTGTGTGTGTATCTCAGTGTGTCTTGGTGTGTGTGTATCTCGGTGTGTGTGACTCGGTGTGTGTGTGTGTGTGTGTGTGAGAGGGGGGGGGGGTACACTCACTAGCGAGCGAGGTCAGGTGAGGCTGTGTGTGTGTGTCTCGGTGTGCGTGTGAGTGTGTGTGTGTGTGTGTGTGTGTGTGTGTGTCTCGGTGTGGTGTGTGTCTTGGTGTGTGTGGTGTCTTGGTGTGTGTGTGTGTGCACTCACTAGCGAGCGAGGTCAGGTGAGGCTGTGTGTGTGTGTGTGTGTCTCGGTGTGTGTGTGTGTGTGTGTGTATGTGTGTCTCGGTGTGTGTGTGTGTGTCTCGGTGTGTGTGTGTGTGTGCACACACACACACACACTAGCGAGCGAGGTCAGGTGAGGCTGCGTCTCTCGGTGTGTGTGTGCGTGTGTGTGTGTGTGTGTGTATACTCACTGGCCAGCGAGGCGAGGTGCGGCTGGATGTGCAGCTCCTTAAGGAGGACGGCGGCGGGCAGGTGGATGGTGAGGTCGCACCACGCCTCCTCGGGCAGGAAGATGTACGACCAGGCTGCAGAGCGGGCCCGGCGGTGCGGCGGCGTGGACTGCAGCAGCACCTCGGCCGGCTGTGCCGTGGGGCTGCTGGACGTGATGGTGCCTGGTGGGGGTGTCAGGAACGCCGGGTTAAATAAAGCTTTAGGGAGGTGAGGTTCAGGAGCTCGCTGGAGACACCATTGTTTAAAAAAACCCTCATAAAATGGTCAGATATAGATATAAATATGTCATACATGTATATACAATGTATAAGATAAGATAGAACTTTATTAATGCCGAAGGAAATTCTTGTGCCAGGTTGCATAGCAATACAGTACAATAAAATATGGAAATCAACAGAATAATAAAAATAAACTAACAGATTTACAAATGTACAGTCAAAATATATAAATATATACGCAAGAAAACAATTTGTCATAATTTAAGTGTAATACTGTGATAATAATAATGGTTAGGGGACGTATTGCACCTGATAGAAATATTAAGAATATTGCACATAATGTTGAAAGGTATTTTAGGAGAGGTATTGGACATGACATTAAGAATATTGCACATGATGAGAGATGAGAGGTAGTATTACAGATAATATTTAGAGATACATATTAATAATAATATAGCACATGATAGAAAGTATTGCACATGCAATATATTAATATTGCACGTAGCACTTAGATCTAGTATGATTACTAGATCAGTCATGGATCTCGGCCGCATACATCTAGGTGGACGTTCCCACTTGTTATGTCACTAGACGGTAGTCACATGGCATTTGTGTGTCACTGTGGCACAACGAAGATTTTAGTCGCGTGTCAATTTTGAAAGGGCTTGTAATGGCGCTAATCACAGTCACATCTGGTGGTATAATAGGGCCCCTTTAACCGTTCAGTTCTTGGTGATATTGTAATATTTAAATTAATCAGGGCTCCCTTTCGTTTTAGCTCATCGTTTTCCTGTAACCTTTCTGTATGAAAAATGATCACGTTCATCGACGACGGACGGACAGACGGGATCGTTACCGAGGGGCGCGAAGTTGTGCAGGCCCTCTGCGTTGTCGGGCTCAGAGGTCATGACCCGGGCCTTCAGGCTGCCGTCGGCCGCCTTGCCGGGCCCGGAGTCCAGGAACTTCATGATGGTGGAGACCATGCTGCGCGCCGTGTTGACGATGGCCCGCGTGCTCGTCACCATGTTGTTGCAGATCAGCTGAACGCCGCCTGGGGGAGGAGGAGACCACCGGGGTTACAGGAACACGCCGCAAGTACGGCTTCCTCCTCACGGCAACCGACCTCATTAACCCACTGACTCCCACCCCCCATGGACACTATACTACAAGTTATATTAACCTTTAACCCCACTGACTCCCACCCCCTATGGACACTATACATTAACCTTTAACCCCACTGACTCCCACCCCCTATGGACACTATACTACACATTATATTAACCTTTAACCCCACTGACTCCCACCCCCCATGGACACTATACTACACATTATATTAACCTTTAACCCCACTGACTCCCACCCCCTATGGACACTATACTACACATTATATTAACCTTTAACCCCACTGACTCCCACCCCCTATGGACACTACTGCGTTACATTAACACATCTTTACCTTTACCAAATTAGTTTCTGTTGAATATTATTCACCCATTTCACAAAAGCACATTCCTTGTTTGTAAAAACTAGGGCAATAAAACTGATTGTGATTAACACACAGATACAGACACACACAAAAACTCTTCAACGGCACCAGACCGGATGGTGTGTGCGTGAACGCTCCCGTGTGAGATGTGTTTGAGCGCGTGGGCCTACCCATGTCGTGGAAGGCCTTGAGAGCCTCGCTGGTGTCCAGCACTCTCAGGATGAACCACAGCAGTGGCTCTGACAGCTGACACGTGGACAGAGATCCCTGACACACAAAACAAACGGTTCAAACACACAAACACACACACACACACACTCAGCAGAAGACAAACGCCAGCACGTCTCCAAAACTCCTTGTGACGCGCTTCCTCTCTCCTGCCCGGATCCCTGGTGTCTTACCAAGATCAATGAGTTGAGGAGGGTTTGACTCCATTGAAGCCTTAAGGAAATAATCGAGTAGCTCAGGAGGTAAGAGCGGTTGTCTGGCAACAGGAAGGTTGCTGGTTCGATCCCCGGGCTCCGCCACCGAGCAAAGGGTGGAGGTGTCCCTGAGCAAGACACCACCTAACCCTACCTGCTCCTCCTAGCTAAGTGTGGAGGTGTCCCTGAGCAAGACACCACCTAACCCTACCTGCTCCTCCTAGCTAAGTGTGGAGGTGTCCCTGAGCAAGACACCACCTAACCCTACCTGCTCCTCCTAGCTAAGTGTGGAGGTGTCCCTGAGCAAGACACCACCTAACCCTACCTGCTCCTCCTAGCTAAGTGTGGAGGTGTCCCTGAGCAAGACACCACCTAACCCTACCTGCTCCTGACGTGTTGGTTGTTACCTTGCATGGTTGACACCACCGTTGGTGTATGAATGGGTGAATGTGAGGCAATACTGTAAAGCGCTTTGGATAAAAGCGATGTATAAATGCAATCCATTTACCATTTACCATGTGGATATGGGGTCTCATTTACGCAACAGACTTGAGTGCTACTACAGCAGGGTGGAACCCCATCGCTGGGAAACACCCCAGCGTCCCTTAATCCTCCTCCTCACCTGTCTGCCCATGTAGCCGCAGGCCATGTAGGTGAGGATGGGCTGCAGCATGACCTGGACCGACGTGGCCCTCTTGCTCAGCGTGGTGAGGATGGTGAAGAGGCCGTCGCCCACGGAGATGGCGTCCAGACCCCCGTGGAAGTTCTCGTGCTTGGTGAGGTGCAGCCCGCTGGCCCCTGGAGGTGACAGGTGGAGGAGGCGGAGGAGGTGGGGGTTGTTTAGTGGGGGGAAGAAGGTGTGAGTGTGATTAGCATACATTTGCATAAATATGGGTGGACACTCCCACTTGTGACATCACTGTCACAATTAATATTTTAAAGGGCCCCTTTAACATTGTGGTGGAGCAGGTGGTGCAGGTGGGGTAACGTATTGCTAACATTGTGATGGAGCAGGTGGTGTAGGTGGGGCAAAGTATTGCTAACATTGTGATGGAGCAGGTGGTGTATGTGGGGTAACGTATTGCTGACGTTGTGATGGAGCAGGTGGTGTAGGTGCGGTAACGTATGCTAAACGTTTGTATGGAGCAGGTGGTGTTAGGTGGTGCAATGTATCGCTAACGTTGTGATGGAGCAGCGGGTGGTGCGGGTGGAGCGTCACCTATGATCATCGCCATAGCGCTGCTGTTACACTGGCCGAGCGCCGACAGGATCTGGCTCATGATCTGCTGGTTGGCCAGCACCAGGTCTGCCATACCCGCTGCCGGACCCTGGCTGGAGGCCACGCCCCCGGCGGCGCCGCCCTCCATGCTGCCGCACACCTTCTCCTCGTCCGACACGCTGCTGTCGGCGGTCACGCCCCCACCGCCGCCGCCCCCGCCCCCGCCGCCGCCGCCCGCCCCCAGCGAGCGGCCGCTGAACTCGCGGTCGCCCGACAGTGGCAGCTGCACCAGGACGTTGACCAGCTTCAGCAGGTCGAACATCAGCTGGTCCCGCGTGGTCTCCCCGCACACTGCCTTGGCGTCGCCCGGCCGGATGATGTTGGCGAAGAGGCCGCCGAAGCAGGCGCGCGCGCCCGACGACGCGTCCGAGCCGCTGCGCGACACCACCTTGTCGGAGCAGGTGATGTAGTGGTGCACCAGGAAGGTGGACGACTCGATGACCGAGGAGATGGTGCTCACAGACACCGCCTCGAAGTTCTGCTCCAGGGTGAACTCCAGCAGCTTGACCTGGGCGTCCAGCGGGCCTTGGCCTGACTGGAAGGGGCCCCTGGAAGAACACGTCAGTGGACACACATTGTTGAGGACATATCAATAAAGACCTCCAAAGATCTTGGCAGTATTAATTAGTACTTGGCATTGTTTAGCATATTGTATGTTCTTAGATGTTGGTAATGAACTCAGAATGGCATTTCTGCTCTTATCCCAGATATTATGCCGGCAATCTAGCAATTATGAAACTCATTATTTTAACCTTGCAACTATGAATGCTTGAAACCTGCTCTATTCTTATCTTTATGTACCACAGCAATGTATTGCTGTCTTCTTCAACAAATGTACTTATTGTAAGTCGCTTTGGATAAAAGTGTCTGCCAAATGCCCTCAATGTAAATGTAAACAGTTGGTGATGTATCCTAATTACCAGACTGACCAACAGAAGCAATTCAACCAGATGATCCGTTTTAAAAAGTACCAACACCCTTCCCATTAGTCTGATTACTCATCAGAACTACTGACCACTAAAACCTAATTAACCTCACATGTTCTCCACAGGTGAGCCAATCCATTAATAGACACTACCTGTTGCACTCAAACCCTCACATCATAATAATAATCATAATCATACATCGCCTCACAAAGCGCTGGTCGCCATACCTCTCGGTGGACAGGATGTGCATGAGGCGGAGCAGGAAGTCGCTGAACATCTGCGGGCAGGTGGGCGACAGGTGCACCTGCAGGCGGCTGAGGAACTCGTGCATGGCCTGTGTGGCGGTGGGCCCCACCTGGGCGCTGTGCTGGCTGGTGCCGTGGGGGCTGCTGCCCGAGAAGAAGCGCACGAGCACGTGCACCAGCGTGGGGTCCGACACCATCTGCTGGGCCGTACCCTCGGGCCCGCCCAGCCCGCTGGGAGCTGGAGACGCACACACACAGACACGTTGGCGCCCTCTAGTGGCCGGAGGGGTTTCAAAGCGTACCAGATTGCTGGTATGCTGGATAGATAGTGTGTGTGTGTGTGTGTGTGTGTGTGTGTGTGTGTGTGTGTGTGTGTGTGTGTGTGTGTGTGTGTGTGTGTGTGTGTGTGTGTGTGTGTGTGTGTGTGTGTGTGTGTGTGTGTGGGGTACTGACTGCATGCTGGCATGTTGGTCATCAGGGTGAGCGAGTGCAGCACCAGGCACCAGGTCCTCAGGGACGTGTTGGGGTACCAGGCCAGCACCATCAGGAAGCTGCTGATGGAGGCTACACAGAGACAGAGACACACACACACACACACATTATAGGTTGCGAAACATGTTTTGTCTAGTTTGCATGAAAAAGAGGAACGTTTCATTTCACCGTCACAGGAGCTGAGAGAAATGTAAACAAATCCATTATTAATTATTCATTATTAATTAATGCTCATGTTGTGGTGCTCTAGAGGGGGGGTGAGGGGGGGTCTCTGGTACCTTGGTTGAGGGGGATGGTGGGCACTCTGCTGGCGTTGAACATGAAGATGTCTGAGCCGCTCTCCTCACTGCCACTGGAGCAGGAGTTCAAGCTCAGGGTCAGCCACAGCTGCAGCAGGGACTCCAGCTGCAGGACACACACACAGACAGACAGAGACAGACAGAGACAGACAGACAGACAGAGACAGACACACACGTAAATATATAACATAAAAAAATACAAATATAAATCTGAAAAACAATACATGCAATGTAAGCACTATAATTTCACAGAGGCTCCAGGATACTCTGGTACGGATGATTTCAAGATTTTAAAACTGTAACAGATAATCAACTATCAACGGACTGGTGTTGGAAATTACCTTTGATTATAAACACATGTACATTTATTTGCAACCCTTAAATGTATAAACTAAACTGTTCCAATAGGCTGCGGACTGTGCTGACGGTGTTTCTGCAGACCTGCACATGGTGGACCTGCAGCATGGAGAACAGCTTGTTGAAGCAGGCACTCAGCATGGGGATGGACGAGGCCTGGATCAGGGGGCCCCCGGCCGGTGGAGAGGCCCCGCCGTGGAGCCCTCTCAGCAGGGAGTCGTCCGTCCCGTTGGCGGCATGGGACACTGGGGAGGGACCACACACACACAGACAGAGAGACAGAGACAGAGAGACACAGACAGACAGACAGACAGAGCGAGCGACAAAGAGAGCGACAAAGATGAACAGAGTAACAGACAGAGAGATGGACAGAGACACACACACAGGTACGTTAGTAACACCAAACAGGGATTTCTCGGAGAATTCATTCATTCAGTGTGATGTGTGTCTGTGACAACAACCACGCTATATTTCCTAGGTCATCACCTGCGTGTTCGATGCGTTACCGTGGTGACTGTGGTGTGCCTACGGAAGGTGTCTAGGGAGGGTGGTGCCGTGTGAGGGGCCCTGACCTGCGGGTGAGGTGACTAGGGAGGGTGGTGCCGTGTGTGAGGGCCCTGACCTGTGGATGAGGTGTCTAGGGAGGGTGGTGCCGTATGAGGGGCCCTGACCTGTGGATGAGGTGTCTAGGGAG
This sequence comes from Coryphaenoides rupestris, assembly GCA_002895965.2. Taxonomy (NCBI): domain Eukaryota; kingdom Metazoa; phylum Chordata; class Actinopteri; order Gadiformes; family Macrouridae; genus Coryphaenoides; species Coryphaenoides rupestris. The sequence continues at coordinate 315,274 of PIJE02000283.1, read as the reverse complement.
GGTGGTGCCGTGTGCGGGGCCCTGACCTGTGGATGAGGTGTCTAGGGAGGGTGGTGCCGTGTGTGAGGGCCCTGACCTGTGGGTGAGGTGTCTAGGGAGGGTGGTGCCGTGTGTGAGGGGCCCTGACCTGTGGGTGAGGTGTCTAGGGAGGTGGTGCCGTGTGCGGGCCCTGACCTGTGGATGAGGTGTCTAGGGAGGGTGGTGCCGTGTGTGAGGGCCCTGACCTGTGGGTGAGGTGTCTAGGGAGGGTGGTGCCGTGTGTGAGGGCCCTGACCTGTGGGTGAGGTGTCTAGGGAGGGTGGTGCCGTGTGTGAGGGCCCTGACCTGTGGGTGAGGTGTCTAGGGAGGGTGGTGCCGTGTGTGAGGGCCCTGACCTGTGGGTGAGGTGTCTAGGGAGGGTGGTGCCGTGTGAGGGGCCCTGACCTGTGGATGAGGTGTCTAGGGAGGGTGGTGCCGTGTGTGAGGGGCCCTGACCTGTGGGTGAGGTGGAGGTGAGGGCCTGCAGGATGGAGTCAGCCTGCAGCATGGCCATCATCTTGAGCATCAGCTCGGCCTGCTGCTCCAAGCCCACCTCCAGACGGGCGTCCAGAGCTGGAGGGAGGGAGGGAGGGAGGGAGGGAAGGGGAGGGAGGGAAGGGAGAAGAGAGAGGGAGGGAGGGAGGAAAAAGAGAGGGAGGGAGGGAGGGAGTGAAGGAGGGAGGGAGCACAAGTCAGATTAATTTGGTTTACAGAACAGTTCAGTATGACATGAATCAGATGATGTCATCACGTCAAAACTCCGCCCACCTTGGGAGACGGACACGGAGATGCTCTGTGACCCGGGCTTCTCCACGGCAACGGGGGGCTTGGACACCGGGATGCCCACCCCCCCTATGTAGGGGTTGTACCCGTACGTGCCGTAGTCAGCGCCCCAGTAGTCGTACCAGGTGCTGCTGATAGGCTGCAGAGAGGACCACAAAAGAAGAACAAAGGGAAATGCGGTTACCGTGGAGATGATGGCGACATGAGGCGGCCATGCGGTAGTCCTGGGCTACGTGACTTTTGTTCACATGCGACAACTTGACTGAGAAGAATACAAACTCTATAACTCCTCCCCCCCTCTGCGGGAAGGCCAGGTGAAATACAAGACAATGAACACTGAGCAATATCATGTGCAATATTACCTTTCAACATCATGTGCTTTTTCCTCAGTATTACGTGCAATATTAATATTACTGGCCAACATCATGTGCAATACTCCCTGTCATGTGCTAAATTATTATTATTAATATGTCATGTTATCTATAAATATTACCTGTAATACTACCTCTCATCATCATGTGCAATATTCTTAATGTCATGTCCATTACCTCTCCTACATTACCTTTCAACAGTATGTGCAATATTCTTAATATTCTTTCTATCAGGTGCAATACGTCCCCTAACATTATTATTATTATCACAGTATTACACTTCAATTATGACAAATTGTTTTCGCCGTCTGAATACCTCATCTTGCCTATCTATTTATATATTTTGACTGTACATTTGTAAATCTGTATTATTATTTCGTTTATTTCTCTATTGTTTTATTGTACTGTATTGCTACGCAAACTGGCACAAGAATTTCCTTTGGGATTAATAAAGTTCTATCTTAACACAGAGTTTAAAGAAGAATACAAACAGAGTTTTTTTATGTCCTTTATTTCCAAGGTGGTTCTGATCGCGTGAGTTTTTCGACATCCCCCTCTGGACATCTTATATTTCTAACGTATGTAAGAGTGTCTTCAACGTTTCCATTCGCCCCCGTGAGCAGCACCCCCAGTGGGAGGGCAGCAGTAACCCTCTGGCTTCCATACTGATTCCATACTGAGCATTCATGTAAGACGTATTCACTTCACATTAAAAAAAATAATAAATCGATCGGCAACTAGAAAAGAACATCTGGATTGCGTTCGATAGAAAACAAAGGGAAGGGTAACATGAGAAAGTAACGGAGTGAATGAGACGTGCTGGGTGGGGGGTGGGGGTCGGAGGTCGTGCCACTTACCTTAAAAACTTTGGCAGCGAGTGGATCCTTTTCCAAATCAATATCTAGAGGATCAAGATCAACATCCATCAGGTCGTGTAGCAAGTCAAAGCCTTTGTCTTTATCTTTATCTTCCACAGAGGACAGAGGTGGATAACCTTGTGGATAACGAGAACAGCTTTAATATTGCCGAGCGAGGGCACACGAGACACAAAGAAGCCAGCACCACAGGACTCACAGCGACCCATCTATAACGGCCATCTTAATTCCACAGCGCAGCTCGCGTTTGGAACCAAAATGGCCGCGAGGCGAATAGGGGCCCACGGGACACAGAAGGGGGAGGCCATAACAAAAGAGTGAGTTCTGTTGGGACTGAGGAACAAAACTAATCTCTGGGAAACTAACCGACGAATGAAAAGAAGGCCCAGAGAAATACAAGTTAAATCAGATTTAGCTGTGTAACTGTAGAGCGATCTGCACGACCGTATGAACAGGACAGCACATGAATACACATTCAAATACTAGTCAGGACTGGACTCCACAACCTTCAAGACAGGGAGGACAGGGAGATGAGGACATTTGTGTGTGGACGCGGGGCGAGAGAGTCATGAAGCCACGAAGCCACGTCCAGCCAACATCTCACCCGGAGACACATCTGTTGGTGCTTCAGTGAGTGAGTGAGTGAGTGAGGAGAGAGGGGGGAGAGAGGAAGCGAGAGGGAGAGTGTGTGTGCGTGTGTGTATGGCCGGTCCTACCAACGCACTTTGGAAAAGGGAGGAGGAGGAGGAGGGGGGGTTCCTGGCTGTACCTGAGATGATATCAGTGTCCACGGAGTCTTCCATGCCCTCCCCCAGGGAGAGGGGCGCGGCGGCGGGCAGCGAGTCCTCCAGGTCGCCCGACCCGGAGGACGAGACGCCCGACGCCGACGCCTCCTCGCCCGCCGTCACCTCGTCCATCACGTCCAGGGAGCCCGGGGACAGCAGCTCCCCTGCGGAGACGCCACCAAGTAACACACACACACACACACACACACACACACACACACACACACACACACACACACACACACACACACACACACACACACACACACACACACACACACACACACACACACACACACACACACACACACACACACACACACACACGTTCGGTTGAGTGCGCTGCCACCTACAGGCCAACACTGCAACTGGTCCAAAGTTGCCACACATTCACCCATTCATACACCGACGGCGGTGCCAACCATGCAAGGTAACAACCAACACGTCAGGATTCTACACAAATAAGGTTCTTCTGTCAACAATCTACCCGCTGCCCAATAACCTGCATCTGAATTAAGTCCATTTAGATAAATGCCTCTATCGTAGTCAATAGATCAACCTACCACCACGTCTTTCAACTTAAGTGACGTTTCACCTTAAAAAGGTCCTAGAAGTAAGAGAATCAGAAATTCCTTCTCATTACCGGCCCCTTTGGCCAACTGCAGCCTCCAAGGCTGGAAACAATACCAATCATAAATGACGTCAGTTATAAATCATTAAATGAAATTACAAACTTAAAAAAAATAATAATAATTGACCCTAAAAGATGCAAGCTCATAAAAAGCCGTCTCTCGACTAGTGTACCGTTTCAACAACTGGTTCTAGCTCCATTAGCTCCAGCTGACATAGCACCACCAGCACCACCATCCCATTCACCACCACCACCACCACCAGCAGCAGCAGCACCAGCGCCACCCACCTGCCAGAATGTCCTGCAGCATGCAGGTGAGGGAGTACTGGGCCCAGGCTCCGCCCCAGGAGATGTCCCCGCGGTTGAAATCCGTCCCGACCAGCAGCAGCAGGAGACGCTCCAGCTGGTGCTCCGACACCACCTCACACAGGCGGATGGTGGGCCGCGTGGCGTTGGCGATACGGGCCAGCACCTGAGAGGAGGACAGACGCCGGGGTCCGGGGGGGGAGACCCGGGAGACGAGAGGGTTTGCTGAGGGGGTGGCGGACGCAGCAACGCGTGGTTATAGAAGGACCTCCCTGGCAGCCTAGTCTCAGTTGTGTACGGTTGAGATGTTTTGGGTACGGATTGAGGGGAAAGTTAGTAGAAATGGACATTTTAAACGGTGACGTTTAGGTCAAGAATAGCCATTAGGGTTCCCACACCTTCTTAAACATCAAACTCAAGGCCTCAACACGGTATTGTGCAAAATAAAAATACTCAATGTATTAATTGAAGTGCTTTCAATGATCCACGTCTATGAATATTTCCAGAAACTTGTCCAGCGGCTGCCCTCCATCTTGTCCAGCAGTCCTGCTGGACAAAATAACAAGATGGCGGGCAGGACACGGTACCTTGCAGACGAAGAGCAGCAGGTCAGCGTGGCAGGTGAAGTCCATGGAGAGCAGGAACAGCGCCAGCTTCTGCACCACACAGATGCAGCGCTCATGGGCCAGGGAGAAGGGCAGGGGCTCCACCTCCGGGGCCTCCTTGGCTGCTGCCGCCGCGGCCGCCGCCTCCGTGTCCAGAGAGGAGCGGGGCCACTCGGCCGTGCGGCGCAGACGGATCAGGTCCTTAAAGTGCTATCGGGAGTGGAGAAAGGGGGGGGGGGGGGGGGGGGGGGGGGGGGGGGGGGGGGTCAGGGGTCAGATGTCACGGGGGGGCCATTGCCATTTTGTCCAGGAAACAGCGTACACCGCTTTGTTAACAATATCGCTGTCTTTCTTTACACATTGTTGTGGGAGTGTGTGTATTTGGTGGCTGGCTTAATTGGCCTCACCTGGCCCAGTGAGAGTCTGGGGTGGGTGGGGCTACAGCCTCACCTGGCCCATTTAAGAGTCTGGGGTGGGTGGGGCTGTAGCCTCACCTGGCCCAGTTACAGTCTGGGGTGGGTGGGGTAGCAGCCTCACCTGGCCCAGTTAAGAGTCTGGGGTGGGTGGGGCTGCAGCCTCACCTGGCCCAGTTAAGAGTCTGGGGTGGGTGAGGCTACAGCATGCCACAGGTTTGTAGCCTCACCCACCCGACCAGGTGAGGCTAATTAAGCCAACCACCAAGTGGTGAAGTACCTCAACAGGGTGAACCACATAAAACACGGTATGTAAATACTTGACTCTAGAAAGGTAATTATCTGTGTTTAGGTCATCTATGGGAGAACTTATTTTATCAGACTTAACATTTGGCCTTTTAAAAGGGGCTCTATTACACCATCAGGTGTGAGAGTAATTAGCCATTAGAAGCCGTTTCAAAATTGTCACGTGACTTAAAATTCTCATTGTGACATCACAAGCGGGAGTGTCCACCTATAGACGTATGCGGACACTAGATCAGTTCACCAGTTGGTACAGTCCACCGGGTAGGCCGGGACTCACCTTGGATGTGGCTTGCTTGAGCTTGGCCTGCTCCACCAGCAGCTTGTAGGAGGAGCCCTTGTTGCTCTGCACCTTCTCCTTCTCGATCTGCTCCACCAGCGCTTTCTGTTTGGCTTTCAGTAGGTTGAGCTGCTGCAATGAAAGGGGCAGGATAAATACAGGAGGGGGTGACGGTGAATGAGGGGAATCTGAGGGTCTGAGGGGGTGATGGTGGATGATTCAATTCAATTCAATTTTATTTGTATAGCCCTTAATCACAAGACAGTCTCAAAGGGGCTTCACAGGTCAGATTATTATGGGCCAAAAGTGACGAGGGGGAGTCTGAGGGTCTGTGGGGGTGGTGGACGAGGGGGGGTCTGAGGGTCTGTGGTGGTGGACGAGGGGGGGTCTGAGGGTCTGTGGTGGTGAACGAGGGGGGGTCTGGGGGTCTGAGGTGGTGGACGAGGGGGAGTCTGGGGTCTGTGGGAGTGGTGGACGAGGGGGAGTCTGAGGGTCTGTGGGGGTGGTGGTTGACGAGGGGGGGTCTGGGGGTCTGGGGGGGTGGACGAGGGGGAGTCTGGGGGTCTGTGGGAGTGGTGGACGAGGGGGAGTCTGAGGGTCTGTGGGGGTGGTGGTTGACGAGGGGGGTCTGGGGGTCTGAGGGTCTGTGGTGGTGGACGAGGGGGGTCTGAGGGTCTGTGGGGGTGGTGGTGGACGAGGGGGGGTCTGGGGGTCTGAGGGTCTGTGGTGGTGGACGAGGGGGGTCTGGGAGTCTGTGGGGGTGGTGGCGGACAGGGACACGTGTACCTGCTTGTGGTGCACCAGCTGCTTGCGGATCTTGCGGGAGTAGAGGCGGTCCAGGCTGCTGCTGCCCTTGGACGAGCGGCTGGAGCTCTGGGACTGAACGCTGTTGTTGATGAAGCTCCACTGGTTGCCTGGATACAGCCGGGGGGAGGGGGAGGAGCCACGGGTCAGAACCAGACGGCTTTATTACACACATGGAGGGGGGGTGGTTGAACACAAGGGCGAGTACCTAGTCCGGTCGATACTCTCCTATAATGTCTAGACAATCATGGTTGAAAAGTGCAGTGTCGAAGTTTCGTGTGAAGTTGTTTGGGTGAGCTGTTCTCTCAAGTTGACATTTATTTTTCACTTTATTTACTCACTTCCCTTTTTTTTCTCTCGAGAACAGCTCACCCAAGCAATACAGGAGGCCTCTTTGAACTGGCGCATGACTGGTCAGCATAATTCCAGAATGTTAGAAATATAGATTTGAATGAATGTCAAGTCAAGTCAATGTTATTTGTATAGCCCTTAATCACAGTTAGTCTCAAAGGGCTTTACAGGCCATATGATTATGGGCCAAGTGATTATGACACCCCCCCCAGCCCTATAGGGCAAGAAACGACTCCCGTAATTAACAAGGAAGAAACCTGGAGAAGGAACTCAGAGTGGGGGATCCCTCCTTCCAGGGACGACTCGGAGTGCAATGGGTGTCATAAAGGGAATGTAAATGGTAATTGGATTGCATTTATATATCGCTTGTATACAAAGTGCTTTACAGAATTGCCTCACATTCACCCATTCATACACCGACGGCGTGCCAACCATGCAAGGTAACAACCAACACGTCAGGAGCAGGTAGGGTTAGGTGGTGTCTTGCTCAGGGACACCTCCACACTTAGCTAGGAGGAGCAGGTAGGGTTAGGTGGTGTCTTGCTCAGGGACACCTCCACACTTAGCTAGGAGGAGCAGGTAGGGTTAGGTGGTGTCTTGCTCAGGGACACCTCCACACTTAGCTAGGACGAGCAGGTAGGGTTAGGTGGTGTCTTGCTCAGGGACACCTCCACACTTAGCTAGGAGGAGCAGGTAGGGTTAGGTGGTGTCTTGCTCAGGGACACCTCCACACTTGGCTAGGACGAGCAGGTAGGGTTAGGTGGTGTCTTGCTCAGGGACACCTCCACACTCAGCTAGACGGGAGCAGGTAGGGTTAGGTGGTGTCTTGCTCAGGGACACCTCCACACTTAGCTAGGAGGAGCAGGTAGGGTTAGGTGGTGTCTTGCTCAGGGACACCTCCACAGTTGGCTAGGAGGAGCAGGTAGGGTTAGGTGGTGTCTTGCTCAGGGACACCTCCACACTTAGCCAGGAGGAGCAGCTAGGGTTAGATGGTGTCTTGCTCAGGGACACCTCCACACTTAGCTAGGAGGAGCAGGTAGGGTTAGGTGGCGTCTTGCTCAGGGACACCTCCACACTTAGCTAGGAGGGGGAGCAGGTAGGGTTAGGTGGTGTCTTGCTCAGGGACACCTCCACACTTAGATAGGAGGCGGAGTCCGGGGATCGAACCAGCAACCTTCCAGTCGCTAGACAACCTCTCTTACCTCCTGAGCGCTTTGTAACCAGCTAAAGCACTGAAAGCCCAGAAAACTGAGCCCTGGCCCACGGAGTCACGGTGTGTCGTGTGTGTGTGTCGTGTGCATAATGTGTGTGTGCGTGGCGGGCGCCCCTCGTACCCGTGTACGAGCGCTCCCGGTCCTTGCCATTTAGTTGCTTCTTGGATCCCGACGCCTCGTCCTCCACGCTGGCCACGTAGTCCAGGAGCCGCGACACCAGCATCACCACCCAGCTGATCATCGGCACGTCCAGCACGCCCTGCACACGCACACACACACACCAGAGGGTTGATAGAGTACTGGAGTGAGAGAGGAAGGCTTTCGGTTGGGGTGGTCGACTCCCAGCCGAAAGGGTTCGATCTGGGTTCGATGCTCGATGTCGGCGGTCTACACCTGGAGCGAGGACCACCCCCCCATGGACACTATTGTTACATTAACGCACGTCTCAACTTTTAATTGCTTATTTGTAATGTCATTTTGATTAGCATTTTTATTTTAGCGGTAGCATTAGCGGTGGCGGTATCATTAGCGGTGCTCACCCTCGGTGCGGCGCTGCGTGGCCACCAGGGGCTGCTGCAGCGGCGACAGCAGGGAGTCCAGCAGGTTGAGGAGCCCCTCCAGCACGCCGCTGTTGCTTAGCGACCGCTGGCCGATGCACGACAGCAACATGAACACCCTGGAGCGGGAGGGAAGGGTATGATGGTGCTTCAATGTTGACATCCAACTTAATGACTCAAATCAAGTCAAACTGATCAAAAGGTGGGCCTCAGTTTGTGGGGAAAAAAGTAAAACAATGACACCTGTCCCCTCCCTCATTCCTCTCCCACCTCCCCCCTGGCTCCTCCCCCCTCACCTCAACCCCAGCTCCTCCCTCACCTCTCTCCCTCACCCCCAGCTCCTCCTTCAACACCTCCAGATCCTTCCTCGCCTCTCCTCTCCCCCCTCCGGGCTCCTCCCTCCACTCTCCTAAGCCCTGGCTCCTCCCTCACCTCACCTCCGCCGCCCCCCTCTCTCCCTCTCTTGCCCTGGCTCCTGCCTTCCCTCCCCTCCTTCACCCCTGGCTCCTGCCTCCCTCCTCCACCCGCCCCGGGTCCTGCCTCACCTGTCCTGGGGGAAGATGAGCAGCTGCTCAGAGTTGTAGAGCTCCTGCAGCACGTTGGAGAGGAACTGGCCCCACCAGCGCTCGCCGCCACACAGCTGCACCAGCAGCAGGCCGGCGTGCAGGCGGATCTTGGGCGTGCCGCTGATGCACAGGTGCTTGAAGAGCTCCTCGCACGCCTTGTCGTGGAAGGTGCTCTGCAGCACGGCCGGCACCGCGTGGCCTGGGGGTGGGGAGGGGGTGGGGAAGAGAGGAGAGGATGGAGGGAGGACGGAGGGAGAAAGTAGGGAAAGATGGATGTTAGGTTGGATGGAGGGAGGAGAGAGAGGGGGTGGGGGGATGGAGGGATGAGAAAGGGAGGAAAGGAAGAGAGGATGAGGGAGGAGGGAGGGAGGGAGGGAGGGGGGAAAGTAGGTGAAGATGGATGGTAGGTTGGACGGAGGGAGGGGAGAGAGGAGAGAGACGGGGTGGGGTGAGGGAGGGATGGAGGAGAGAAGGGAGGGAGGGAGGGAGGTGGAGAGATGGATGATAGGTTGGATGGAGAGGTGAGGGGGTGAGGGAGGGAGGGAGATTGATGGAAGGTTGGACGGAGGGAGGAGAGAGGACAAACTTTAGTGTTATGACTATGATCCACTGATGAGCTAATGTGGAATGAATCAAAACAAGCAGGCCATTTATATTCTCCTGCCGTAGGACAGAGAACCAGCATGACAAGGTTAGTCCACCATGGGGAATATACCATATACTGCCTGGCTGGAGGTACATATATCACAAGTGGGAGTGTCCACCCCAGATGTATGCTGACTGGATCATCACACGACCAGCCTACCCACCCAGTGGACTGGACCGTACCAACAGGTAAACTGATCTCATCAGCATACATCTCGGTGGACACTCCCCGCTTGTGATGTCACTTTGTCACACTGACAGTTTTGTTCGTCGGCTCACACCCGGTGGTATAATGGGTCCCCTTTAACCATTACATGGCAGTCACAGTAATTTACTCTTTATAACAATAAAGCCCTCCATTCGTTTCCCTCCACGTGACCGACCCTCACCGTTGTTGGTGTGTAGCAGGCTGAGCAGCGTGTCCAGCAGGTAACGTATGATTGTCCTCAGCTGCTCGGTGGAGGAGCTCTGGACCAGCCCCCGGCAACCGCCCATACTGCTGCTGCTGCTCCCAGCCCCGCCTGTGGCTCCGCCCTCGGGTTGTGGGATGCGGCGGGCGGCGCCCAGCGACACGCGAAGCCTCTGGACGGCGTGGTGCGCCAGGTTGAGCTGCAGCTGCAGCTGGATGCAGTCCTGGTAGGCGAGGAAGACACGCTGGTCCTCCTCCACCGCCTTGTCCGGCTTGCGCAGGAAGTACTGTGCGTTGTTGGCGCTGTTGAGCGGCGGGAGGTCGATGTTCTGCAGCAGCGTCTCCAGCCGGTGGCACGCCAGGTTGTACCTGTGCGGGAGGGAGGGAGGGGGAGGAGCCATGGGTCACTCACATGTAGACCACACCTCCTGCTGGGTTCTCCCTTCGAGGAGTCCCTGATCCAAGTCATAAGCAGCACGGACCTTGACTCTGAACATGCTAACCCTGACTCTAAACTTTCATTGATATTCCAAATAAATGTCATCAAACTAACTAAGGAACTACAAACTACCTAAAGATCATCTCTGTGGTCCCTTCTCCAAGTACAAGACGTCAACTATAGTTACGTACAACTATAGTTAAGGGGTTAATGACACCCAGTCGCTCATTATTGTGTCATTAAATGCAATTCGGTACAATAAAAATATCCTTAAAATTGATAAGATTAAAAATAACATACTTGATGAAGAGTGATAAGACCAAAGCACCAGAGTGCACCAATTTCACAAAAGCACGTTGCTTGTTTGCAAAAACTACGGCAATTAAGCCGTTTCCGATTCCCGATTCTGACCAACGTAATGAGAATAGAGAAGCGTGAAGCCCCGCCCCCCTCTCACCTGCACTGGATGTCCTCCTGCAGAGCCACCATCATGGCCAGGTGCTGGTCCACGTCGGGCTGGCCCGCCGCCTCACTCTCCCCCCGCAGCGGGTCGTGCAGCAGCTTGAGCTCCGCCTCCCAGGGCAGGATGTAGGTGTGGCCATAGTAGAAGCCCAATGGGATCTTGGCACGGGCGTTGGTGCTGCCGTAGCGGCCAATCACAGTGATCTGAGGGGGCGGGGATTAGAAAGATACGAAGAGATGATGTTTGACAATATTAATGTTGCTTGGAATTGTTCATATGATTATTCATATTTTTCAGAATATTTTACACAATATCTGATTATATTTTACTTTCTGAATAGCAAATATGTTATACTTGACTCTGATTTGAGTAATACGTTAAACGATTGTTATCGATAAACGATAACATTTACTATTGAATTTAGCAGACGGTTTCATTCAAAGAAACTTTTTGGATAAAAGCTCAGACACTTACAGATCCAGGTTAAAGGGGCCCCATTATAATACCACTAGGTGTGGGCATGACAGGTGGACACTCCCATTTGTGATGTCAAGTCGTCACAATGGCAATTTTAGTCACATGGCAACTTTGCAACGGCTTGTAATGGCAAATCACGCCAACACCATCCATCCATTCTCATCCACTTATCCGGGGCCGGGTCGCGGTGGCAGCCAGCTAAGCAGGGCCCCCCAGGCTTCCTTCTCCCCAGCCACACTCTCCAGTTCCTCCTGGGGGATGCCGAGGCGTTCCCAGGCCAGACGAGATATATAATCCCTCCAGCGGGTTCTGGGTCTGCCCCGGGGTCTCCTCCCAGGTGGACGTGCCCGGAAAACCTCTAAGGGGCGGCGCCCGGGGGGGATCCTAATCAGCTGACTCCTATCGACGCGGAGGAGCAGCGGCTCTACTCCAAGCTCCCTCCGGATGTCTGAGCTCCTCACCCAATCTCTAAGGCTGAGCCCAGCCACCGTGCGAAGGAAACTCATTTCGGCCGCTTGTATCCGCGATCTCGTTCTTTCGGTCACTACCCAAACTCGTGACCATAGGTGAGGGTTGGAATGTAGATGGACCTGTAAATCCAGAGCTTCGCCTTCCGGCTCAGATCCCTCTTTACCACAACGGACCGGTACAGCGGCCGCATTACTGCAGACGCTGTACCAATCCGTCTGTCCATCTCCCGCTCCATTTTGCCCTCACTCGTGAACAAGACCCCAAGATACTTGAACTCCTTCGCTTGAGGCAGCAACTCACTCCCAACCCGGAGGGAACACTCCACCGTTTTCCGGCAGAGAACCATGGCCTCAGACTTGGAGGTGCTGACTCTCATCCCGACCGCTTCACACTCGGCTGCAAACCGCCCCAGTGCATGCTGGAGGTCACGGTCTGATGTAGCCAACAGAACCACATCATCTGCAAAGAGCAGAGATGCAATT
>PIJE02000283.1:185250-300596 GCA_002895965.2 Coryphaenoides rupestris | reverse complement strand
CTACCCAAAGCTTGAGGAGTCTATGTTAGATGGACCTGTAAATCGAGAGCTTCGCCTTCCGGCTCAGCTCCCTCTTCACCACAACGGACCGGTACAGCGCCCGCATTACTGCAGACGCTGTACCAATCCGTCTGTCCATCTCCCGCTCCATTTTGCCCTCACTCGTGAACAAGACCCCAAGATACTTGAACTCCTTCGCTTGAGGCAGCAACTCACACCATCACCTGGTGGTATAATGGGGCCCCTATAATACAAGTTCTGGTTAGCCACCGAGCTAACAAGGCTAACTCGGGGAGGTCACTCAACACAATAAGTTATGAAGGCAGACAGGCGACACGTCCCAAAAACGTGTCGACTAACCCCCCCCCCCCCACACACACACACACACGCGCACACACACGCACGTTAAGGCGGTCTTACCAGAGTGCATGCGTTCTATGATGATGGACTGCTGGGGTGGTGGCTGGAGGAAGTGGGAGGCCTGGGAGATGGCCAGTGCCAGACCACTGCCCATGGCGCTCTGCAGCAACAACAGAGACGTTAGCGAGCTCATCAATTAGCCGGCATTCCACCCACCACACCGCTATGAGCTATTAGCGATTATCTGGCTACCCGGCAGGTTCAGGTGACTCACCGTCTTGCTCTTCTGGCTGTTCTTGTTGTGGGCCACCAGGTTGACGGGCCCCGGCTCCATCATGGAGCCGGGGAACAGGTGGGCGAGCTCGGCACTGAAGGCCGCCGACACCGCCTCGTTGGGCGGGGTGAGGGGCGGAGTCATGAAGAGGGGTGTGGTCTTGGGCGTGGGCGGGATGACATCCGACGGGTGGATGAAGAAGCCCGGCGCGGAGGCCGGGTTGGAAGGCACTGAGTTGTGGATTGGCCCCACGCCGGAGGCGGCCGCCGCCGCCGCTGATGTGGTCTGGTGCAGCTTAGCCTCCAACTTGGCCTTCTGCGGGCAACACGCACCGACAGTTAACTACTTGCTAGCAGCTAGGAGCAGTAGTTGCTTGTAAGGCTGCCCCCCGAATAAAACATTTTTTTTATCCATTTATTTTTGTTTTGACAACCACCAAGATCAATTCTTTCAACATTATGTGCAATATTCTTAATATTCTTTCTATCAGGTACAATACGTCCCCTAACGATTATTATTATCACAGTATTACACTTCAATTATGACATTGTCTTCGCCATCTGAATACCTTATCTTGCCGATATATTTTTATATTTCTACTGTACATTTGTAAATCTGTTATTTTTATTATTCTGTTTATTTCTCTATTGTTTTATTGTACTGTATTGCTATGCAAACTGGCACAGAATTTCCTTTGGGATTAATAAAGTTCTATCTTATCTTATCTGAATTGCTTTTTATTGTGTGCAATTATACAGTGTACAGCCAATCAGAAACAAGCGTCCCCTCCGGTTAGCCAATCGGAAGCGGGCATCCCCTCAGGTTAGCCAATCAAAAAGCAAGGGCGGCTCGTCGGGCCCCTGACCTGCTGCTGCAGCTTGAGCAGCTGCTGTTGCTTCTCCTGCAGGACCTGCAGCTGCTGCTCAGCAGACACCATGGCGTGGGACAGCGACTGCAGCGCCACCTGCGCCGCCGAGCTCAGCGCCGTGGACGCCTCGCCCACCGAGCCCGTGGACAGACCGCCCACCGCCGGGGTCACGCCGAACGTACTCACTGGGGGGGGGGGGGGGGGTTGGAGAGGACGGAAGGGACGGTCAGGAGAAGGTTGAGGAAGAGGACATGCCCAGGGGCAACGGAGGACGTCACGAAAACCAGCATGAACACAAGACCAGCGATTTTGGGTGACGGATGGTCGCTCAAATGCTTTGCCAAGTCTGGACGTGTTTCCGACTTTTCCAACGATACATGCGATTAGACGCGGTTTGCAAGCCGATTTGTTTACCGTCCTGCAGAGGTATGCATCTTTTTCTGATCAATTGGATTACGACCAAACTTAAAACTCAAAATTGTGTTTATCGTGGTATCCCTCCCTGCAACACGGTGTTACGTAAAGAAATGGCAGAAAATGCAAACCCTCCTACAGAACACCGAAGATCATATACAGATATAACCAACAGAATACGCACTTCAGTCTGTGAGATATAACGTTAACTATACCGATATTAGCACACGACACACTTAAGTCTGTATTAGCACACGACACACTTAAGTCTGTGAGATAAAATGTTAGGTATACTGAACACACCTGTGAACATGCTGGCGTCGTCGCGCTCCACCCGTGTGCCGTCGCTGGTGGAGATGCAGCTGAAGTGCAGCGGCTCCACCTCCAGGAGCCCCGTGAGCGCGGTGAAGCTGCCATCGGCCGCCGCGCCGCCACTCACCTTACCGTTACCCTGACACACACACACACACACACACATTAAACACACCACACACACACACATTAACACACAACCACACACACACACTAGCTTACTAATACTAACTACTAGTCTCCTTCTACCTGAGAGGATGTCCGAGAGGTCGATCTCGTCCGACTGCACCCCCGTGCTGCTGTTGAAGGCATTCTTACAGGATGACCCGCTGACTTCCAGGTCAAAGAGCACGGGGTCAAAGGGCGAGCTGTACAGACCGTATCTGAAGGGGGGGGTGAAACGAGACGTCAACAATCCACACAAAAGGTCAGGAGTTTCTGGAAGCTGCACAGGTGCGTCGAGGCCGAGTAGAGACACCTGGACTAGACACTCCAGCGCAAGTTCTCATAGACAGACAGACAGACAGCTACCTGGTCTGCAGCAGCGCCTCTAGAGGCGTGAGGCGGTCCTGTAGCTGGTGGGACACGGCGGTAAGCAGCGAGGCGCAGGTGGTGCTGCAGCTGGCCAGGTCCTCCTCCTTCACGTAGTTCAGCAGCACAAAGTACCAGAACACCGAGCCTGGGGGAGGAGTTATAGAGTTAACACTGAGACTGGGGGAGGAGTTATAGTTAACACACCGAGCCTGGGGTAGGGGCTAGAGAGTTAAAACGCCTGTAAAGCACTCTTAGTGGCCCTAGTGTGTGAAGGGTTGCTGTATGAATAACAGTGCCTTGTCGGTGAGCAAGGCAGCGTGACTTACCGCCAGTTGCGGCCGCAGGAAGGAGGGGCATGTTGTCCAGCAGAGCCTTGAGCAGATCCATGCCGAACCCCTGCTGACTGGGGTTCCCCTTCCCATTGCTGCAATAAACCACACGTTAGCTCAGTACTGGGAGGGCATGTTTAAGATACTAGGAAGGAACGGACCGAGCAAGTTTTATTTTATGGCTTTTTTTCCCAAAAGCAACAACAAAGATGAAGTTTCCGGTCTGGATAGGGAAATCTATGGACGGCTGGTCTGGATAGGCGATCTCCGGACCGCACGCGAGCCAATCAGAATGCAGGAAGTAACACAACCATATAACAAAGTCATGTATTGCCTGTGAGTAGCATTGCGTCATCATGTAGTAAAGTTATCAAAACATTGAGGCTCCCAGTTTGTTAGTTCAATGAAACAGGATCATTACTTTTAAATGCTTCGATTCCAAGTAGCAGACACAAAAATGCAAAATTAAGAAAAGCAAATGAAGAAATGTCTCAACAGTTATAAGGTTATGACTTGGCGTACCTTATGCACAGCGCCAGGAAGCGAGCACACTTGTGCGCGATGCTGCGTCCGGCCTCGAAGAAGCAGACCCTCACGATGTCCGGCAGTCTCTTCCTGGTCTTGGCCAGCAGGCCCTCCTTCCCTTCCCGCACGCTGCAACAAGACAACGAGACGTTTCCAAACGTTCCTCGGGCACTCTGTCTGCACTCGGGGGTCTAAAGGACTCTGTATGCTTCTTCAGAAATGCGTCGGAAAACGGCTTCCGACGCTTCCGCTGGGTTCTTTTCGATCGTTTGGCGAGGGGGTGTCAATGCCGTTCGGAAAAGTCACTCTCTGAATCCGGTGTATCCGAAAAGCCCACCCAGGCCCGATTTGTTCTGATCTCGGGACAAGCATACGGAGGCCTTAAGTGTAGGGTGACCCACTAGGGGGGGGGGGGGGGGGGGGGGAGGGGCCTTCACTCACCTGCAGGGCCCGTTGGAGTAGACCCCCGCCAGCCAGCACAGGATGTCCAGGATGAGGCTCTGCCCGTGCTCCGTGCCCGGCCCCTCCTCCGCCCTGTTGCACAGCGCACTCAGCAGCTTCTCGTGGAAGTCCAGGAACTGCAGCATGGCACAGCGCTGGACTCTAGGGGGCGCGAGAGCACACAAACACGTTGGTTTGGTTTGGGAATACGTCGTCACAAGGATCAAGTTGCGCCGATTATATAACGAGGCGTCAACGCGAAGTGGAACCTTGTAATTTACTCCATATATATATGACACGTCTCCGCCCACCACAAAGTTGAAAATGTAATGTTAGCGTGCCAAATATTCCATGTACTTTGCAAAACTCCAAAGTACAAAGATTACTCTGGATGTCGTGTTAATGCTGTGTCTCTAACCAATTGTGTGTTGTGTAAATTGTAATGAGATTGACTTTTGACTTGTAAATAGTAGAGGTGTCATACAGTTGCGTTCTGATATGTTCACGATGTGACCGAACTGCATACCAACGCAGAATGACAGGAATTTCAACATGGGGTGTGAAGACTATTTCCACCAAGGGACTGCGTGCCACGTTTAAATTGTTTCAACTCACAGGTGAGAGGCTGTAGCAGTTTAAACAATTAAAATCTGAATTACCAGTGGCCTGACGCAGTTTTAATCAAGCTATAATTAAGCATTGGCCTGATGCTGCACACACAGAAAACATTTGAAGAATGAATCGGAGGAGAGGAGAGGAGGTGGGAGGAGAGGAGGAAGAGGTGGGAGGAGAGAAGTAGAGGAGGGAGAAGTGGGAGGAGAGAAGGAGAGGAGGAAGAGGTGGGAGGAGGAACGGAGGAAGTGGAAGGAGAGGAGGACGAAAGGAGGAGTTGTGAGGAGAGCAGGAGTTGTGAGGAGAGAAGGAGAGGAAGAAGTGGGAGGAGGAAAGGAGGAGTTGGGAGGAGAGAAGGAGAGGAGGTGGGAGGAGAGAAGGAGAGGAGGAAGAGGAGGAATAAATGCCTGAGGGCTGCTCGCTGAAGCTGCTACCATATATGGGCAGTGGTTCCTATAGTTTGCCACCATATATGGGCAGTGGTTCCTATAGTTTGCCACCATATATGGGCGGTGGTTCTGACCTTTCTTTGGGTATTGAGGTTTTCTTGAACCTGCGGATGGTGACGGACACTTCCTGCAGCAGGTCACAGCCCCGCAGGCTGTCAGGCTTCTTGGAGGGGGTCGCGGGCTCAGACTTGGATGTGGAAGCCTTGTCCTACACACAGCAACATATACATTTTCTAAAAGAACATTTTACAAATTGAACGACCCAAACCACATAAGCTGAGCAATAAACCCATCTCGGACTTGAGCCTGGGGCCTAGAGTCACTCTGGTCCCCTACGTTAGAGGCCTAGGGCCTAGAGACACCCTGGTCCCCTACGTTAGAGGCCTGAGCCTGGGGCCTAGAGTCACTCTGGTCCCCTACGTTAGAGGCCTGAACCAGAGGCTGGGGCTAAATTTATCACGGCTGCCTACCTTGGAGGCCTGCGCCCTCTGCAACAGTGTGGACAGCGAGTGGGTCTTGGTGCTGGGTGGCTTGGTGCTGGGCATGCGCACAACGGGCCGCGGGCTGTCCTCTGCACTCTTGTCGCTCACTGCCTTGATGTGCACCAGGAAGGAACGGTACTTTCCCCCTGCCATGCCTGCACACACACACACACACACACAATCAACCAATCAGAAGCCTAATTAGTGCAATTAAAGTGTATCAATTAAACACCGAAGTCGTTAACATGCTCCTAACATGAACAACAGCGGTGCTACCTTTGACCAGCTTGGGGCTGGTGAGGCTCAGCATGCCGGCGTGTCCAGAGAGGTCCAGGCCGCTGGCCAGCCACACGGGCCCGCACAGGATGTCCTCCTTGTGGTCCTCCAGGAAGGGACACAGCATGGAACCTGCGGGGATGGAGGGGTCAGGGGTCACCAACCAGGGGTAGGTGGCATGTGCGTGAGCAGGTACCCAGTGGGCACTTTTGTGTATGGCTGCTTGTATTTTCAATAGCCCTCCTCGATATGCTAAAATGTCAGTGTGTAAATTGTGGGTCTTTATATAACACACACACAGACAGACACAGACAGAGAGAGAGACAGAGTGAGAGAGAGACACAGAGAGAGAGACCGAGAGTGCTTACCTGGGGTCTCCTCCACATCCATGAAGTGCATGTCCTCCGAGAACTCGTAGAGGAGGGGCTGTCCGTTCCTCTCTCCATTGGCATGCAGCACGTGGGACAGGGGGAAGGAGATCTGTCTGTCCACCGCCGTCTCTGAGGGACGGACGGACAGAGCAGAGAGTGTCAGAGAGGAGCGTTTTGCTGCAACAGCACCACCTCTGGCAAAATATGGTAGTGCAAGTTGTCTGAGCCAGGTCAATAACCACTATGATGTATTATGTGGGGGGCATGAAGATGGGGCAGGGTGGTGGTGCTGGAGGGCGGAGGTCCTCACCGCTGACTTTGCCCAGGCCCGGCGCCTTGTTCTTCAACAGGGTGACCTGGATCTGGGGGATGCTGCTGATGTTGGGGTTCATCAGGAACTTGAAGTCGACGTGGCCCACCATGCAGGCCTTGGGCAGGACCAGCTCAAAAACATGCTCGTCCCAGCTGGAGCTGCGCGCACACGCACACACACACACACACACACACACACACACACAGTGTTGGAAGCAAGGGAGACAATAGTGTTATAGCCTAAATGAATCACATGTGGCCTATACAAACCTATCTAGTATTGGAACTACTGACTGAAATTCTTGGCCGATTCCGGTACCGATGTTTAAAATAATTCGGCCGATAGTAGATACAGATATTTTTTGTTTGTTTATTATATTTTGGTTGTAATTTATTCCCCTTTTGTTCCAGGGAAACAAAAAAATACTTAAATAAGCTCGAACCTTCTTGATTTTCAGGAGAACCAGGTCTTGATAACCAACAGCATTTAGGGTAAAATAGCGTAAAATCGTGACAACAGAACAGATAAACATCGGCCACTGACATTGGGTAAATGTCACCTAATTTGCCGATAGGCCGATAGCCGTCAACAGGCGACTAACGGCCAACACATCGGAGTATCGTCAAGTGGAACCAGGAGGACAACAGGAGAGGTGAGCGGCTTACCTGTCGCTCTGCAGCTTCCAGGTGCGCGTGTGCTGGGCGGCGTCCCCGTGGTGCTGCTGGTGGAGGTGCTGCGGGTGGCGTCTCTGCTGCTGCTCCTGCTGCACCTCCACCCAGCAGGGCGGCACGGTGGCCGAGAAGCGGGGCGTCAGCGTCTCGAAGCGGGTCAGCTCCACGAGGGAGCTCAGGCTCTCGGTGGTCGGGGCCTGGTCCACCAGGAGGTCTACTCCTGGACGAGGAGGAGGAGGAGGAGGAGGGGAGGTGGTGGGAGGAGAGAATGAGAGGAGAAGGAGGAAAGGAGGAGTCGGAAGGAGAGGAGGAGGAAAGGAGGAGTCGGGAGGAGAGAAGGAGAGGAGGAAAGGAGGAGTCGGGAGGAGAGAAGGAGAGGAGGTGGGAGGAGAGAAGGAGGACCGGAGGAGGTGGAAGGAGAGGAGGAAAGGAGGAGTTGGGAGGAGAAGGAGAGGAGGAAGAGGTGGGAGGAGGAACGGAGGAGGAGGAACGGAGGAGGTGGAAGGAGAGGAGGAAAGGAGGCGTTAGGAGGAGAGGAGAGAAGGAGAGGAGGAAGAGGAGAAGGAAAGGAGGAGGAAGAGGTGGGAGGAAAGAAAGAGGAGAGGAGAGAAGGAGAGGGGGAAGAGGTGGGAGGAGAGAAGGAGAGAAGGAGAGGGGGAAGAGGTGGGAGGAGAGAAGGAGAGGGGGAAGAGGTGGGAGGAGAGAAGGAGAGGACGACGAAAGGAGGAGGTGGGAGGAGAGAGGGCGAGGAGGAAGTGTGTGGGGTGGAGGAGGAAAAAGGACAAGAGGGGGGAGGAGGAGAAGCGATGTGGTAATGGAGGAGAGGACAGAGAAATTAGTTAAAAAAAATTCTATAATAACTCCAACATCGAGCAGACGGAGAGGTCAAGGGTCACGGCCTACCCGTGATGCCAGGGCTGGAAGGATTGGAGGAGGGCTTGGACCCCTCCAGCAGCTGCTCGACCCCTTTAGACAGGGGCCCGTCGACGAACATATCGCCGTCGTCTATATCGTCACACACGCCTCCAATTTGAAGGAAATGAAGTTCTCCACCTGGCCAGGAGGGCGGCGACATACACAGCGTTAACAGACGAGGAGAGGAATGAGGTTTGTCATGTTTACAATGTTTGGCTTCGTTTGTCGACGCGGCTGCAATTTGATCACATCACAAAGTAAGGTCAGAGAAATATAATAGGTGTTGTATAACCATCGTATGAACAAATATGTAACACAATATTCTAAGTTATGCCATATTTAATATAACGCCTTTTGTTATTATTACCTTAGTTTATTCAAATCCTATTACAAAGCTGTACAAAGCTATACAAAACTATTTGCATAATAATTACGATTCTCATCTTCTATGTACGATTCTGAATCAATTCACAACGTCCATTTATTTTTCCTTTTGTATTTGACTATTTGTATATTTTTTCTACATTATTGCCGGGTTGATCTAACCATTTCAAATATAAAATGTATACAGAGGTCTGATTTGTATCGTTATAATACCCACTGGCTTGATTTGAACTGTTCTGTTCTGCTGCTGTAACACCTGCATACCATCGGATCATTACAAGATCTAAAGAGCAGAATGAGCTGGCCTCTCTGGAGGACCTCCTCACCTTGCGTGCAGGCACACAGGCGGTCTGTCCCGGAGCAGTATGTCACCGAGACAAAGGGGTCCGTCTCCTCCGCCGAGCCCTCCTTCTTGGGGGGCTCCACCTTGGCCAGGATCTCCAGGGTGGACAGGTCGAGGATCATGATGTAGCCCGCCTGCGTGGTCACCACCAGGTGCCCCAGGCCCGGCACCGCCGCCGCTGCCACCGCCGCCGCACGACGGCCCTCCTTGGGGCTGGAGCCGGCTGCGGAGGAGGCCACGGAGGGCCCCGTGAGGCTCTCGGCGGGGGGCGCGCCGCACGCAGTCCACGCCGACGAGCCCCCGGCCCCGAAGCCGCCGCCGCCGCTCTTGTTGGGCCCGGCGTGGAGCGGGGTCTCCTCGGGGACGCCCCCCTCCTCGCTCTCGTCCTCCCGGCCGTCCAGCACGTCGGGGGGCAGCAGCATGAGGGAGGTGACGGCGTCGCGGGGGTCCCGGATCTGCTGAACCTTGACGGGCTCCTCGTCCAGCGTCACGATGCGCGTGGAGTAGTTGAGCTTGTAGAGCGCCAGGTAGCCCCCCGCCCCCGCGGCCCCCCACCGTGGGCCGAGTCTGCTGCTGCTGCTGCTGCTGCTGGTGGTGGTGGTGGTGCGGCGCGGGCGGCAGGATGAGGGGTGTGGTCGGGGGCGAGCAGCCGTCCACACCGTTGGCCATGGAGGGGTGCAGGGGCTCAGCCGGGTGCTGGCCACAGAGCGCCGAGTTGAGCCGGTTGAGGTTGTTGAGCGCCTCCACCTGGTTGATGGCGCTGAGGCTCTCCACGCCACACGGCTGCAGGCCCCACCAGCAGGTGCACGCCGTCCCAGCAGGGCGTGATGGAGTCCACGTACAGGTTCTCCTCCTCCAGCTGCTTGGGCAGCCGCAGGCACTGCACCAGGGCGCCGGGACGTGGGAGCCCCGAGGCCGAGGTGGCCGCCAGCGTGCTCCACTTGTCCGCGTGGCCGTCCAGCCCCACCAGGTTGGCGGCGGCATCGGCGAACTGCTGGATGTAGGTGATGGGCGGGTCCTGCAGCAGCAGCTGCTCGTGCGTGTCGAACTCCATCTCGATGATCTGCGGCACGGTGAAGCCGTCATCGTGCATCCCCTTGCTCATCAGGTTGTTCATCTGGGCGAACACCTTCCCCGAGGACTTGGAGTCATCCGCCTCCTTGATGCTGTACAGCAGCAGCACGGGCATAGTCCTGCGCACCGAGGGGCCAGGGGCAGAGGGGGGCAGGGGGGGCGTCGGGCCAGGGGAGCCACCCTCGTGTGGCGGCGTGGCGGGCCGCGGGGAGGGCGGGCCGCCACTCTCCGTCTGCATGGGGCTGCCGGAGTCCTGCGGGGGGCCGGGGCTCTGGGTCCTCAGAGGGGGACAGTCCGCGGCCCTGCGGCCGGGCACAGGGCCCGCCGCGGGGGAGGGCGTGGCCGGCGAGCGGTAGCTCAGCAGGCCGCCGGCCAGCAGACAGGGGAAGGGAATGTTGTGGTGGTCCTGGAATTTGTCCTTGGCCTTGTCCTGGCCGTGGGGCTTGCTGGCCTGCGGGCCCCCCAGCGACGGGTTGGCCCCCAGCTCCTCGAGGTTCTTCACCGTGTCCTCCAGCACGCTGGCGACCACCTCCCACTGCAGCTTCTCGGGCTGCTGGAGCACGCTGAGCGCCGTCACGCCCAGACTCACCTCCACGCCCTCCCGTTGGGACGCCTGGCCTGGGGACACACAGGGGTACAGTGTGGTGTCAATCCAAATTACCACGACTACTACTAATGCTACTACGACTATTTCACTGTTTTCCTTGGAGGGGAATCAACACGGTAGGATTTAGTGGAAATTCTAATAAATTTTTTTGGCTACGAACTCAGACTTAGCGTACCTGTTACAGACTCTGATCTGGAATGCTCCTCACTGTCCGAGTCCTCCAACTGGTCATCGCTGGAATAACATCAACACACGCACAAGCTTTGCTTCAACATGCACTGATAACAAAAATCAGTTTATGCTGCATGTGTGCCACGGTAACATTGTGGATGTGTTAGCGTCAGTGCATTAGCATCTTCTTGCCACCAGTCTGTTAGTGACAGAAAAAGATGTTGACTAAAGGAACGTGTGAGTGAGTGTGAGAGTGTGTGTGTGTGTGTGTGTGTGTGTGTGTGTGTGTTAGCGTTAGCATTATGTGCCAGTGCGTTGGCATTGCCATAGTTAGCATTGCCATAGTTAGCATCTGTAGAGGCCTTTAGTCTCAGAGCGTACGGACCTGTCTCCCTCCAGCTTGGGGAGGTCTGAGCAGACGAAGGTCTCATCCAGCCAGGCCAGGGTGGGCCTCCGGGACTCCGTGAGCATCTGCTGGCTGTGGTCGCTGCCGCTCTGCACGATCTGGCTCAGGATGGCCGGGTCGTACGGGTTGATCTCGAACTTGAGGTGCACCTGGCGCCACCGGAATCACACCACCGTTATGCACCGGAGTGTGTGTGTGTGTGTGTGTGTGTGTGTGTGTGTGTGTGTGTGTGTGTGTGTGTGTGTGTGTGTGTGTGTGTGTGTGTGTGTGTGTGTGAAATGCAAACTATAGGTTGGCGTGACGATCGCGATTCACCAACGTGAAAACACATTTGAATAATGTGCAAGATCAATCAAAGTAGAGATATTGGACAGATAGAAGTATAGTAAAAGTTACAACGAAAAATGTTTAATGCAAAAAACAAACATTAAGTCACAGTTGATGGGTATCTTCGCTTAAATCTTAATTCTTTATTTAATCCATTGATAGATTGCGGTCTTGTTTCGTCTCAAGAAGTGGAGCGGAGCATTCACAACGACAACAATGACAGACGGACAGACAATGAGATTAGAGACAGGCGGACAGACAGGCAGGTCCTGTACCTTCATCATCTTGGAGACGTCCCAGATGCAGATCTTCCCCCGCTTGGTGGCGGCGGCCAGGAAGTGGGGGCAGCTCCCGAAGCCATAGCAGGAGATCTTGTCGGAGGCGTCGACCCCACCGCCGGGGAACTGGGCGGGGCTTGTGGCCAGCGTGACCGACAGCGGCACGTTCTGCGTGTGCTCGCCCTTCACGAACGGACAGTTGGGGGAGTGTCGCTCGTGTTCAGACCTGAGGGGGAGGAAGAGAGACAAGGTGCATTCATGAGAGAGAGGATCCAGGTCCATGTCTTTAGTGGTGGTGGTAGACCAAAGGTGAAGAAGCAAATCTTTGTGCTTGTACACTACATTTAGGGCATTTGGCAGACGCTTTCATCCAAAGCGACTTACATTTGTTGAAAGAGATGGCAATATATCGCTGTGGCACATAAAGATAATAGAGCACTGGTTTGGTGTTTGACTTTCCCTTTAATGTTCAATGTTATGCACCAATTGCACAAAAGCACATTCCTTGTTTGTAAAAACTAAGGCAATAAAGCTAGCAGATAGCTAGGATAAAGAACAGCAACATAGCTGCCAGGGCATACAAACATGAGTAAGTCTTGTCTGGAACAGGTATTCTTCCTTTATATCTCTAAGGGTTTTTGTGCCTTGATGGACCGGACCGCCGTTTTACCCAAAATTATCAAAAGCTACCCTGATCCAAAGTGATTTACAATGAAGTTATTTTGAATCAATAAATGTTAGCAATGTGCAGGTATGGGTTAGACGTTGGGTTGGGGTTCGAACCCAGAACCTTTCATCTAGAAGTCAACCACCCTCACCATGAGAGGATCTGACACGTGCTTCAAACTAAACATGCTAAAGATGGACACAGCAGCACCTCATGCTGGTTCTGCAAGGCGTGGTGCATGCAGGACTCCAGAGCAAACTGGTTTGGTGTTTGAACATTAGACGGAAATGTTATGCTATGCACCAATTGCACGAAAGCACATTCCTTGTTTGTAAAAACTAAGGCAATAAAGCTGATTCTGACGCCGACATGTAGCTTAGCCATTGTGCACCGTTGTACACATGTGGCTCTGGTATTAGACACAATGTGGCTAATCATGCTACACCTCCATGTTAAACGTGGACAAGACACACGCTAAAGGAAACAAGTACGTATTACACTTTGGAAGACACTGGCTAAACGATACAAGGACTAACCCTGTAACTGGACTAAAGACAGTCTAATAGGAAGCGAGAGACCAGCAGCCAGACTGACCAGGGTTCATCTGTGGGCTCCCAGCACACCAGACACACGCTGCAGGTGAAGCACATGGCCCGGTCGTCACCTGTGGAGGCGGGGCTGCAGAGAGGGGGGCGGGAGGGGAGAAACGTCTCAAGACTCCTTCACATCACAATCTGTCAACATGGTTTTTACAAAAATGTAGCTTCTCCGTTTAGCTTTCTTCTAATCAAGTCGTGTGTGATTTTTTTTTTTTATGTTTTCCAATACATCTCAGATTTGTACTGTAATTTTAACATCCATTCTTCCCTAATAAGTTAAGATGGAAGTTTATTAATCCCAAAGGAAAT
This sequence comes from Coryphaenoides rupestris, assembly GCA_002895965.2. Taxonomy (NCBI): domain Eukaryota; kingdom Metazoa; phylum Chordata; class Actinopteri; order Gadiformes; family Macrouridae; genus Coryphaenoides; species Coryphaenoides rupestris. The sequence goes on along the minus strand of PIJE02000283.1, from coordinate 287,285 downwards.
TCTTGTGCCAGAAGTTGCTCAAAAACAACAACAATTAACAAAATGACAACATCAAGCATTCGTTGTCTAGCACCGTATAAATAAAGGTTGATTGATAAATGTTTTAGGGATTTCAACCAATGGGGGGCGACAAAATCACAACATTATTGTCCTGTGTAGATGCCCTTTAAAAAAAAAAAAGATTCATTGTTGATGGTTGATTGACAGTTGTGGCTGTAGACAGTAGTAGTGTGTGTTGGGGGGCGGGGTTCCGGGGACGGGGGGCGGGGCGTACCTGGTGGTAGAAGCCAGCCTGGGCCATGGGGTCTGGCTGGGCCCAGCGGTAGCCAGCGTGCGGCCAGGACATGAATGTCTCCCGGCGGTTGGCCTCGCTGTACATCAGTGACCTGCAGGGACACAAACACACACTTCAGCGCTCAGTGTGTGTGTGTGGGTGTGTGTGTGTGGGTGTGTGATACATGTTATCAATGTGCAGGTACGGGTTAGAAGTTGGGTTGGGGAACCCAGAACCTTTCATCTAGAGCAGGGATGGGCAACTGGCGGGAGTCAATTTCCAAATATCAATAAATTGTTGGTTTCACAAGCGTTGGAAGCAAGCGTAAGAGTCCAATTGTAATTATAATTGTCTACCGATAGAGGGCGCTCCCTCGAATGAGCTGCAGCCTGTAGCAAACCAATCTCATTCGAGGAGGGAACAGGTCTCTCAATCATAGGAAGTTTGTAGCCTTTTTGGATGAAGTGAACGCTGTTTATGGGGATTTACAGATGCACACTGAGATCTGATGGATGAGCTTGGAGAGGTTTTTTGCGCTGCGCATTGAGCTCCCAGTATTCCTGGAGGACAGCATTCGATGTGATACAAGTGCTTCCTGCAGTAAACTCAGGGATACCAATTTTCTCTGCGACATGGCCTTCCTTGCGGATCTTAATCACCTGAATGTGCAGTTGCAGGGAAGAGGCCAAACTGTGTCCGATCTCTATGCACACGCGCATTTCAACGTAAACTAGCCTTGTTCAAAGAAGGATTTTCATCCGACATCCAAATTTCGCACACTTTCCCGCCTGTGAAGAGATGCGCAAAGATGTCCCTGAATGCGGATAAAAAGTTCTTAACTACAGAGCTGACATTTGGTATAATAAATAATAAATAATAATTCAAAACAGTCTTTAATTATAAATGAGGCCCATTGGCTTCACAAGGAACATCTTAATATTGTTTTTAGTCGGCCTCGTGTCGGGTCCTGCTGCTCCATCCGTCCCCAGCCTCCTACTGTGGGGACAGTAACCAGGTGTTAATAAATATGATCAGGATCATTATACTCATCCCCTACAGCTGCGGCAATCTCAAGCGTTTTGCCGCTCCGCCCCCTTGTTTAACCCGCCGCTGCTAAACCACGCCCCCTCGCATACCACAACTATTATATTATTACTATTAATATTATTTAGACATTGTGCCCGATTAATGTTTGGTTTTAAAAGCGCCCCAGTTGTAGTTTTTTTTTCAGCAGAGCAAAGTGACGTCATAGACAATATTGCTGCATTTGTTTCAAACCCATTCATGCCCATTGATAGAGAACAGGTAGCTAGATAACTAGATACATTCTATCACGTGTTTGCTTTGCCAAGTGGGGTTGACATGGAGATGGTTCATTAGCAACATGACAGCTGAAAGCCAGATCTAGGGACAGTGACTCATGGGGACTATCAATGGCACTTAATATAAAAAAAAAAAATGTCTTTGTTGCTCATGTGAAAAAAATAATTTATTCAAATGATTTGTTCTTGGTTGCATCAAATTCAAATTGACTTCATGTAATTAAATTAGCCTAAATAAAATGCCTCAAGTTGGAAATACAGACTGGGCTGCCTTCTTCTCTTCGGCCTTTCACCAAGGCAGAGGTCAGGGATCTTGGGCTTAAAAAGGTTGATGACCACTGGGTTACAGTATCTTATAGTGGAAGTGCATGGTCACAATGTGGCCCTCTGGTAGTGATGATAAAATATTTGTGGCCCTCTCCATCATCAAAGTTGCCCATCCCTGATCTAGGGGTCAACCACTCTCACCACAAGAGGATCCGGCCCCCCATAAAATCTTGCCTTGTCACATGTTTGTCCATGTATGACGGCACTACGCCTGGGCCTCGGTACGATTCTGAGAAGGGCCGTGAGACACCATGTGAGCCTGAATCGAGTTTATGTTCCAGGCTACAAATATCCCCATAACCATGCCTAACACGTCCGTGCATAAATGGAGCACACCAGCGTTATATTATAATTAATAATGCCGGATCGAGCCGCTTAGTGACCTCCGCAAATAAATCCTATAGCATTCCACGAATCAATAGGAGTTGATTCAGCATCACAAAAGACCAAAACAGTGTGCAATTTTGACGCTTTATCAAAAAGACTTCGACCCATTTGGTCAAACGATCTTTCGGACGACGTTGCGTCAGACTGAGCCAGAGCGCTTCAGCAAACAAACGAAGACAAACTGTTTTAGTCAAGCCTTCATAGTTATTCTGTCCCAATATTTACACTAGTAATTATCTTTAAACTGTCACGCTCTATTGTGTAATACAAGACAGTACTGCTTCTTACACTGTTTCCGAAAATCTGGATTTTAGATCATTTACATCATTTTTCCCAAACAGACAAATTGAAAGCGCAAATCCTGGAGTGATGACGTCAAGGGTCAATCGTTGACGCGATTTTGTCCCAACACACTCAATATAGTCTACAAGCAGTACTATTACAGAAATAATAAATAGCCAGCAGTTTGCCCGTTGGCCTTTAAGTATAAATAACCCATCCTAGAAGTTTGCTATTAGCGATTTGACTTCTCTGAAGAACCATGAACTCTGCATTGAACTGTGATTGGATGAACCTGCCTGTCTATCACTGATGCCACCTATCACGTACTTCCTCATAGAACTCACATCTTCCCGGTGCTCGAGAACATACGACGGTGGAAGTGAAAACCGGTTCCATCTTGTCAACAACAGCACAGCAGGGGTCAGTCAGTCCTACAACATTGGGGTTACCTCCCCCTGGTGGCGCCGGCGGTGCCTACCTGTCTACCGAGCGTCCGGGCCCCACCCCCAGCTCGGGGCGGGCGCTGGCGAGGAGGTAGGAGAGGCGGTCCATGATGGAGGAGGCCACGGAGAGGGCCGCCACGTTCTGGTTGATCTTCCTCAGCTCGTTGACCACGGCACCCGCCACCAGCCTCAGGACGTGGTGGGGAAGGTGCAGGGTCACCGTGGCCCACTAGCAGGGGGGAGAGAGAGAAGAGAGAGAGAGAGAGAGAGAGAGAGAGAAAGATAGAAAGAGAGAGAGAGAGGGGGCAGAGGGAGTGGACAACATGTCCAAGAGTAAAAAGATGTGTAAGAGATTGTGACCTTTGACCTTCACAAAGTACAGACCTCAGCATGTCACTTTATAGAGACACACACCTCAAGCTTCTACAGGAGGAACCACAGAAGAAGAGGAGCGGTTTAACATCCCTGCACATTACGACATGCAGAGTATACTGTCAAGTCAGCAGCCCCCACCCCGCTGCCATCCAGAGAATGTACAGTAGTGATGCCTGAGAGGTCGGCTGGAAGTTAAACAGTAGATCCAGCAGCAGGGACACGAGCCAGGGCCCCGGAACGGGCAAGCGCGAGTGCGGGGTCGCCTGCCAGAGGAGGCAGCAGGGGGAGGAGGCACGGGCATGCAGAGACTTTACAGGCATAGGCTAGGCTAGCACGCTAGCCTCTGTATATAGAGGAAATTACAAGCAAAGGCTAGGGTTAGGCTAGTCACGCTACCACTCTGTATATAGAGGACATTAGAGCATAGGCTAGGTTGAGGCCTAGGCATGCCTACACTCTGTATACAGAGACAATTACATCATAGGCTAGGCTAGGCTGGCACGCTAGCACTCTGTATTACAGAGAACATTAACATCAATAGGCTAGGTTTAGGACCTAGCATGCTACACGTCTGTATACAGAGACATTACAGGGCGATAGCGCTAGGTTCAGGCTAGCACGCTACCACTCTGTATACAGCAGACATTACAGCATAGGCTAGGTTAGGCTAGGCAGTGCTACACTCTGTATACAAGACATTACAGCATCAAGGCTAGGCTTATGGGCTACATGCTACACTCTGTATACAGAGCCTTAAGCAGCCAGAGGCTTAAGGCTAGCGACCTACACTCTGTATACAGAAGACATTACACATAGGCTAGGTTACGCATGCTATACACTCTGTTATACAAAGACATTAAGGCATAGGCTAGGCCTAGGGCTACACGCTACACTCTGCATCCCAGGAGACATTACAAGGCTAGGCTAAAGCTAGGAATGCTACATCTCTGTATACAGGGCCATTACAGGCATAGGGCTAGGCTAGCTACGGTGGCCGGCGTATTAAGAGATTGGCTAGCTCGTGTTACGGGCTAGCATGCTACACTCTGTATACAGAGACATTACAGCATAGGCTAGGTTAGGCTAGCACGCTACACTCTGTATACAGAGACATTACAGCATAGGCTAGGCTAGGCTAGCACGCTACAGTCTGCATCCAGAGACATTACAGGCTAGGCTAAGCTAGGATGCTACACTCTGTATACAGGGCCATTACAGCATAGGCTAGGATAGCACGCTACACTCTGTATACAGAGACATTACAGCATAGGCTAGGCTAGGACGCTACACTCTGTATAGAGACATTACAGCATAGGCTAGGCTAGCACGCTACACTGTATACAGAGACATTACAGGCTAAGCTAGGCTAAGCTAGGACGCTACACTCTGTATACAGCGACATTAAAGCATAGGCTAGGCTAGCAGCGCTACACTCTGTATACAGAGACATTACAGCATAGGCTAGGCTAGCACGCTACACTCTGCATCCAGAGACATTACAGGCTAGGCTAGGCTAAGCTAGGACGCTACACTCTGCATTCAGAGACATTACAGCATAGGCTAGGCTAGCACGCTACACTCTGTATACAGAGACATTACAGCATAGGCTAGGCTAGCACGCTACACTCTGCATCCAGAAACATTACAGGCTAGGCTAAACTAGGACGCTACACTCTGCATTCAGAGACATTATAGGCTAGGCTCGGCTAAGCTAGGATGCTACACTCTGAATCCAGAGACATTACAGGCTAGGCTCGGCTAAGCTAGGACGCTACACTCTGCATCCAAAGACATTACAGGCTAGGCTAAGCTAGGATGCTACACTCTGCATTCAGAGACATTATAGGCTAGGCTCAGCTAAGCTAGGATGCTACACTCTGAATCCAGAGACATTACAGGCTAGGCTCGGCTAAGCTAGGACGCTACACTCTGCATCCAAAGACATTACAGGCTAGGCTCGGCTAAGCTAGGATGCTACACTCTGCATCCAGAGACATTACAGGCTAGGCTCGGCAGCTAGCACTCGACACTATTGCTCATCAACACAAAACAATACACAGATGAGTAATAAAATACTGATCATAATATATATATATATCTCAATAAATACCAAAGATTATGGCAATGAAAACAAGAAAGACATTATAAAAGAGAGGGGGAGAGAGACATTGAGAGAGTGTGTGGAGCGTAGGCCCTTCAGAATGAGTGCTACGTCTTGCTAATTGTTGAGGTTTAGTGTATGTACACAGAGAGCACAATTAATCAGATTTAAAAACACATTCTCAGTCCATCACCGCATGCAATCTCATTGTGTTCTGTCAACAAGGAGGACGAGCGAAACGCTGGCAGCGCAAAGGTCTCTCTCGCTCTATCACTCTCTCTCCCCCTCCCTTCTCTGCCAGAGAGACAGAGGCTGGCAGAGAGCGAGAAAGAGAAAGAGAAAGTGAGAGCGAGAGAGATGCACAGTAAAGCCTGGACTTGGAGGAGCAGGCTGTGTTAATAGTGCTAATTTGCTCCATAAGTCAGTGCTGAAAACTCCAGGTTCTCTCTCTCTCTCTCTCTCTCTCTCCTCTCTCCCTCTCTCTCCCTCTCTCTCCCTCTCTCTCCCTCTCTCCCAACACACCGCTGGACGCAGAGCTAGGCCTGCAGGGAGGAGAACATCACTGATGCAGTGTAGACAAGGTAATAAGGTCAATGGTATTTCGGCGGGAATGCACCAATGCTAATCTGGAGCGTATAGAAGTGTTTTAATTGTCTTTGTGTACGTCGATGGCTGGCATCCACACAGTACAAAAAAGCATCACATGATGTACGTATGTCGCCACGCCAAGTGAATAGCAGAGTTCACCATCAGGCCAGTATCGGGGGCAATTAACAGAAAAACAGATCCTCGCACAGATTTACAATTAACGGTCCAAAATATTAAATTAATGGCCGTAAATAATCAGTAAAGATTGAAGAAGAAGATTTGAAGTTGTATCGCCCAGCCCAGCTTATAAAGTAGTCGTAAGATAAGATAAAACATTGGACATTCTTGGTAGGTGTATCATGAAAAGTCGCCAACAATAATAATAATATAATAATAATAATAAGCTAAAGTAGCAACGGTAAGTCAAGAGGTATAAAACAAATAGTAAAAACATCAAATATATGTACGATGGCACTTTGCAGCACGACTTGGCATTCGAGACGTAAAGCTTGTCTCTGCCAACTCTGCATCCATCCCTTCTTAACACTAGAGCTGGGAGTCTTGTGGGGGAGAGGGGACCAGGCCCAGGGTCTTCTCCTCCTCCTCCTCCTCCCTGGGGGGAGGCGGCTGGACGGTGGGCCCCCCGGGAGACAGGGGCTCCACTTGTTCCCCCGGTTCCCCTGGTCCACCGCCAGACAGGCTATTAATATGCTGCTGTGGTTTGCAGAGCCACACTCTGCAGTCAGGGCTGGCTTCCCAGAGCAGCCGCGAGCACACGCACACACACGCACACACGCACATACACACCTGTGCTTGTGACGACTAGACCTGCGCTCTCACCCACACACCCACACCCACACACACGGAGGGAGGGTGGAAGTACCTCTATGGCCCGATGTTCCCCTTTTTCTTTTTGTGCTTGACGCAAGGTCGCTAGCCCCGCTACCTAGCGCGTTAGCCTCCACTGCTAGCCCGGCGTGAGGCAGAAGCGCATGACGCCACACCTAGCGAGAGCTCGTAGCGCAGGAACTGCCAGCGCAGCAGATTAGACGGACAGAGACATAACGGCTTTGGGCTCGTTAGCTGCGATGCTGGTGATGCTAGGGAGGGCAAGGAGCGAAAGTGAAACTGCAGCGTTGTAAAAAGGGTTATGTAATGTGCCAAGGAGTTAAGTAATACGTAACATACGACTGAATTCAGCAGCATATTAACGAGGCGGTGGAGACAATTGGCTCTGAAACTTAAGAGCTGCTTCTTTGTGAAGATTGAGGATTGTTACACCAATAAGCAATCGAAAATATTCAACAAGAACTGATGCTGAAGAAATTTACATTATCACAACTAGCCAAATATAGATTTTTCTAAAAGTCTTGAAAAGTGAGAAAAAAGTGAGAATGGACAGCACACCCGACACTGGAATAACGAGATTACATGTGAAGATGCATGACACATTAATTTCGGCTGTGTCCATAGCGCCACAACTTTATATAATATTAATCCATCATGCCCCCCCCCCGTTGCACCCCTAACCATCCATGGAAACCATCCATAGACAGTCATCACTCTGTGTTCCTTCAAGGTTTCCTCGACTTTCAAGGGAGTTTGACTTTTCTCAAGTCATTGGGGGGGGGTGGTCTCACTAAATATGGCCTGGGAGACTCCCCGTGACCTAACATTGACTCAACAGATTACAAGTGTGTGGGGACAAGATAAAAAGGTTCAATGGTTGAGAGCAACCGTCTGGCCTTCGATATCGGCCCGTTAGTGTCACTTTGTGTGCAATAATGAAAACAATAAAGTTGGTTTCACTTGCGGCTGAAAGGGAGCGGTCACAGGGAACATCGGACTCACAATTCAGAAGAACGTCGGGTTTGTCCGAGTCTCGCTGTACTGTAACTCGGGTGCCGAGGGAAGTCCCACGGCGCATGAAATGATAATTAAAAACGGGGCATTGGAAACTTCCAGCGTTGCGCCGGGGAGGACTTCAGCTTCTATTACCCGCCTCCTCCAGGGAGACAGGGATTCAACCATTTCACACGCTAGAGCGTCCCCTCAGAGGAATCAACAAAACCTAACCAACCATCGCATTTCATTCTGCGCTGATGGGTCCAGCCCGAACCATCAGACAGAGTTGTCAACTCGTTATACTCCATCTCCATCTTCAGTCTGACTTAATCAGGGGAGGGGAGGGGATTCAGGATTTTCCGAAGCAATCAGTAGACCAGCGTATCCGCGACGTATAATAAACAAACTATGATTAACAAATGCTTACAAAGCACAGTTTGAATTTAAAAGTAATTTGGCAATTTTAAAATCGATTTAGAGCAGCCTGGATAGCAGTGTCCATCTCGTCTCTAGCGCTCGCCGTGGTTGTCATTACTCCTCGGTCCCGGCGCAAAGCTTGACAACGCCCTGTTAGTCCCGCCCATGGTGCTGATTGGCTAATCGGCAGTCCCTCCTCGGTGTTCATTGGATAATCGCAAACAACAAAACACAGAACAAAAAAGAAGGCAGCCAGTCAAGAGTTTCCTTGAGGACGGCGTGTCGTGTGACTCACCTTGGCTACTTTGTGATTGGCTGCCGTCTCGTGCGAGGTATTCTTCACGCCCTCCTTGAGCTGTGTGATGAAGAGATCATAGCCCTCGGTGTTGGACACGTCGATCTTCTCCTGACACGCACACAGCATCTGCTGCGCCTGGACACACAAAACACACACACAAAGCTAAAGGTCAGCTCAGGTGAAGACGACCAAAGTCTGATCGAGGTCGAAGGTTAGGACTGCAGGCCACATGAAGTGTTTTAGGAGACATTCATATGATTTTATTGCTCAAGAGGGATAAATAATTCAAAACGATAATGCATAGTTTCAGCCACTCACACTGCTACTTTGTGCTTCCTTGTCAAAAAAAGACATTTCTAAAAAGGGAAATAATTATGTTGAGATGGTCACTTGCTGAGGTTTGCTGAGGCAACAAAATATTACGCTCCCTTCACGTTTTGGGAAAGGAAGAAAATAACAGAAATGCTCTGTTCGGTAGCGGTAGCTAGCTACTGAGTCAGGGAAACGACCAAGTCGCTAGCTATCGTGTATTAATTGTGAAGATCTGCACCGTAATGGTGTGGACCCATTCAGGCATCACAGCACAAATGTAGGTCAGACACAACCCAGAGTAGTCATGTAGTCAGTCACACGCAGTCCCCACACGCATGTCCCGATGACATGTGACCAACCCGTAAGCAACAGGGATCACGTGTTCACACCTTGCATCCCTGACTTTCACCGACCTCTAGCCAGTCACCTTATAAAGGGGTTAGCATGACTCCCGTCTTCACGTCAGGGAGGATGCCAAGAAATAATTATTCCTAGGGTTCCTCCGTTTGGAATTGCTGAAGTGTCGTTTATAACTTCCTACTCGTTCCAACGTTTGGGTTTTTAACTCTGACTGCACAACAGCACTGAAAGATAAGACTTTATTTCTCCCAAGTGGGACATTCGGGTGTAACGGCAGAAAAGGCAGCACCATCATGGGAATACAAAAAAGAGTTTACATTTAAATAAAACTACAAAATCCAAAAGTACCTAGAGCATCCCGCTATATTCCTGTCGTGTTAAACATGGGCTTTAAGTTAAACAAGATGCCCAACTGATGGCTTTATTGTGAGGTATATCTGAAAGTTGAAAAGGTCAGATTTGCCTGACCACCATTGCTGCCGGGGGAGTGGCAAAGAAGGGGAAGTGGGAAACAAATGTAAACATCCCAACTACCCTGCTGGACAGGGGCCCACAGGGGCCTGGCCACCGAGGACGGGGACCAGATGACAGGGGCCCGCTACCGAGGAGGGGGACCACAGCTAACGTCCGCCACCAAAACAATAGCATCCTTAGCCACAGTTTGCGAAGTCCCCCTTAAATAAAAATGTAATAAAAGCATACAAAGTCATTTGTTTCGTTCATGTGACACGTTAGGGTGAGTCTTTCATGTGCTTCTTGTAGAATCCAGTCACTGTCATCATCTCTATGTGAGAAGATGCAGAACTACCCTCTAAAAACATCGGGAGAACTTTGACCGACATGGGGTCGACTCGACGAGAAACTTGGTAATTACACTATTTTATCCTTTTTGTGTCAACAGAAAAAGGTGAGGTGTGGGGGATGATCACACTCTAATAAAAGACGGTTACATTGGTGTTCTGTACGTTATCTGGGGCATCAACGACCTGGGGTGGTGATGAGGTGAGCATTCATGAACACCTGGAGCCGGTCACAGCAGATTTACACCGACTCCTGAGCATTAAACGATGTAAATGGTTGCAGTTGGTGACAAAAAATAGAAAATTAAGCAAAATAAAGCTATAATATAATTAGATACTGTGCCAGTAGTCGATTCAAATATGTGCCATGGAAGTCCATGTCCTCTCTGTTCTTCAAGCACTTCCTTATTCCTTCCTTCCTTATTTTCACCATAGCTCATTTCTGATTCGCGACAGGTCATGTTGCAGACATTAAGACATTATTTGCATATGGTGTTGCAACCAGATGTAGTAAACTGTTAGGTCGAAACTTAATAGTGGTTACCAAGGACTTAGTAAAGACTTCGCTGGTGCAACCCAGGCCTGCTGGTGCAGAGGTGTGACCATTCAGTCAAACAACAACAAAAACAACAACAACCCGAGGTCAAAGAACAAAAGACACTGCCGATGGTTCCCACCCTTTTGTCATCCAGAGGTCAGTGGCTAAAAGGTTTAATTATTTTCAGCGTCTTAAAGTGTCCGTGGGTAGGTCGTGGGTGTCTACGTGGTCAACATAGCCTACAAAACCACCGTAGATTACACGCAGACACTCTCAGAACCACACCATAAACGCAAACCAGGATCACCGTAGAGGCCCATGGCGTACGTATAACTCAGCCAGAACTCACACCAGCAACAACAACAACAGACACAGCGGGTCCTCATTACCTCCGTGACGGGCAGCTCCAACTGGACCATGTCCTCTGGTTTGGAGACGGGCGGCTGCAGGGCGGTGTCCAACAGGAGAATGCCGTTCAGGTCCTTCCTGCAGCCCACCACGTAGTCGTCCACGAAGAGCACCTTGTCCACCGCGGGGAAGTACTGGCATCGGACACGCCCGCCGGGTTTAGCTGCAAGAGAACCACAGACATTAGGCCCAAGGTCACAGCTTCTTGACCGAGAGAAAACCACAAACATTAGGGCAAAAGTCAGAGATTTTGGACCAAGAAAGAACCAAACATTAGGCCTAAGTTCAGAGCTTTTTGTGTGTGAAGGTCGAGAGAACAGAGGTTTGGGGGGGCAGGACAGTCAAGTGGGTGCAGTGACAGTCCACCCTGTAGTGTAGGCAAGGCACGTTGATCGAGACACCCTAACTCTGTCTGCTTTTCAAAGTCATTGGATAAAAAAAAAGTGTCTACACCAAGTAACTAAATAGTAGTAACATAACATTGGATTGGCCTTTTTTATTGATGAACACTGCAAGGAAATGTCTTGGAGACGCCAGGATATATGGAGGAGTTCAATATTTCTGCAACTCCAGGATAGCAGTTTTTATGCGCGTGTGCAGACATGAACATTATGTAATTAAAGTAGAGCAGGGGGCCAAAGTCCAGAGAAAATACCCTGATGCGCATTACAACGTTCAACTTGGTTTCATTTGTACATGGTTGTGTACGGATGGATGTGTATGGATGTTATGATGGTCCTTTGAAAGTGTGCCTACTGGACCCATGGAAACACGTGGGGGTGTTTTTTTAAAGAGCTTTCCATTCATCCTGGTAAAAGGCCAGAGTTGTACCAAATGTAAACATATCCACGTAGTATCATGAGAGTTCATTCATAATTACAGTCTCAAAGGCCCACATTAGCCGACACTCCTTGGCCCTGAGCTCTCTGGAGGCCAAGGAACAGGGATGGTGAATATTGTACCATGAATAAAAACTGCAATTAAAGGATAGCTTTGGAATTTTTCAACCTGGGTGCAATTTTCCCCTCATTTTGGGCCCAACTGACTAATGCAGACACTTTGATGTTGTCTGCATCGTAACCCTTTCGAGCAACACCGCCCGTCAATGTAGGTCCTCTAAAAGTGGTTGTTCTTTGCCACTGGCAGGCTCAGATTGTTTAAAGTGTTTGACAGTTTGAGAGTTAACATGACTAACAAAGTCTTGTTTTGGCTAACACACTAAGCTGCGCTTTTCTGTGGTCCCAACACAACAACAAACTCCAGCGCTTGCCAGCAGCACTTCTCTCGCCAACTCTCACTCAGGTCTCCACCGATCTCTTCCTGCAACAACTCAACTCACGAGACTTCCGAGGGAGACTTCTCCTCGAGTGAGACTTGGTTGGACAGTGGACACAATAACAAACAGAACAGATCAGGCAAAAGGTAAAGAGAAACATTTTATTTCTCTGTAGAATCTGAGACTGCCAGTGGCTAAAAGAAGCACTTTCAAAGGGTTACAATGGAGACGTTTCGCAGCAACGTTCTCATTCAATCCTGGACCTTTTTTTTTTTATTTACTGTTGTCCACATTAGTCAAATAGAAACTAAATGATGGGAATATGGGATCCAGGTTATAAAAATATCCCAAAGTAAAAAAAAAAACGGAAAGCATTGTTTCGTTTTACGAAGTTTGCCAGAAATATAAACAGTCAAACTCAAATGTATGTTGATTATGATAGTTTAGATATAATGTTGGATTAAATTGGGACTCAATGTTGACATTGGATCCATCATTCTACAGAGAGCCGTTAACAGGGACATCACTGAGAGCCATCACGGCTCAGCATCAGCCATTGTTTACGGGGACGTTTCAGCCCATCTGCTCCCAGTGCAGCGGTGTGTTAGCATCAGGGTGCTTTGGGAGGCCCTAAGACCATGGGAATGTCCTGATGCTACGACAACACGGCAACATAATACGACACACAGAAGATTATCACTCAGCACTCGCAGGAGGTCTGAATACAATCTCAGTCAACTTAAGACTGTAATGAACGACCCATATTACAATAGGAATATGTAAACACAACAGCGGAGGCTTGAAGACACAATACAAGCCTCCTCAAACTCTAACACTGCAGGTGCTGATAGATGCACTGCACTCTTCTTGAATATAATCTCGAGACCATGGGGATGAATATTTTCTAATATCCAAGAAAGGTGTGCTGCTTAGGTGTTTCCAGGGGACACAGAGGATAAAGAAGCCAGCAAGTCAGCAAGTGTCCAGTAATACAATTCTAGAAAAATCTATTGAGTGTCTGGTGTGGTTCTCTTTTTAATATTTAACAGCACATTGTGCAATAATAGCACACGTTGCACCTACACCAAAGCAGGAGTCACTACATTGACATGTTAAACTTAAAATGTGTGTTATCAACTACAAACAAAAAGGTGCCAAATTTGCTAAGGCGGGGAAGTGAGTACACCTGCACCAACATGTGACGTGATATGACGACTGTCACACGTCAACGTCCAAGTGTGCGAATCAACGACTCGCTTCCTTGTCAAACGTGTGCATGTAACATTATGCAGCGCACACACTGCCCATTAACCCATTAACACAAGTTAGTGTCTTACTAATAGTCACCATCCCAACCCCAGCAGCACATGTACGGCAGGGGAAGCTGCGTCATGCCAAACATGGACTACATGCCCCCAGATGAGTGATGGTATGCGGGGTATTGAGGCAGCTGCGAGGCGGTAGTACTACTACCACCACTAGTAGTAGTAGTACTAGTAGCAGTAGTACTAGTGGTACTAGTAGTAGTAGTAGTACTAGTGGTACTAGTGGTACTAGTAGTGGTACTAGTAGTACTAGTGGTACTAGTACACCCACACAGTGCACTCAAACACATGTCAACAAGGTTACATTAACTCACTAACTACTGAATATAACGAGGCGTGCTGGGGTAGGGGGGGGGGGTGGGGCTACAGTGCTAACGCGATGCTAACGCTAGGCTAACGCGATGCTAGCGCTAGGTTAACGCGATGCTAACGCGATGCTAACGCTAGGCTAGCCGTGGCCGGGATAATGCGTGATAATAACGGGTCGTGTTGGGAGCAGAAGGGCGCTGATCGCAGAAACAAACGCGTTGTATTCAACCCCTGATCACCACCACCACGACCACCAACCATGCCCCGGGTGGTGGTGGTGGTGATCTCCTCCTTCTCCACTTCCACCTCCACCTCCCAGCCGAGGCCTCCCGGGGAGCCAGGGGAGAGGGGGGGGCCGTGCGGCGAGCCTAGCGCTGGAGGAGCGGGCTGTTGACAACCGGCGGGCGTTTAAGCTGCCGAGTGTCAGAGCGGGAGACGGGTTTGCGTCTCCCGGGATGGAGGCGGCGGGAGAGAGAGAGGAGGGGAGTGAGAGAGAGAGAGAGGGGACTGACCGTGGAGCGCCGACGCCTGCAGGACGGCCCCGGACGTGCCGTCGACGACTTTAATGCTGCCGCGGCTGGTGACGGCCAGGATGGCGTTGAGCGCCGGGTGGTACGAGAGGCTCCGCAGGCCCTGCTCGTCGCAGCGCAGGCAGCCGTCCCTCAGCACGGCCCAGTCCGAGGAGGAGGTGGCGGCGGTGGCGGCGGCCGTGGAGGAGGCGGAGGCGGCGGCGGAGGACGAGGAGCCCTGTGAGCCCGGCGAGGCCGCGGCGGCCGCCATCTTCCTCGACTTTACTCTCCCTCCACCCCAGCCGCTCCTCCCGCTTCTCTCCTTTTATATTTGTGTGTGTGTGTGTGTGTGTGTGTCTCGGATGTCGCTAATGTGTTGATGTTGATGTGAACAACTGAAGACTTCCAACGCTGCTGCTGCTGCTGCTGCTCCTCCTTGTCCTTGTCCTCCTCCTCCTCGTCCTCCTCGTCGTCCTCCTGTGCCGCTGCTGACGCTCCGTTCAGCGGCTGCTCCTGGTGGTCGGTGGTCGGTGTCCGCCGCCCCGTCGTGCCGTCGTCGTAGCGCCGCGCCGCTCCGCTCCGTAGTACTGGCGGCGCGTCTCCGGCAGGCGCGCTGTCAGGTGAACGGGAACTCGCGGAACTCGCGGACCTGGCGGACGGCGTAGTCTCGCGAGAGTATGGAGAACACGAGCTGAACAAAGTGAAAAATCCTCGTCGAAATCAACGTATTTATTCACGAATTACGAATGACTAAATTCAAGGATCATACGTAGTATATGATATGGTAAATAATAAAGCGATTGTTAATGAATAATAGTTGCGGTGGTACGGTTAGGATGTGTTTTCCTTTCTTCATTTAGCTGTTTAAAATGACATTACAATGTTTTAAAATGCATTTAAAATGAATTTAAAAAAAGCATTAAATCATGAATCTATTCGTGAATTCGTGTGATTGTTTTTCTATGTATTATGGCAAGCTTTTTAAGTAAATACATACGGTACATAGGCTATATCACAAAGAAGGCTACAGTATAATAAAACATTTCTAAGATTATATATTCTTTATTCTTGATGGTAAATTTGGGAAATCACAGAAAAACCAGAACACAACACTTGCTCGTTTAGTTTGAGATGTAATTGATTCAATAAACAATGACACGCTCATACGCTAACTCAATAACATTCAGGTATTCGTATCAGTCATTTAATTTAATATATCAATGATTTTCATTCCAATAATTTGATTTAAAAAGCTAATATTTTAATTTTAATATTGTTTCAGGTCTAGTTCATATCAATAACTATTTTATGATTAGTTCCCAGTAGTCTTCTGATTAGTACAAAAAAGATAACTTTCTAAACTAACTAATCAAATCAAATTTGTCATTAACTTTGCCTTAAACTTAGTCTTAAAAAACATGGTTTAATATAATCCATTCTCACAGTGTCACAGTGAGTGTGTGGGGTCATCACACGTCACACACTCAACTTCTGCACTTCCTGTCTGTTCGAAAAGTCATGAAAGGTGAAATCAGTCTTTTACTCTCAACAGGAAGACAACCACTCAATGATACGCACTTCATTTATTTTACTACCCCATACTGGTATTTCTGTATTATTACCTTTTTTATTCTTCACCTCCATGTGGCGCTCAAGGCTGAGGTAACATAATGCAATGGTGCTATGGGTTTAATAATATCTTCTGAATTTAATAATGAGATGGTTTTTACACGTTCCTAACCCCTACAAATGCCCCGTCTGGGATTAATTAAAGTACATCTTCTCTTTCAAACCATTGCTCAGGAAAAGGAAATGCCAATACTTGGAATGTTTTATGAATATGAATATTTGTATTTGTAACATTTTGTCTGCCCGTTCGGCCGTCCCTTGGAAGATGGGTCCCTCTGCCGTGTTCCCTCTCAAAGCGACTGGCTTCTGGGCTTCCCTTGGGGTTAGGGGGTGTCATGTATGTATACGGGCCTGTGAAGCCCTTTACGACTGAAACTGTGATAATCTGTTCCTTGTTGTTCTTGTATGTCTTTATGGTCTGTCTGTCTGTCCTGTCTGGCAGTGAGTGACAATTTCCACACAAATTAAGTTCCTAACAGATGAGAAGTTATTTGGATGGATTTGAATGCCTGACGGTCAGTTGGATGGCAGCCACATGGAAATAAGAATGGAACTTCCCTTGGCAGAAATGAAAGTGGCCAATTTGAAGACACTATCGAGAACGTTTCGTAGCACATTTCATATTTGTGAAGGCAGTTTTCCAAATGATGACTCAACAGGGGGTAATATTTATAAGACAATGTTTTAATTCGCTTCAAAGCGCCTCAGCTAGACCCCTATCCCAGGTTATATTCAATAAGTTAAATTAAATCTATCTGTGGAAAACAAAAATGTAAAGTATATGAATGGCCTTTTTTTTTAAGAACCACACCCCGTTCTTCCTGCAGCAGGACATGCTCATACCATCTTTCACCATTTCAAAATCAACTTCAAGAATTTGGCACCACAGTTTTAAATGGATAAAAACATAATAAAACAAAAACAAAATAAAATAACATATGATTTTTCATGATACCAGATTCCCGATGTCAGATTTACGACATTACAAGGAGGGATTTCCGAGGTGGCCGGGAGAGAGCGGACCTCTGCATGTGTAGATTTAACCTGTACATGGTCCTACTGTTTTGTTTTTTTATTCAACATAAGCAAAGCAGACACAAGTATATACACCAATATATCTAGCCTTCGACATCATGTTTCCACCGTCTAGGATTAGGACAGTTTTATAAAAAAAAACAACAGAGCCGTTTAAAAGAATATAAGTAACTCCATGCTCCCTCGTGTATTGTGGGATGAATCCTCCCGCCACGCCTTGTTGCCCCCCAAAGTCTCGATCCCAAGTCCCGATCCCACAAAAGTTCCACAGGAGCAGCAGCGGCTCGTCCAATCACACGCCGGTATAGAGTGACAGGAAGTAGATGTACAACAGGAAGATGGGGTATATAAGCAGAGGCTTCTTGGTCTTGAACTCGTCTCCCACGAGTAGTGACGCGGCACTGTAGGCCGCCCAGAACACACCGAAGAGCTGCGGACACAAAGGGATGAGTGTTAGGAAGGAACTGCATTGCAACAGCACAAAAAGGTGTAATCAATACATATTGTGGAACGTGGAAGGAGATTTTAGATATGCTCATCACAATGACGGTATAAAAAAGAGCCACAAAGTTTTGTCATACTTTGTCACAGAGACATTTGCAAAACATACAAAAATATGCCCCCCAGTTCGGCCCACTATTTGAAAACGAACGGTACATTAAAACCAAGGGGTACCAAAAACATGATGCAACTATGAGAAAAACCTGCAATATCCAGGATCTCCTGATAGATGGCGCTGTCTCAAACGTTTTATTTACCATTTCATATATACTGTATATGTTGACATATCCATTTACGAACAATGGGATTGTTGGATTGTTTCCTGCCTAACAGTATAAGGTATACATCCTATAGTTTACACCCCAACAGTATCAGATATACATCCTATTGCTTCCTGCCTACACTAGACGGTATACATCCTATTGCACAGTGTTAGGGCGTCGGCTCACTTCAGTAAAACCTGCGTAGCGAGGTGGAAGCCTTTCAGTCGCCAGAGAGAACACACCTGCGACAACCACAAGGTCCACTCTCTCCTCAAGACCACTGCTGCTTCAACTATCCACGTCTTACTGTGTCTGCACAATGAGCTCCTTGATTATAGGGCTGTGCTAACGCTAACATAGTCCTATTACATTACCAAACACAGCACAGACATTGCTAGCATTCTAGGATACGAGTACAGTTGTTTCCTTAATACATTGGCCAAAAGGACAGCTGAAGAGCAAGCATTATGTGAGCAAACATTTGACTAAGGATCACATTTTTAATGAATGCTGACATATATAGGACAGGATTATGTACAATAGGTTTTACTAAACATAGCTAATACACATATGTTTATATATATAAAATAGAGAATATATTGTCATTGTACTGCCATTCTCAACAATGAAACTAGTAAGGGGTTCTATTCCCCAACTGTGTATATGCTAAGTATGTATACACAACATTGTACGGCCAAGTGTTCACCAAATGCCATGCTGTACGTGTAAATATAAAAGATTTCAGGTAAAAGAGGAAATCGATCTTTCGAGGTGCCCTACTCACTTTGATTACCGTGGCGACCATATCAAAGCTTCCGATGACCAGGAGCAGTGGAGATATGACGATGAGCGGCAGGAGGGAGTAGCCAATAACACCAAGGACCTGGCCGTAGGACACCTGGCGAGGACACGGCAAAAACACTGAGACTGGCGGTTAGGGTGTTGGACTCCCAGCAGAAAGGTTCTAGGTTCAAAACCCACTGTCTGCAGTCTACCTGTAGGACTAATCTGTGCCTACTCATTAAAGTCGTGATCTCGAAGATTCTCCTGCAAATAAATGTCTGTAAAGTCACCATCTATCGAGTTAACACAATGGCAACTGAGCCTATGGTCGACTGATGAAAGCCCTCGCATTTGCAGTATTTTTTTATATTACGGACCAGGTGGCAAGTCTCCTTTCCCGCGCAAGATTAAAAAAGGCGGCGCACAGTCAGTGTCCATCACCCAGCAGTGATAGGTCCCATGGATGTCCGCCAGAGAGCATAAGCGGAAGTGACGTATTGTTTCCGTATCCGCCATTAAACAACTGCCATCGGACTGACGTCACCTATGCAACACCGTTTGGATGCAATTACCGCTTTTGCCATAGGTGTCGCCAATAAGCAAGAAACTGAAATCTTCAAGGTTAACACTTAATAACGTGCAAAATAGCTGTCAGTCGCACGTAAAATTGTGCATTATACGTCATATATTTTATATTTCCCATAACATTTCTACACAATTGCGTCTTACAGAAAATATATGCAATTCACAATGACACGATGTGTTACTCGTAGCGCCCGACGGATCTTACCTCTCCGCCAAGAACACGGGCCAGCAAGAAGACGGTTAGCGAGCCAAATATCCAGATGGTGATGATCCAAGACACCACCTTGAGGAATACCAGAGAGCAGGGGTTAGAGGAGTAGCACAGGGGGGTTATAGGAGCAGTACTGGGGGTTAGAGTGGCAATACTGGGGTTCTAGGAGCAGTACTTGGGTTCTAGGGGCAGTACTGGGTTTCTAGGGGCTGTACTGGGGTTCTAGGAGCAGTACTGGGGTTCTAGGGGCAGTACTTGGGTTTGAGTACTTGTGGCCTTCAAACACAACACAGGCCAGCTCAAAGGCCTCAGTAAGTCGTTCCTCCCTGAATAACATCGGTCCTAAAAACCCTGCTTTAAAAATGGTTTTAAAGGTGTTTTCAGGGTGCTTGATGTGAAAGCTGAAGGAGAACAACTGATCTTCTCTGAATTAACACGTTAAAAACATTAAAATGAAACAAATAAAAGCTTTGAGCATGGTTCGATTTTCCTGGATCACAATTGCCCCACTCTGTCTAAATCTGAAATGTCACAAATGTTTTACTATTTTTAATCTGATGATGACCGTAAAGGTAAAGGAGAACGTGGCTCACCCTGAACTGTCCATAGATGGAGATCATGGAGAAGAGCAGCACCACGGCCAGCGGGCCCCAGAAGTCGGGGTTGTCCCTCACCACCTGCCGGTTGAAGCCCAGCGAGGGCATGGGCATCAGCACGCAGCGCACCTTGTAGAAGATGTCCTTCAGGTCGATGTCCAGCTCCTCCCTGGTCAGGAGGAGGAGAAGACACACATCTAAGGTTTAGAGACCAGATGTACTTAAGGTGTACTTAAGATGTACTGAAGAGAAGAAGGCAAGTATTCCCAGCCAAGAGATCCATGTGTCACAGCAGAAAGTACAGTAATAAGAGTTGATGTTCTGACCTTTTATTTATATTTTGTTTGATTTTTACTCCTATATTTGGTATCTTGGAGTATTTAGAAAAGCTCTGTATAAACAAAATGTGTTACTATTGTGTAAATTATTACAAAAAAAGATTTGAGAAAATGTTTTAAATCAGAAAACTACAAAATATGCAATAACATGTACGTATATATACATATATATCCACAATAAGAGTAGTAGATATCTAGATGCAAAAACAATCAATCGTCAACACTTTAGGTAGGCATTATTCACAGTATATGCATCATTATTAAAACTATATATTATTAACCATTATAAACAGGTGTATGACTACTGCATTGCATTATTATCACATTGTACCAAGAGTTGCTGTATACCGAATATTTATTTGCCTCCCTGTATTGTGTTGAGAAAGGACAGCGTGCACAACTGTGTATATTTGGACTGTGTGTGTGTGTGTGTGTGTGACTCACAGGAGAGGCTTGTTGTCCTCACTCTCCTCCTCCTCCACCTCCAGAAGCCACCCGTAGCCACGTTGCCTGAGGAAGGTGGTGGCGTAGGGGTCCTTCCCGCCCGCACCGCCGGCGCCGCCCAGGTTCAGCTTGACGTCCGGGGCGTCGATGGTACCGCTGAGCTCTACAGGGAGGGACATGGTGGGCATTTCATAAGGTTTACACAGGGATTTAGATCACATTTTCTCCACACACGTCGATTCTAGAGACGTCCAGACATGACACACAGTTAAAAAATATATCAAAACATACATTGAAGACGACAGCCCGTCAGTATTATGGCCAGGCCAGCTTCACATCAGTCTTTCTGATTCAGATATTATTTAAGGTGTTTTTATTGTTGGTTATCAATCAATGTTTGCATTTGGGATGCAATCATCTGGCAAATTTGCTTGTCAAACTAGTTATCTTCCCTGGGTTCATGGAGAAGGACGATCGAGCTATAGCCATCCATTATTATTATTGTTATCATTATTATCATTATTATTATTATTATTATCACTATTATTATTATTATCAGTATTATTATTATCATCATTATTATCATTATCATTATTATCATCATCAATGAATCCTTCTGGACGTCGTCTGACCGCACGATGAAAACGAATCACAACAACAAACAGCCTCCATGTCTTGGGATACGAGGATGAACACAACACAATGTCATCCACAACAACAACAACAACAACAACAACAACCATCATGACGACGACAACAACAACCATCACGATGATAACAACAACAACACATCCGTGCGGCCTGTTACTGTTACTGAGCTGTTACTGTTACTGTTACGTTGTGCTGTGTTGTGTTGTGTTACTGTTTGCTCACCTTCCGCTTCTGTGGACGACACGAACGTGAAGTCTCCGTTAGCGGGAGAGAACTGCATGCTGGGAGCTTCAATACTTCTAGATCACACTTAACATGAGCCCGTCGACGGCTCGGCGTTCCTCGCTGGAAGTTACTCGAGCTCAGGAGTCACAACATCTTTTATTTTTCTCCTGATGTGTGTTTTGGAGGAGAAGGAGGAGGTGGAGGAGGAGCAGGAGGAGCAGGAAGCAGGAAGTGGGGAGGAGCGGGAGAGAAAGGAGACACGTCAAATCCACACAACAGCGCCGGGGGGAGGCAGCGGCCCCTAGCGGCCGGGGGAGGAGGTGCTGCCTTGACATGAGACTGGAGTGCAGGGCTTCTCAAACACCCTTTTTGTTGTTGTTGTTGTTCAACACATGTTTTTGTTAGATTGACAGGTACAATGAAATGCAATGTACAGCAAATATTTGACTGTACATTTGTAAATCTGTTAGTTTATTTGTATTATTCTGTGTATTTCTCCATTGTTTTATTGTACTGTATTGCTATGTAACCTGGCACAAGAATTTCCTTCGGGATTTCATCCATCCATCCATTTGCGTCCGCTTATCCGGGGCCGGGTCGCGGTGGCAGCCGGCTAAGCAGGGCCATCCAGGCTTCCTTCTCCCCAGCCACGCTCTCTAGTTCCTCCTGGATTCCAGGAGTTACTCCTTCGGGATTAATAAAGTTATATCTTATCTTATCTTAAGTATTAACATTTTCCTTTTTTCCCCCCACCCACCCCAGGTCCTACATACAATTACTAACAATACCCTAAAGACAAAAAATAAACAAAGATACAGTTCTTCCAATTTGACATAATGATTAAATCAATAATAAAGAGACACCCATGCAGATAGTAGATAGTAGTAGTAGATAGGTAGAAAGTATTAGAAAGGTAGATTGAAATGTGCTTCAAACCTATTCTTTTAGTCATGTATGTAATGATCACAGCAAATAGTGACGTGCCTGTTCTCATTTGTATGCATTATCATATGGGGAAAAATATTTATTAGGTTTTTCCACATAACATCTTGGGATGACTGGACTTGGAAAAGTATTGGCATAAAAAAAATCTAGATGGCCTGCTGACACATGACAGAACAGACCACCTCTTAGCTGGATCTTAGCTCTATCTTAGCTGGATCTTAGCTGTATCTTAGCTGGATCTTAGCCGTATCTTAGCTGGATCTTAGCCGTATCTTAGCTGGATCTTAGCTCGATCTTAGCCGTATCTTAGCTGGACCTTAGCTCTATCTTAGCTGGATCTTAGCTGGATCTTAGCTGGATCTTAGCTCGATCTTAGCTGGATCTTAGCTCTATGTTAGCTGGATCTTAGCTGCAATAAACCGGAAGCTGTCACCACACGTCACCGCGTTTCACTAAGTCCCGCCCTCCTCCCGCCTCCGATTGGCTGGTGAGGAGGAAGCTCTGATCAATAGGAACCCCGCTGACGTCACGCCGGCGCTTTTGCCGCTAAAATTAAAAGCACGTCGACTGCAGCGTCGGACGGCGGCGTCTGTTTTATACTTTATGAATTATATCTATAACATTATAACATTATAACAGTATAACATTGTAACACAGGTAAGCGCTCGTTTTGCTTACAAAAGCTGCGTCGGTACCTTTATTTAGGCTGTCTTAGCGTTTAATTCGTTGACTTAATGAACGTATTTATTGACCATTAGCTAAATATTTATTCGTTGGGCGTTGGCTGAGTTTTTAGAAACCGTTGGGCCGTGTTGACCTCGACGCTTTCTGAACGTCAGGAAGCATCTGGTCACTTCTGATCAATAATCAATAATCAATCACCAGGGAGGCGTTACTGGTTTAACTGGTGGGTCCATTGGAAACCGTTAGAGGTGGTATCGTGTTGTGTCGTGTATCAATACGTCATGTATCAATACGTCATGTATCAGTACGTCCTGTATCAGTACGTCCTGTATCAATACGTCCTGTATCAGTACGTCCTGTATCAGTACGTCATGTATCAGTACGTGATTTAACGTCATGTATCAATCAATCAATAGATGGATAGATAGAACTTTATTAATCCCGAAGGAAATTCTTGTGCCAGGTTGCATAGCAATACAGTATATCAATAGGTCATGTATTGTCATGTATCGTCTATAACAGGGATGTCAAACTCATTAGAGGTTGAGGGCCGGAATAGACCAAATGCTACTTAGCGGGGGCCGGACAAACAAAACACCATGAAAATACATAATGAAACTCTTACAACTTGTGCAGCTTAGTGGTTATTTGTAAGAGCTATGACCATTTTTTGTGTGATTTATGAATAAAGTGAAGAAATCAACCAGAAAGATGAATCCATCCAACCATCCAATCCATTTTATGAAATTGCCTTCCGGGCGGGTTGGATCAGCTGGGCCGCACCTGGCCCCCGGGCCGCATGTTTGACACCCCTGGTCTATAAGATAAGATAAAAACTTGATCAATCCCGAAGGAAATTCTTGTGCCAGAGGTTGCATAGCAATAGAATAGACAATAGAGAAATAAACAATAGAATAATACAAATAAAGTAACACATTTACAAATTTACAGTGAGTCTAAATGTAAAAATATAGGTAAGGTATTCAGCAAAACAAGTTGGCAATGGCATTGGGAAGTAGTAGTTTGAAGTATTATTGCACATGTTGATGAAAGGTCATAATTGAAGGGTAATAATAGTAATGGTGAGAGGTGGTATTGCACATGATATTAAAAATATTAAGATTATTGCACATAATGATGAAATTCTCTTGTTTCTGTATTGCTATGGAACCTGGCACAAGAATTTCCTTCGGGATTAATAAAGTTCTATCTTATCTTATCTTAAATGTAATGTAGCATGGTAAGATAATATTATAAGATAATATGAGAAGAAGCAATACATCATGTGTCAATACATCATGTATCAATATATCATGGATTGGTTTCCACTGTGCGTGGTGTTAATGTTAATGTTGTACTGCTCCTCCCCGGCCCTCAGAGGTCCATTCTAACCTCCAGAATCCCAGCGTCGCCATGGGGATCCAGGGGCTGCTGCAGTTCATCAAGGACGCCTCGGAGCCCGTCCACGTCAAGAAGTACCGCGGGCAGACCGTAGCGGTGGACACCTACTGCTGGCTCCACAAGGGGGCGTTCTCCTGTGCTGAGAAGCTTGCCAAGGGAGAACCCACTGATCAGTACGTTTATCGATATTTGTATTATTACAGGAAAGTGGGCTGCCTGGCCTGACGAAATAAGGACGGCATATTCAAGTCTCACAGACACATCGGATCAGAATATAGTGAATAAAATTATCACTAACCAGCTGACACTTTTGACAATATTATCTGACTCTAAAAATTATCAATTTGGAAGTATCCCCAGTAGTATTTGACATAATACAGGGCGCAACAACTATAGCAGATTCAGTGACAACATACAAATTGAGATCCTTTGGCAATGATCGTAGTATATATGGTGTATTGTGTAATGTATAATTGTCGACTTCGCATACTGATTGGCTGCTGTGCTGAGACTGAGGCATTTTCATCAGTGCCAATATTATTAAAGATCCACATTCGGCAAGAAGGCCTTTCCCCCCACAACAGCGGTGTTACCTGTGTTATGTTTAAATGTGATTAAACCCGAAATATATACTTTGTTGATTGTTCACATCCTTTTTTTTTGGTTTTGTTTTCTTCCGGAACCACAGGTACGTCACATACTGCATGAAATTTGTGGACATGCTCTTGTCGTTCGGCGTGAAACCGATCCTGGTGTTCGACGGCTGCAATCTGCCCTCCAAGAAAGAGGTGGAGAAGTCGCGCAGAGAGTAAGTTCTTCATCTACCGTGTCTTTATGTGGATAATGTTGTCAGAAGGTCACATCTCTTCCACCTGGTCGTTTGGTAAGGACATCGGTGTCCCTTTGCCCTCTTTAACCTCTCTGTTCACATACTGAAATGTAGGTGTTGGTCGTTTGGGAGCAGCTAGGGCTTAGACAGTGAATATAGATACAGGCTGGGGTTAGACAGTGAATGTAGATACAGGCTGGGGTTAGACAGTACAGAGACAGGCTGGGGTTAGACAGTACAGAGACAGGCTGGGGCTAGACAGTGAATGCAGAGACAGGCTGGGGTTAGACAGTACAGAGACAGGCTGGTGTTTGACAGTGAATACAGAGACAGGCTGGTGTTTGACAGTGAATACAGAGGCAGGTATGGGTTAGACAGTGAATACAGAGACAGGCTGGGGTTAGCCAGTGATTAGAGAGACAGGCTGTGGTTGGACAGTGATTCTACTGTTGTGTGTCCAGGCGCAGGCAGGCTAACCTCCAGAAGGGAAAGCAGTTACTCCGCGAGGGCAAGATCTCTGAGGCCCGCGACTGCTTCACCAAGTCCATCAACGTGACGCCCTCCATGGCCCATGACGTCATCAAGGTCAGCACAAGGCCGCTATAGAGAGTTGAAGCCACGCCCCTTTCCGGTATCCCCTATATGGCCTTATTTTGGAAACTGGTGAAAGAGAGACATTTTCATTGTTTGAGTGTATTATAAAGTCTTTCATTGTTATTCTCGTCTTTTTGTTGTTAAAGTAGTATGGCACTTGAGTCTGGTTTATAATGTGTGTCTCTGTCTGTGTCTCTATCTGTCTGTCTGTGTCTCTATCTGTCTGTGTCTCTGTCTGTCTGCCTGTCTGTGTCTCTGTCTGTCCGTCCGTCTGTCTGTCTGTCTGTCTGCCTGCCTGTGTTTCCTCCAGGCTGCCAGGACCCGGGGGGTGGACTGTGTGGTGGCCCCCTACGAGGCGGACGCCCAGCTAGCCTTCCTCAGCAAGGTGGGCCTGGCCCAGGCCGTCATCACGGAGGACTCTGACCTGCTGGCATTCGGCTGCAAAAAGGTCTGCTTCTCCCCCTCATATCTCATCTCCTCTCTCCCCCGTCCCCTCTCCCCCTTTCTTCTCTCCCCTCTCTCTCCCCTCTCCCCTCTTCCCCGTCCCGTCTCCCCTCTCCCCTCTCCTCTCTCCCCCGTCCCGTCTCCCATCTTTCCTCTCCCCTCTCCCCCTTTTCTCTCTCCTCTCTCCCCTCTCCCCTCTCCCCCCTCTCTCCCCTCTCTCCCCTCTCCCCCTCTCCCCTCTTCCCCGTCCCTCTCCTCTCTCCCCCGTCCCGTCTACCTCTCCCATCTTTCCTCTGCCCTCTGCCCTCTCCCACTTTCGTCTCTCCCCTCTCCCCTCTCTCCCCTCTCCCCCCCGTCCCGTCTCCCCTCTCCTCTCTCCTCTTTCCCCTCTCCCTCTCCCATCTTTCCTCTCTCCTCTCTCCCTCTCTCCCCCTCTCCCCCTCTCCCCCTTTCCTCTCTCCTCTCGCCTCTCTCCCCTCTCCCCCTCTCTCCCATGCTTGAGTCTAGTCTAGCTTGGCTAGCGGGGGGGTTCTGTATCTTCAGATTGTGTTCACGAGATGCAGCTAAAGATCAATCATGGTAATAAACATGTAACCCAGTGTGGCTACATTCATATTACAATGGTGTTTAGAGGTTCATTTTAGACATTATGGCTCCATTGTCCATTGTAAAAGTAAAGAACCTATTTCATATGGACAAGTGGTATGGCGGTGGTGATGATGGTTCAGTTCCCTTGAGTTTGTGTTTTTGCATAAACGTATAACTTCTCCTTGCTTTTTATTTTAGCCACTTTTTGTTTGGCTGGTTTTCACCGGGTGGGTGGTTCTCATGGTTTACATTTCATTGCCTGTGCTTGTCAGGTTCTGCTGAAGATGGACAGGGAGGGCAACGGGCTGGAGATCGACCAGGCGCACCTGGGCCGCTGCCGCTCCCTGGGCGGCGTGTTCACGGAGGAGAAGTTCCGCCACATGTGCATCCTGTCCGGCTGCGACTACCTGGCCTCGCTGTACGGCGTCGGCCTGGGGAAGGCCTGCAAGCTGCTCAAGATGGCCAACAACCCCGACATACTCACCGTGAGAGCTAGAAAATGTTCAATATACTGAAACAAATTAACTGTACTATCGATTCATCTAACTATCAGCAACAAAACATTATAGACTCATTAAATACAGTTAAATATGCAGTACTGTAACAACAAACTGTACTATTGATTCATCTAACTAACAACAAAGTAATAATACAAATCTTTATTGATAGAGCACTTTTCAAAATCCACGTTATAAAGTGCAGCAAAATATAACATAAAAGTCATAAAACGTCATAAAAAGACAGTTAAAGAAAGCCTATAGATAAAACGTTATTAATCCCGAAGCAAATTCTTGTGGCAGAGGTTGCATAACAATAGAATATTAAACAATAGAGAAATAAACAGTAGAATAATAAAAATATGTTATTAACAAATTCTAAACTAGGGCAAATTATGATCAAATTCTAAACTAGTAACTACCGTACTATTAACAAATGATGCACTATTAAAATGGTATATTATTGCCTATGCTCTACTATTACTAAACTATATACTATTGGCAAACTCTGAACTACAAGCATATCGGCTACCACCGCTTATTGATGAAGCTATGAAGGGATTGGCTCACTGCCTGCAGACGCTCCCTCCAAAACAAGACGGCATTTCCTGCCAGATCAGATTCCACATTAAAGCAAATGTCCTCCATTAAAATCATCCCATGATCAGATGGCCGTTTAGCAGGCCAATGGGGAAACCTGAGACATTCTGCTCCCACATAATGGAGAGACCTCCTGTCTGCGTCTGCAAGGCCCACGCTGACGTGCTCATTAAACGTAGTCGTGGATGTAGTTAAAGGGGCCGGGAGGGTGATGTGGTGGCGCTAGGGTGTTTCTAAGCATTTCTAAGAATATATGGATGGATAGATAGTTATCTTTGTCAATAAGTGGTATATGTCAAATACATTTTTTGTAACTTTCCTATGTTTAAACCTTCCTGTAATATGTGGTGTGCATTACAATATATCGGTCATGGGCTGCTAAATTGAATCGTATTGAAAGCAATCTACGATTCATCATCAAATATGAAATTGTTGCTTTAAGATTCAAAATGGTATCGACTTGTAGTAAATCGTGAGGTTTACACCCCTAGTTGGAGGTGAGCTCCATCCTGACAACACACCGAACGTCTGTTACGAGAGGATCACCGATTCTGCTGGGCGGTCGGCCCTGTTCGGTCCAGAGATGCAAATGTGCGTAAGCACCGTGTAGAGGAGGCAAGGTGTGAACCCGATTCCTCGTCCTTGCCCAGGTGATACGTAAGATGGGCCAGTACCTGAAGATGAGCGTGGCAGTCCCGGAGGAGTACCTGGAGGGCTTCGTCAAGGCCGACAACACCTTCCTCTACCAACTGGTGTTCGACCCGCTGCGACGCAAGGTGGTGCCACTCAACCCGTACCCGGAACACCTGGACCTCAGCACCCTCAGCTACGCCGGCCTGTATCCTCTGTCTGTCTGTCTGCCCGTCTGTCTGTCTGTGTGCCATATTATGCAAAGCAACACTGTCATCTCTTTAATGTTATATTTTTAGTCTTCTGATTCTATGAGATAGGACAAAAAATATGAGCGGTGAATAAAAACCAATCCAGTGAAATTAATAGAGTAGCCACATCCAAATAGTTGTGAAATGCAATCTATAATCCTGTGATGGTGAAATGTGCAGGAGCGTGGGCCACCTGCAGGGGGTGCTGTTGCAACATAACAGCAAAGACACAAACGTGAAGCTGAAGGGAATGTGTGAGGGGTGTTTATAGAGGAGGACACTGAACGAATGCCAGGTCGTTAGAAGTGAAGAAGTGAAGCCGTGGCCCTTGACGACGTGACCCCCCAGCAACAAAGGGGATGAGAGCGGGTACCAGATGGCTCTGGGGAACCTGGACCTCTACAGCCTGGAGCGGATCGACGACTTCGACCCAGACAGACCCGCTCGGCCGCCGGTACGGTACCCCGCCACCAGGCCTCTGAGCCGTAAACGTCACCACGGCCATCACTTGGCCGATCAAACGTCGGCTCCGTGACGACTAGCAGTGGTAACCGGTGACCCCTCCCCCCCTCCCCCCTCCCTCCCAACCTTTTTAAAGGCGGTGAAACCTCGTAGCCGGCGCTGGGGGGACCCGGCAGGTCCGGCGCGGCCCGGCGGGACGTCGTCCAGCATCTGGAGCCGGGGTTACGCCGCTGGAGCCACCAGCACCACCGCCGGGGTGAAGGAGGAGCAGCACCCCAGACCTCCGTCCACCAGGGGGCAGGAGAGGGTGGTGGCGGTGGGTCTGCGGGGGCTGCGTCTGCCCAGCAGGGAGCTGGGGGCCAAGAGACCCAGAGATGGTGAGTCCTTCCTCCGCCCGGTCCCTCCTGTAAGATGGATGGAGACTGGTACCTCCTGTCCACGAGACCCACCACTAAACACACCCCCTCCCCTCCCAGACTCCAGCGTGTCGGACCAGGACGTGCTGCAGCTCTACTCGTCCACCCCCGGCCTGAAGAGGGCACGGTCGCGGGAGCAGGAGGAGAAGCCCTCCCTCCCCAGGCCTGCGGGGGGCAGCAGCGGAGCCGCG
The DNA here is from genome assembly GCA_002895965.2 of Coryphaenoides rupestris. Taxonomy (NCBI): domain Eukaryota; kingdom Metazoa; phylum Chordata; class Actinopteri; order Gadiformes; family Macrouridae; genus Coryphaenoides; species Coryphaenoides rupestris. Next base: position 256,996 of record PIJE02000283.1, on the reverse strand, counting down.
CCCCGCAACCGCTTCGCCACCCTGCTGCAGAGGAGGAACCAGGGAGGGGAGGGGGACGGCCAGACCACGCGCAGCAGGTAGCCTCAGGAGGGGGAGGGGCCAACCGGGGAGGGGAGGGGCCACGCTCAGCAGGTAGCCACCAGGAGGGGGAGGGGCCACTCGCAGCAGGTAGCAAACAGGGATGGGAGGGGCCACATGAAACGGGTAGCAAACAGGGATGGGAGGGGCCACATGAAACGGGTAGCAAACAGGAAGGGGAGGGGCCACGCACAGCAGGTAGCAACCAGGGAGGGGAGGGGCCACTCGCAGCAGGTAGTGACCAGGAGGGCGAGGGGCCAACCAGTGAGGGGAGGGGCCACACGCAGCAGGTAGCAACCAGGGGAGGGGGTGTAGCGTCTAACACCTTCAACCTCACACAGCAGAAATTACGAAGTCCCCCCAAATGGTTTCTCCGCAGTGCTATAAACGAGCACAGTGACATCCGATGTGTGTGTGTTTTTTCGTACCTGCATTGCTGTGCGGTTGACACCTGTTGATCACATGACCCTACCTCCCTCCCCCCCTCCCCCTCTCCTGTCAGGTTCTTCAGCGCATCCTGCGAGCCCACCGGGTCCAGCAGCACCGGAGACGGCGAAGGCGAGACGGCGGCGGCAGCGGCGGCCACGCGTCTCTCGGGTGCGGTGGGGGAGGTGGCCCACGGTGGGGGTGGGCGAGGCGGTGATGGGGACAGTGACGGCCCCGAAGCGCCCTCCCTAGAGACCCCCAGCCCTCCCTCCACCCCGACCCCGACCACCTCCCCGAGGACCGGGCCATGCCCGGGGCCTCGGGGTTGTTCCGGGTCTTGGCCTCTCCCAGCCCCCCACCACCACCCACCACCTCCTCCTCCTCCCATCAGACCCTTCCCCCGCCCGCCCCGGTCCAAGCCCGTGGTGTCGGGCCATCGGCTGCCGCCTCCAGCGGTGACCCAGCCGCACCAAGGACAGAGGGTTTTCTCCAGGGCCTCGGGACCCCCTGGGGCTCCGGCCCCGCCTCCCGACCCCCCCCACCAGGTGGTCCACAAGGAGGAGGAGGACGAGGAGGACGAGGAGCAGGACTCCCCGCCGGCCTCGCCCCCCTCCCAGGACAGCGCCTACTTCTCCCAGTCGCAGCCCTGCTGTGACCTCACTTCCTGCGAGGCGGACGAGGCTGCTGACGCCACCGGCCCCGCGGCTTCGTCTCACCTCTCGTCTCCATGGCAACCAGAGGATGCTGCTGTGAGTAAACAAAGACGGTCGCCTCTCTCGTGTCGACGTCACGATTGGAGACTAATGTCGCCTCCAACGTGGCGTTGAGTCTGATGACAACGTCTGCCTTGCAGGAAGCAGACTCGGGTGCCAAGGGTTCGGACCGGAGCCCCACACACGATCCACGGGACCCCAAGAGATCGCCGGTGGTGGTGGTCCGAACACTGGTAGGTCTCGAACCCGAACCCACCAACCACCGTCCTACCGTCTGCCTTCCACTGAGGATGTTGATTTAAATATCGATCCCCTTCTCTCCCATCACGCCGTCCAGGTTGCCGGGCTACCTCGCTCCAGGCCCAGTAACCAGGGGGCGGAGCCTCCAGCTAAGCTCCGCCCGGTGGCCCCGGCCCGGGCCAGCGGTCTGAGGAGGAGGCCCTCGGGCTCCCAGGGACCCGCCGGCAAGAAGTCCCCCAACAACGAGAACAGCAGCCCCGGGATGCAGGCCACCATCAGCAGCCTCTGGAAGAACTTTGGCTTTAAAAGGTTAATTTTAAACAAATGTAACTTAAGCAACTTAAGGTAACAGACAAATAAAAGTAAACAGGCACGTTAGTTATTCTTGTGTATTGTTGAGGTCATGGAAATGCGTTGTGTGTCTTTAAAGGGGCCCTATTATACCACCAGGTGTGAGCGTGATTGGCCATTACAATCTGTTTCAATGTCGTCACGTAACTAAAATTGTCAGTGCGACAAAGTGACATCACAGGTGGGAGTGTCCACCTGTGATGTATGCTGACTAGATCAGTTTACCAGTTGGTACATTCCACTGGGTAGGCTGGTAGACTAATGACCTTGACCATGTCGATAAGTTCAGGTGAGAAATGATGTGTATAATTGCTTCATATTCATATATATTCATATACTGTATATATATATATATATATATATATATATACTGTATATATACATCGTGATGTGTGGGTTTCGCTGATGTATCGTCCGCACTCGACCGGATACGCATTCCTGCATGGCTGTCATTCTGTCCCGGTGACATCAGCTCCCTGGTGTCTGCAGAGCTGCAGAACTCGTCAAGTGGTATTTGTAGTGTGTGTATGTACGTGTGTGTGTACGTGTGTGTGTGTACGTGTGTGTGTGTACGTCTGTATGTACGTCTGTATGTACGTGTGTGTGTACGTGTGTGTGTACGTGTGTGTGTACGTGTGTGTGTGCGTGTGTGTGTGCAGGGCATAGACATTGAGAAAACATTTTACATTTCCAGCTCTACCGACAAACCAAAGCGCCGTTGCCGATTGGCTGCTGGCTCCTAACCTCGTCACCAGTGCGTTCACCGTGGCTTTCGGTGGCGTCACTTCCTTTCTGACTAATCCCCCTCCCCTCAGACCACCATAAACAAACACACACACACACACACACACTGAGAGACTGTTGTTTGTGTTGTGTGCTTGCAGGGAGCCCCAGCAGCTGAGCCCCAGCAGGCCTCTCAGAGGACCCCCCATGTCCCCCGTGAAGGACAACCTGCCCTAGACGGACACGGTTGTTGCTGTTGCTGCTGCTGACCCACATACTATGTATGTCTGTGACCTTCGTCCTGCGCTGCTCCGTGCTCTGGGTGTGTTTTTTTAGTTTGAATAAAACAAATAATCAAATAAAAAGTGTTGTTTTTATGGTTTCGGGAGGAAGTTTGTGTTTCTGTCTGAGACTGAGACTGTGACTGAGACTCATACTGAGACTCAGACTGTGATACTGAGACTCAGACTGTGATACTGAGACTCTGACTGTGTGTCTGTAATGCAAACATGGCAGCAGGACAACTCAAAGGGGCCGGTATGTCACAACGTGATGCATATTTCTACATTAGTCAACATGCCAGCAGGGGAGCAGAAGAATGCTGGCGTAGCTTCACCCGTTCATTATCACGTCAGTCTTCTCAACGCGGTCGTTGGGACCTCACTGTCCTCACCGTCGCTGGCTTCCATCTCGTTAGCCATATTCATTCATTGTGCTTTTATTTTACCGGTTGGAATAACTTGCCTTTTAATAACGCCGACCATGGCTTCTGGAAAACGTACTATAGGTGCTACTGCTAACCCCGCGGCGGTTTAAAGATGCTCAGCGGGAACCCGACTTCCTACCGAGTGGGGACCCTCGTGCCATGTGTCCCTACAATACTCCTGTTCTAAATAACACGCAGACATAGATAAGACATAAGATGAGATAAAACTTTATTAATCCCAAAGGAAATTCTTGTGCCAGAGGTTGCATAGCAATAGAATAATAGAGAAATAAACAGAATACAAAATCAAATTAAATTATGCACCAATTCCACAAAAGCACATTCCTTGTTTGCAAAAACTAAGGCAATAAAGCTGATTCTGATTCTGATAAGCCAGTGTCCTTTACCAAGTGAATACACATGTAATGAAGAAACGGAATTTACTTCATCTATGATAATGACATGGATACGGACCAGCCTCCTACTACACAATGTGGTGACGGCTTAGCTGGCTTAGGGTCGCCTCTTCAATTATGAGATGAAAAGTAATGAGCGATGGCGCCTTCTGAATCTCAGCTCCGCATGTTATTACTTCTACATAATACGTACATGTTGTTGCATTGCTTACAACACAGGACTCACTGGAGTTAACGGCCCAATGGAGAATATAGATCGAGAAATATAGATCTACGCGTTCCCCTCTTGACAATTAAATAGATTGGATTCTAGCTGAGTTCCCTTATCTCCACAATCCAAAATATGCATCACATTTGTCGATGACAAGCTAAACGCTGCAGTTCACTTCAATGCAGCGCCACGCATGTCTGAATGCCTTTAATCACCTCACGTCTGTCAATGGTTATTGCTAAAGTTTGATTGTGATTAGATTGTAACTTTGGGACCAGTTGGGAAATGTGTGTGTGTGTGTGTGTGTGATTGACGCTGTATGGGCCTGTGGAATACCACATTAATTTCCTCCAGCCAGCTAGCGAGTGTTTAGGACCGTGATGAACAACAAGTCCCTTACCGCTCCAAACACCAAAGACTCTATTACACTATTTGAACCATTCAGAGGTGGGCCAAACCTCATGTTTCACTCCAACAGCCCGTGATCTGTGTTCTCGCAAAATAACAAACCACACATTGTGGTCGAATCGCGTGTTCCTGAGACGCTGTGTGTGTGTGTGTGCTTAGCGAGGGCCGTGCGGCTGCGTGTGTGTGAGTCGTGTGGCTGGCAGCTCCACGATTGAGAAACGGCTGACAGAATGCAGAGGGACGGCATTCCCTGGTGTATAAACGCAACACGATCCTAGCTGTGGAGGTGTCCCTGAGCAAGACACCACCTAACCCTACCTGCTCCTCCTAGCTAAGTGTGGAGGTGTCCCTGAGCAAGACACCACCTAACCCTACCTGCTCCTCCTAGCTAAGTGTGGAGGTGTCCCTGAGCAAGACACCACCTAACCCTACCTGCTCCTGATGTGTTGGTTGTTACCTTGCATGGTTGGCACCGCCGTCGGTGTATGAATGGGTGAATGTGAGGCAATACTGCACGTTGAATAAAAGCGATGTATAAATGCAATCCATTTACCATATTCAAAGTATTTGTCGCCTGGCATGGAAGTGCCCTTTAAGTCTGTGAAAGACACTGTCCCCAGATGTGAGGTCCATGGAGAGGACGGATCTCACATCATTTATTGTTGACAGAACTCAGAACCTAAAACCTAAGAACCTAAAAGCCCTGAAAGCCTGCATTTAGGCTAGGCCTATTTTTCCTGACGTTTAGTTCTCAACCTACATTGAGACTAGGCCTGTCTGGGCCTACGTTGAGGAATGACAATGACTTTAGATTAGCTTGTTGCTGTAAGAGACTGAGGAGGTCTGCTGATTAAAATATGATTAACATGCGCAGGTCCTGTGTGGGATGTGTTGTCATTGCATTCCACTGCCAGTGGATGTGTCTTATTACTATTGTCACTTTTGTCATCAGAGGCAATTATAAGCATGTATTATATTAGACATCAAATCCAAGTTGAGCCTCAGGAAAACCACCTCGTCAAAGTGTGGGGAAACTCTAACAGGTGATGTTTGTTTTAAGTCTACATTTCAGTGCCTCGTACAGGAATAGACTGAATGTCCGATGGCCTGCAGGGTCGATCCCTACCATCAAACACAATCGAATGATTCAGAATTATCCCCGCGGTTACCCCACGTTTTGCACTTCTTTGGCAATATTTTGTGTCTGTGCGCCGCTCTCTGGACGTTTTTCGCTAGCCTGGTGACCTCCGACCTCTACGACACCCACCTACCCACCCGGCTCTACCCCCACCCCCCCCCCCCCCCCGCAGGATCATCGCACCTCCCCTGTGCAGCATTCTCTGCATTCTCATCCTCCTTCCGGGCCGATTCACGGCTGATACCGCGAGGACGTCAAAAACCGGCTTGACGATGTCTCATCATTCACCTGTCACCAGTCACACACACACACACACACACACACATACCAAGAAGACCCCCTCCCCCCCTCCCCATTCCGCGCACGCCGAGAGCGCGAGGCAGGAATGAGCTGAATGCTGTTCAGGTTAATTATCAGCAGGTCTCAAACCCTCGGATACGCAGCTAGTGTGTGTGTGCATACGTGCAGGCACGTGTGTGGTCCTGTGTGTGTGTGTGTGTGTGTGTGTGTATGTGAACTTGCAGGTGTGAGCATGCTATGTGTGTATGTTTGTGTGTGTGTGTGTGTATCACCGTGCACATGTGAGCGTGTGTGTGTGTGTGTGTGTGTGTGTGTGTGTGTGACCGTGGACATGTGAGCGTGTGTTTCTGTGTGTGTGTGTGTGTGTGTGTGTATGTGAACTTGCAGGTGTGAGCGTGTTATGTGTGTATGTTTGTGTGTGTGTGTGTGTATCACCGTGCACATGTGAGCGTGTGTGTGTGTGTGTGTGTGTGTGTGTGTGTGTGTGTGTGTGTGCATAGAGTCTACCTGACACCACTCCGAGGCCTTCATTAAACAGTACAAGTTTAGGCTTGAAATCAAGCCTGTGTATGGAAACATGAATCGGGTTCATCCTGTCTTTCATTCACGTCTGATTCCTGAACACGTCTCCCCTGCAGGCAGAGCTCACACTTGGACCCGACGTTGGACGTGTAGCAACAAATACACGAGACTCAGCTCATCTTCACTCACATCATGTTGTTTTTCTGCACATAAGTTGGGAAAATACCCCAAATAACTGGATCTAGTTCTTTGGGGTCGATTACTAAAAATGTACATCTCTATCCCTCTAATCTATTAATAAAAATAGGTGAGAAGCTAAATTGTTCTGCTGTTTTACGCATTAAGGATATTCAAGAAAGAGTATATTTAGCAGTTGATTATAAACCTGTTGTGTCACCGCTGAAGAACATGTGAACGCACACATTGCTGGAAGGACTCTCTGCAAGAATCCCAGAAATGGAGGCTTGTAAATCTCGAAGACTCCGCCGTTCTGCGTTCCGTACAAAAAACATATTTATGGCGTTCCAACCGACATTGTTATTCCAGAAGTCACACAGAGCGCCACCGGGTCAGCGCAAGAGTGTAAACTACGCAATCTAACAACACTATCAACAGTATAACAATAGTATCTGAACAACAATCTACATGCATCACAGCTCTGTGGACCAGCCAAGAGCTTATCAACACAGAGAGACATCTACCAACTGTTTTCTTCTCTTTTCTGATTTAGTATTTTATATTTAGCTTTAAAAATGGAAAAGTGGACCGTTGTTTTCCCTTTGTTTAAATGTTAAATGTTTAAACTGCTTTGACAATGTTTATTTACTCTGACATGACAAAGACTGCAAGCATTATTGCAACCGTCATTTACGTTTGTGTTTCTCTGGTCCGGTCTGATTCCGCCATAACAAAGAAAGTATTCATGGCTGATGAAAGAGGCTGATATGCAAAGTGGACACAGAGCTGGAATGACCTCTAGCGCACTGAAACTACCTACAAGCAACATAGCCTACAGAACACGTAACGTGTGTCCGGACTTCGCTCGATGGGGAATATAAAGAATATCTAAGTGGTTTGTCAGGGGATCTTTGTAACGCTGCTCCACCGATCGCCCGATGGTGGATCCACATTTTATCATCTCATCGGATTCCAGTGAGAACATTCTTTCCGAAGCAGCCGTGTTGTAGCTCAGCACTGTGTAAATGCCTGTGGCTTCTACACACCTGGCCCGCACACACACACACACACACACACACACACACACACACACACACACACACACACACACACACACACACCCTGTATCACAGGTGCGCAACATACAAGAGCTTACACTAACCCACCATAGTGGCTCTTTGTTGTGTGGAATATGAACACAGTTCCTCGTAAACAAGGCTTCATAATGCCTCAAGTCCTTTACCTTAACTCACGAGCAGCGGACCCTAAGGATATATTCTCTGGATCAACATTGTTCCTGAGAGAGTTCACACTCCCTGGTGTCAGTAGCTCAGGAGGTAAGAGCGGTCGTCTGGCAACAGGAAGGTTGCTGGTTCGATCCCCGGGCTCCTCCTCCTCCTAGCTAAGTGTGGAGGTGTCCCTGAGCAAGACACCACCTAACCCTACCTGCTCCTCCTAGCTAAGTGTGGAGGTGTCCCTGAGCAAGACACCACCTAACCCTACCTGCTCCTCCTAGCTAAGTGTGGAGGTGTCCCTGAGCAAGACACCACCTAACCCTACCTGCTCCTGACGTGTTGGTTGTTACCTTGCATGGTTGGCACCACCGTCGGTGTATGAATGGGTGAATGTGAGGCAGTACTTTGGATTAAAGCGCTATATCAATGCAATTAATTTACCCTGACGGGAGTTTAAATGCTCTCAGAGCATGCATGTGGACCATGTTCAGACCCTTCATTCAATCAGGCGAGTCCCGTTGAGATGGAGAGACCTGAAGAGGGTCAATAGAACATGAAACAAACAATACATCGATACATGATCTTGGCTATATAGACTGGTAGGCTGCCAGTTCACAAACACACACTTTCTGTTTCTTCGAAAGTATGACACACTGAGGAATGTAACTGGTTCCTGCATCTCTGAAACACTTCAGAACTTTGTACTTGAATGAATAGGGATGTTTTGTTCTTTGTTTTGCTATTTGTTGCTATTCGTAGGTGACTGATTTTCAAGGTTTCTATGATTATTCCTGATCGTGATTATTCCCGTCGTGATACTTATTTACTCGTCTCAATGGACCTTTCCCTGCTCAAGCGGCAAGTCCCGCCCCCCCCTAGTTACTGTTGCTATGTCCCCCAAGCTTTCCCACACTGCAGCATGTTAGTAATGTCCACTGAACAACGACCCCCTGCTGATGATTCTCTCTCAAGGATTCCTGACAATATCTCTGTATGTTATTTTACTTTATCTAAGAGAGTTGTACAGAAAGGTCTGAACTATTTGACACGAGGATATATTCATGACATTCCAGCAGACGACAACATAAAACTTGATGCTAAGTGTTGGTGATCTACGCTGAAGACACAAACGCCTCACAAACTCCACATTGTAATTGGTCAGGACGACATCGTGGAGTCCTACTGCTCATGTAAAGCAGGGTGAGTACGTTAGTGATGTGTTTACAATGAAAATAAGATCTGCTAACTACTAGCTACAATGGGCTAATCACCGAGCTATGCTAATCACACGATGGCGCGGTAGCAGTCTGGTCCTCGCGAAAAAAAAACATGTCACTGCTCAATGTACCTGTACACTGAAATAGGTGACAAATAAACCTTTGAATTTTAACTCATTAGCGAGCTTTGTAGCTTTTTGTGTCGGCGCTGCTGTACATTGATGTGTGGAGTCACTATCAACCATTTGATTGTTGCACTTGTGAACTTTCAGTGTTTTAAGTAAATCATAAAAACCACTGCGTTCAGTAATTGTCTTATCAGATACAGAACCTGGAAATAACTGACACAAAAATGACAGAACCACTTGGATCACATCCAGTCAATGCTTTGAGGGTTGTGCTTGACTTCTAGTCACTATAAAGCTGACTCTGTAAAGCCAGTGCAGATGACACCTGGGTCTTACATTCAGGACCATCAATAATGACTCAAGTAGAAGGACTTTATTTTCTGTTGTTTTCAGGCATGTTTTTAATAATAATGTCTCTATGAGGTCATATGTATAATCCATAAGCTCTATCCATGTATTAAAAACAAGTCCTGCAGACTGCATGGACGCGGGACAAGCTTTGTTTGTGGGACATCATGGCGGCTCTGTTGCAAGGGCCGTGGTCTTAAGAAATCAGGCAATCTTATTGGTTATTATTCTCCACGTGACTGACAGTGTGGAAAGGTCCATTAAAAGGGAAGGTTCGTCATCATAAATGAGGCCACAAATGCATTCCCACCGCGCAAGAATGTGAGCGTCACCTGACAACACCCATCAGCAGGCGCGCCGCTGACACATTGTGCTGCAGGGAAACGTTAGCATAGCGTTAATATCTGAGGAGGGTTGGGGAGTGAATCACCCGCCGTTCCCCTGGCTGTCACCGAAATAATGTTGCCATGCCAACCCCGGGTTTAAGTGTCGGGTGTCCATCACCGTGCACCACACACACACACACACACACACACAAATAAGCGGTGCATGGTTGGACAGGTAACCGTGGTAACTATGGTGTCCTCCACACTGGCTCACAGTCGCCATAATGAACTGAATGTGTTTATGAAGACTGAATGTGTTTATGAAGACTGAATGTGTTTATGAGGACTGAATGTGTTTATGAAGACTGAATGTGTTTATGAGGAAGGAAGTCAACTGTTTGGCCAACAGAAGATGTCTATCTAAGGTGAAAAAGTAAAGCAGAGAATTCTGAGTATTAACGCGGTTTTACGAGACAAGACGTCGCTGGATTACAGGCAAAATATGTAAAGAAAGTATAACTATAAAGAACTGAAAGACCGATGGATTCATATGCATAATGGCGTTAACTTGGCTTAAAAATGTTGTTTCTTGTAGTTTTTAGTTGTTCTGTATATATACTGTATATTGTCTGTAAACACACATGCTATATATATTTTGTTATTTTTTATTTATGTATTAATATTGTGACACACTCCCGAGGTGGCAGAGTGTGCACAGGACTGGAATTAATAAAATCAAGGTCCACCACCCAATCAAGGTACTTCGCCCGTTTATTGTCTTGTTCAGGGGAGAGGGGGGTAGAGGGGTGTCCTAGGGACCACGGCCAATTCACATGCAATAAGAATCGTCGAGGTCCATAAGCAGGGGTCGGTACACGGAGACGGGTCCTCAGGGAGAGCGGGGTTCGGCGATGGTCGGGTAGTCAGCCAGGCGGGGGTCGTTCACGGGGCGGGTTCTCAGGCGGTCCAGCACACAGCAGGGTCCTCAGGCGGTCCAGGGGTTCAGCACACACAGGGTCCTCAGCGCGGTCCCCAGGGGTTCAGCACACAGCAGGGTCCAGGCGGTCCAGGGGTTCAGGCACACAGCAGGGTTCTCAGGCGGTCCCAGGGGTCAGCACACAGCAGGGTCCTCAGGCGGTCCAGGGGTTCAGCACACAGCAGGGTCTCAGCGCGGTCCAGGGGTTCAGCACACAGCAGGGTTCTCAGGCGGTCCAGGGGTTCAGCACACAGCAGGGTCTCAGGCGGTCCAGGGTTCAGCACACAGCAGGGTTCCTCAGGCGGTCCAGGGGTTCAGCACACAGCAGGGTTCTCAGGCGGTCCAGGGGTTCAGCACACAGCAGGGTTCTCCTCCAGAAATGGGTCATACACTTACATACGTCAGCAACTTTCTCATAATCATATCTCCCATACTCCTTCCTGTGTGTGGGTGACTTCCTTTTTATATCCCGTCAATCACGCCCTGTCTCCCGCTGCGCTGCCGTTGACGAGGTCCCGGTGCTCTGCATTGCCTTGATTGGCATGAACGTCACCGGACCTCCGTATTTGGGCATGCGCCGTTTAGGACTCGGGAAGGGTACATATCATGTTATTCCTTACTTCTCCTCTCTGGTGCCCTCTGCCGGCTGCCACATATATAATATATATATTATTTTTTTGTGTTATTTGATCATTTTTATTGATCTACTTTTTGGTAAATATTGAGTTGTAAGTATGTAAAGGTACGTTGACATAACTTAAATGTTATTGCAGTTGTTGTGTACACCCCCCCCCGCCCTCCTTCCAGGTAAGTTTCGGCCAGCGAGCCAACAGGTCTTTAGGCCATCCTCTGCATTCGTGTGACAACACATACTTGTGTAAAACTATGTGTTCTAACATGTGTGTGAGAGAATATCTGCGTGTGTGGGTGTGTGTGTGTGTGTGGTGTGTGTGATGTTGTGTGAGAGAGAGAGAGAGCTATGTGTGTGTGTGTGTGTGTGTGTGTGTGTGTGTGTGTGATAGGCAGTCCACATGCAGCCCAACCTGTTCTCCAGGCTTGTGAGGACATTAATTGACACTTCCATCCTGCTCCACAAAACCAGCGGTGACAGCGCCTTGCAGAGTCAGACCTACCTGGACCTCAGAGCTACCTGGACCGGAGTCCTACCTGTTCTCAGAGCTACCTGTCATCCGCTGGAGTACCAATCCTAACCTGCACCCCGGCACAGTGAGTCTCTCGATTCTCTCTCAACTAACTTTTTTGTTTGAATTTGTATTTAAAATATGTTTTATATATATACAGTATATCTAAAATGAAATGATGCAGATATTGATCCACGTAGGGTTACCTGAGTCTATGAAAGGATTCTCATCTGGGGGTGAAGTTTTCATTTCATTTTCTATATTTTCTATATTACAAATGCTCCACAGAACAGCGTTGATCTGTGTAACATGTGCCATGTGGCGCCAACACAGCGCAGCCATGACGTCGTAGCGCCACAGTAATCGTACTTTGCGGTGAAGGCGTCTGGCCGCTCTGCAGGGGGTGGAACTTGTCGATGTCGCGCGATGCACCAGTGATTCAGTGGTGACAGTCTTGGGCATGGCACTGCTAGAACAGGGGAAACAACAAGGTCCCACCCACCATGTGACTCCATGTCGCCCGGTGCCCTGCACTGTTTTGATATTTCCATCTTGTTCAGTTTTTGCTTCTTCTTACACCTGGATCGGGGCTTGCAGGTGTGGGGACAGGTGTGTGTGTGTGTGTGTGTGTGTGTGTGTGTGTGTGTGTGTGTGTGTGTGTGTGTGTGTGTGTGTGTGTGTGGGTGAGAGATATCCAGAGAGAATCACAACACACACACACACACACACACACACACACACACACACACACCCTGTATCACAGGTGCGCAACATACAAGAGCTTACACTAACCCACCATAGTGGCTCTTTGTTGCGTGGAATATGAACACAGTTCCTCGTAAACAAGGCTTCATAATGCCTCAAGTCCTTTACCTTAACTCACGAGCAGCGGACCCTAAGGATATATTCTCTGGATCAACATTGTTCCTGAGAGAGTTCACACTCCCTGGTGTCAGTAGCTCAGGAGGTAAGAGCGGTCGTCTGGCAACAGGAAGGTTGCTGGTTCGATCCCCGGGCTCCTCCTCCTCCTAGCTAAGTGTGGAGGTGTCCCTGAGCAAGACACCACCTAACCCTACCTGCTCCTCCTAGCTAAGTGTGGAGGTGTCCCTGAGCAAGACACCACCTAACCCTACCTGCTCCTCCTAGCTAAGTGTGGAGGTGTCCCTGAGCAAGACACCACCTAACCCTACCTGCTCCTCCTAGCTAAGTGTGGAGGTGTCCCTGAGCAAGACACCACCTAACCCTACCTGCTCCTCCTAGCTAAGTGTGGAGGTGTCCCTGAGCAAGACACCACCTTAACCCTACCTGCTCCTCCTAGCTAAGTGTGGAGGTGTCCCTGAGCAAGACACCACCTAACCCTACCTGCTCCTCCTAGCTAAGTGTGGAGGTGTCCCTGAGCAAGACACCACCTAACCCTACCTGCTCCTCCTAGCTAAGTGTGGAGGTGTCCCTGAGCAAGACACCACCTAACCCTACCTGCTCCTCCTAGCTAAGTGTGGAGGTGTCCCTGAGCAAGACACCACCTAACCCTACCTGCTCCTGACGTGTTGGTTGTTACCTTGCATGGTTGGCACCACCGTCGGTGTATGAATGGGTGAATGTGAGGCAGTACTTTGGATTAAAGCGCTATATCAATGCAATTAATTTACCCTGACGGGAGTTTAAATGCTCTCAGAGCATGCATGTGGACCATGTTCAGACCCTTCATTCAATCAGGCGAGTCCCGTTGAGATGGAGAGACCTGAAGAGGGTCAATAGAACATGAAACAAACAATACATCGATACATGATCTTGGCTATATAGACTGGTAGGCTGCCAGTTCACAAACACACACTTTCTGTTTCTTCGAAAGTATGACACACTGAGGAATGTAACTGGTTCCTGCATCTCTGAAACACTTCAGAACTTTGTACTTGAATGAATAGGGATGTTTTGTTCTTTGTTTTGCTATTCGTTGCTATTCATAGGTGACTGATTGTCAAGGTTTCTATGATTATTCCCGATCGTGATTATTCCCGTCGTGATAGTTATTTACTCGTCTCAATGGACCTTTCCCTACTCAAGCGGCAAGTCCCGCCCCCCCTAGTTACTGTTGCTATGTCCCCCAAGCTTTCCCACAGCTCTGCAGCATGTTAGTAATGTCCACTGAACAACGCCCCCCTGCTGATGATTCTCTCTCAAGGATTCCTGACAATATCTCTATGTTATTTTACTTTATCTAAGAGAGTTGTACAGAAAGGTCTGAACTATTTGACACAAGGATATATTCATGACATTCCAGCAGACGACAACATAAAACTTGATGCTAAGTGTTGGTGATCTACGCTGAAGACACAAACGCCTCACAAACTCCACATTGAAATTCATCAGGACGACATGGTGGAGTCCTACTGCTCATGTAAAGCAGGGTGAGTACGTTAGTGATGTGTTTACAATGAAAATAAGATCTGCTAACTACTAGCTACAATGGGCTAATCACCGAGCTTGCTAATCACACGATGGCGCGGTAGCAGTCTGGTCTCTCGCGAAAAAACACATGTCACTGCTTCAATTGTACCTGTACACTGAAAAGGTGACAAATAAACCTTTGAATTTTAACTCATTAGCGAGCTTTGTAGCTTTTTGTGTCGGCGCTGCTGTACATTGATGTGTGGAGTCACTATCAACCATTTGATTGTTGCACTTGTGAACTTTCAGTGTTTTAAGTAATCATAAAACCACTGCGTTCAGGTAATTGTCTTATCAGATACAGAACCTGTAAATAACTCACACAAAAATGACAGAACCACTTGGAATCACATCCAGTCAATGCTTTGAGGGTTGTGCTTGACTTCTAGTCACTATAAAGCTGACTCTGTAAAGCCAGTGCAGGATGGCACCTGGGTCTTACATTAGGACCATCAATAATGACTCAATAGAAGGACTTTATTTTCAGGCATGTTTTTAATAATAATGTCTCTATGAGGTCATATGTATAATCCATAAGCTCTATCCATGTATTAAAACAAGTCCTGCAGACTGCATGGACGCGGGACAAGCTTTGTTTGTGGGACATCATGGCGGCTCTGTTGCAAGGGCCGTGGTCTTAAGAAATCAGGCAATCTTATTGGTTATTATTCTCCACGTGACTGACAGTGTGGAAAGGTCCATTAAAAGGAAGGTTCGTCATCATAATGAGGCCACAAATGCATTCCCACCGCGCAAGAATGTGAGCGTCACCTGACAACACCCATCAGCAGGCGCGCCGCTGACACATTGTGCTGCAGGGAAACGTTAGCATAGCGTTAATATCTGAGGAGGGTTGGGGAGTGAATCACCCGCCGTTCCCCTGGCTGTCACCGAAATAATGTTGCCATGCCAACCCCGGGTTTAAGTGTCGGGTGTCCATCACCGTGCACCACACACCACACACCACACACACACAAAATAAGCGGTGCATGGTTGGACAGGTAACCGTGGTAACTATGGTGTCCTCCACACTGGTCACAGTCGGCCATAATGAACTGAAATGGTGTTTATGAGGACTGAATGTGTTTATGAACTGAATGTGTTTATGAGGACTGAAGTGTTTAAATGAAAACTGAATGTGTTTATGGGACTGATGTGTTTATGAAGACTGAATGGTTTATGAAGACTGAATGTGTTTTATGAACTGAATGTGTTTATGAGGACTGAAATGTGTTTTATGAAAACTGAATGTGTTTATGAGGACTGAATGTTATGAAGACTGAATGTGTTTAAAATGAGGAACTGAATGTTGTTTATGAAACTGAATGTGTTATGAGGACGAATGTGTTTATGAAGGACTGAATGTGTTTATGAGGAAGGAAGTCACTGTTTGGCCAACAGAAGATGTCAGTCTATCTAAGGTGAAAAAAGTAAAGCAGAGAATTCTGAGTATTTAACGCGGTTTTAGCGAAAGACAAGACGTCCCGCTGGATTACAGGCAAAAATAATGTAAAGAAAATATAACTAAAAAGAACTGAGACCGATGGATACATATTCATATGGCGTTAACTTGGCTTAAAAATGTTGTTTCTTGTAGTTTTTAGTTGTTCTGTATATATACTGTATATTGTCTGTAAACACACATGCTATATATATTTTGTTATTTTTTATTTATGTATTAATATTGTGACACACTCCCGAGGTGGCAGAGTGTGCACAGGACTGGAATTAATAAAATCAAGGTCCACCACCCAATCAAGGTACTTCGCCCGTTTATTGTCTTGTTCAGGGGAGAGGGGGGTAGAGGGGTGTCCTAGGGACCACGGCCAATTCACATGCAATAAGAATCGTCGAGGTCCATAAGCAGGGGTCGGTACACGGAGACGGGTCCTCAGGGAGAGCGGGGTTCGGCGATGGGTCGGGTAGTCAGCCAGGCGGGGGTCGTTCACGGGGCGGGTTCTCAGGCGGTCCAGCACACAGCAGGGTCCTCAGGCGGTCCAGGGGTTCAGCACACAGCAGGGTCCTCAGGCGGTCCAGGGGTTCAGCACACAGCAGGGTCCTCAGGCGGTCCAGGGGTTCAGCACACAGCAGGGTTCTCAGGCGGTCCAGGGGTTCAGCACACAGCAGGGTCCTCAGGCGGTCCAGGGGTTCAGCACACAGCAGGGTCCTCAGGCGGTCCAGGGGTTCAGCACACAGCAGGGTTCTCAGGCGGTCCAGGGGTTCAGCACACAGCAGGGTTCTCAGGCGGTCCAGGGGTTCAGCACACAGCAGGGTTCTCAGGCGGTCCAGGGGTTCAGCACACAGCAGGGTTCTCAGGCGGTCCAGGGGTTCAGCACACAGCAGGGTTCTCCTCCAGAAATGGGTCATACACCTTACATACGTCAGCAACTTTCTCATAATCATATCTCCCATACTCCTTCCCTGTGTGTGGGTGACTTCCCTTTTTATATCCCGTCAATCAACGCCTGTCTCCCGCTGCGCTGCGTTGACGAGGTCCCGGTGCTCTGCATTGCCTTGATTGGCATGACGTCACCGGACCTCCGTATTTGGGCATGCGCGTTTAGGATCGGGAAGGGTACATATATGTTATTCCTTACTTCTCCTCTCTGGTGCCTCTGCCGGCTGCCACAATATATATATATATATTTTTTTTTGTGTTATTTGATCATTTTTATTGATCTACTTTTTGGTAAATATTGAGTTGTAAGTATGTAAAGGTACGTTGACATAACTTAAATGTTATTGCAGTTGTTGTGTACACCCCCCCCCGCCCTCCTTCCAGGTAAGTTTCGGCCAGCGAGCCAACAGGTCTTTAGGCCATCCTCTGCATTCGTGTGACAACACATACTTGTGTAAAACTATGTGTTCTACATGTGTGTGAGAGAATATCTGCGTGTGTGGGTGTGTGTGTGTGTGTGTGTGTGTGTGTGTGTGTGTGTGAGAGAGAGAGAGAGCTATGTGTGTGTGTGTGTGTGTGTGTGTGTGTGAGAGAGAGAGAGAGCTATGTGTGTGTGTGTGTGTGTGTGTGTGTGTGATAGGCAGTCCACATGCAGCCCAACCTGTTCTCCAGGCTTGTGAGGACATTAATTGACACTTCCATCCTGCTCCACAAAACCAGCGGTGACAGCGCCTTGCAGAGTCAGACCTACCTGGACCTCAGACCTACCTGGACCGGAGTCCTACCTGTTCTCAGAGCTACCTGTCATCCGCTGGAGTACCAATCCTAACCTGCACCCCGGCACAGTGAGTCTCTCGATTCTCTCTCAACTAACTTTTTTGTTTGAATTTGTATTTAAAATATGTTTTATATATACAGTATATCTAAAATGAAATGATGCAGATATTGATCCACGTAGGGTTACCTGAGTCTATGAAAGGATTCTCATCTGGGGGTGAAGTTTTCATTTCATTTTCTATATTTTCTATATTACAAATGCTCCACAGAACAGCGTTGATCTGTGTAACATGTGCCATGTGGCGCCAACACAGCGCAGCCATGACGTCGTAGCGCCACAGTAATCGTACTTTGCGGTGAAGGCGTCTGGCCGCTCTGCAGGGGGTGGAACTTGTCGATGTCGCGCGATGCACCAGTGATTCAGTGGTGACAGTCTTGGGCATGGCACTGCTAGAACAGGGGAAACAACAAGGTCCCACCCACCATGTGACTCCATGTCGCCCGGTGCCCTGCACTGTTTTGATATTTCCATCTTGTTCAGTTTTTGCTTCTTCTTACACCTGGATCGGGGCTTGCAGGTGTGGGGACAGGTGTGTGTGTGTGTGTGTGTGTGTGTGTGTGTGTGTGTGTGTGTGTGTGTGTGTGTGTGTGTGTGTGTGTGTGTGTGTGTGTGTGTGTGTGTGTGGGGGGGTGCAAGAGGGGATTAGGACCCCCGTGCACCCCCCTCCTGCTGTGCGCTAGCATCGTGCACATGGGTGTGGGCGAGACCACTCCCATCCAGGACTTGTTGACTCCTCACGCCCATGAACCCAACATGTGTGTCACGGGGTCTGGTGCGTTTGGTTTTGTTAGGTGCGTTTGGTTTTGTTTGATTGTCTCTCCTCTTCGACAACGACATTGTTCAGCATTTAGTCATTCACCACCAGACACTTTTATTTGGTTGCCGTGAATTCAGATGCAGTGGTGGTTAAGGAGAGGGGATGGGCGGAGCCGGCTCTAGGATGCCTACAGGTGTGGGTTCAAGTCCAGCTCCAACCCTACAGACGAGACACTCGGTTGCTCTATATTGCAAGAGCTAGCTAGCGACCTTCAAGCAGATGGAGCAAAAAACAGCCCCTTTTAATTTTGACACCCATGTTGCTCCGGTCGCGTCAAACGTGACGACGGGATTGTTTCACTTTGAAATTTGAAAGCTTTCTGGTTTACGTGAGCGATTGTGTCGATGAAACACCGATATGTTGAAAAATCAAGCATTTTTCAAGGAGTATATTCAAAGTCAAGCCTATTCCTCACCGTGAAAACATTCAAAATGCAGCCTTTCCCCACGACAACGTTTAGCCCGAGCACGCAGCCTGCCCTGCCTCCGCGCACACGCCTGCGTGTGCGTGAGGCGTGTGCGTGTGGGCGTGGCCCAGCGGCGAGCGTGCACGTGGCCGTGAGCACGCAGAGCAGCAGGACCTGTCTGTCACCACGCATGCATCCCGACCGACTGGTTTGCAGTATCACCTCGGCAACCCGCCCGGCCTCGGAGGCGGCCGCCGCTTTAACTCTCGACCGATGAATTCCTTTGACGTGTGCATCACTATGAGGACTCTGGTTCTACAGAACCGACTGGGTTCTGGGTCGGTGTGCTGTGTTTTGGGGGTATTGAGGCGTGGAACCTTTAGGAACCTGAATCTGATCAAAAAGAATACACTTGGTCAGCTTGTCAGTGGCAAGTAGAGTTAAACTGGGGTGAACCAAGTGCCGGTCGTAGGGAAGACCCAAGCCATATTGGACCATACCAACAACCACGCCCTGCACAGAGTTAGTTTGAGCTTCGACCTGCAGGTAGAAGATGTAGAGTTCTGACTCATGGGACTAAACAAATCAAAGTCCCTTTTGTTTACACTGGAATTAGGCAGATTTTGCTCAAATTATTGCACTTTTATGAGCACCTTTTGCACTTTTCTCATATTTTGTATTCACATGAAGTGATCTTTCACTGTGTGTGTTGCTTATTTAGGCTCTATCTACTCTTATGTCTTTTTTTTTTTTTTTTTTTTTTCTTTTCTTTTTTTTTTTCTGTTTTTATTTTTTTCTTTTTTTTTTTTTTTTTTTTTTTTTTTTTTTTTTTTCTATTTTTTTTTTTTTTCTTTTTTTTTCTTTTTATTTTTTTGTTTTTTTTTTTTTGTTTTTTTTGTTTTTTTTTTTTTTTGTTCTTTTTTCTTTTTAGGGTTAGGGTTAATAGGAGGTTCCGCGTATCAATAGTCTATCTAAAGCAACTTTCAGTGGCAGTTGTGTCGGTTTGGTTCCTGTAGTAATATATTCTGTGTTTTTGTGTTTTTCGGGGTGTTTATTGTGTTTTTCTATATTATTTTTATTTCAAATTCATTTGATTTGTTTAGTCCCATGAGTCAGAACTCTACATCTTCTACCTGCAGGTCGAAGCTCAAACTAACTCTGTGCAGGGCGTGGTTGTTGGTATGGTCCAATATGGCTTGGGTCTTCCCTACGACCGGCACTTGGTTCACCCCAGTTTAACTCTACTTGCCACTGACAAGCTGACCAAGTGTATTCTTTTTGATCAGATTCAGGTTCCTAAAGGTTCCACGCCTCAATACCCCCAAAACACAGCACACCGACCCAGAACCCAGTCGGTTCTGTAGAACCAGAGTCCTCATAGTGATGCACACGTCAAAGGAATTCATCGGTCGATTTTTCTTTTCTTGGATCGAGATTTTTTATAATGCCTGTTTTGCCTGGTTCCTCTTCATTTTTTTCTTATGAGTATTTTTGTTCGTCGTGGTTTGTCCTGATTAGGTTTTAGTTACTGCAAAACCAATGTTTTCTTTTCTTTTTCTTTTTGGTCGGTGTAGCATGCGTTTTTTTTTTCGTGTGAAGACAGTCTGCTGCTCTGCTTGTTGCTCTCTTTTTTTGGCCACTTGTTGCTTTCTTTAACGCTCGGCTGGTGGTTTTCTTTTGTCCACGTCTCTCCACACGCACTCGCTCTCTCGCCCATCGTCTGGCGTTTGTGCTTTCGCTTTATGCAGGTCAGCTGCTTTTTTTGTTGTGCTGCGTGCGGCTAAACGTTGTCGTGGGGAAAGGCTGCATTTTGAATGTTTTCACGGTGAGGAATAGGCTTGACTTTGAATATACTCCTTGAAAAATGCTTGATTTTCAACATAATCGGTGTTTCATCGACACAATCGCTCACGTAAACCAGAAAGCTTTCAAATTTCAAAGTGAAACAATCCCGTCGTCACGTTTTCGACCGGAGCAACATGGGTGTCAAAATTAAAAGGGGCTGTTTTTCTGTTTTCGTTTTTTCCTTTTGGTCGTAGGGTCTTTTTTTTGGATAAGTTAGGTTGCGCGGTTGATTGCGAGTCGCTGGCTCTATTGGCAATTGGTGTAGTATAGGTACTAGTCGAGGACATAGGAGAAGTTTTTTTGGTTACGTTACGTCTTTGATTGGTGAGTGGATGTGATAGGTGGATCTTGTGAATCCCTACGACTCTTTTTATGCATGGACCTTTAGAAGCCTGAGATGGGAGAGCTATGCCCTGCAACGCTATATCGTGGTAATCTCTAAAACCGCAAATCTGCTAAGCCAGAAGATAACACACACTGGTCACCAGACAAAGTGAACCTCATGAATCTCAATAAACTCAAAGATGGGTGGTACTATTTTTTTTGTTCTTATGGTATAGTATGGCGTATGGGGTGTGACGGGTGCGGAAAGTCTGTTGCTGGGTTCGTATGCTTTGATTATCGTTGCCTGTGGAAGTAAATGTGACTTAATGAATTTTAGATTATTGCTGTATATATAGTAATCGTCGAGAATTTGTATCTGGTGGTTTGTTGTTAAGAGCACAAGAATGGTAGAGTGACAATTCCAAAATACTAAAACCTAATCGCACTTTTCGTGTTCCTAACAAAAACCAACTGCGACATCGGCAGGGACCCGCGTGTTTGTGGATGAGTTCGCTGGTGACGGTGTCGTGCTGCGAAGCCATGATTTTGGATGTTGGCTCGTTTTTGACGTTGTTGGTTTTGAGAAGTTGTCTCTAATGTTCAACAAGGCTCCTTCGGATGGGGTATGTGGTTCTCGGCTTCCTGTCGTATCTGACACACCTATGGTGCTCGAGTTGCCTTTCCTTTTTGATGCTTGGCGGAGCTCTATGCAGTCTTCTCGTTAGGTGGGTTTGGATGCTAATCTGATACAAACACATGCATGCATGCATGCAGGCATCTTAGCACTACACACACACACACACACACACACACACACACACACACACTACACACACACACTGATCACACACACACACACACACACACACACACATCACACACTCACACACTCACACACACACAGAGACAGACACACACTACACACATCACACACATACTATCACTGCAATAGAACTTTGTGTATGTGTAAGCATATCCTGATTACCTTCCATGGTGTAAAGAAGAAGCAAATCTGAAACCCTAAAATGGTATAAATTTTTTTTTTTCCCGTTTTTTTTTTCCTCTGTAAAATACAGTTGCAGTTCGTTTTTTTTTTTTGGATCAAAACAGTGCAGGGCACCGGGCGACATGGAGTCACATGGTGGGTGGGACCTTGTTGTTTCCCCTGTTCTAGCAGTGCCATGCCCAAGACTGTCACCACTGAATCACTGGTGCATCGCGCGACATCGACAAGTTCCACCCCCTGCAGAGCGGCCAGACGCCTTCACCGCAAAGTACGATTACTGTGGCGCTACGACGTCATGGCTGCGCTGTGTTGGCGCCACATGGCACATGTTACACAGATCAACGCTGTTCTGTGGAGCATTTGTAATATAGAAAATATAGAAAATGAAATGAAAACTTCACCCCCAGATGAGAATCCTTTCATAGACTCAGGTAACCCTACGTGGATCAATATCTGCATCATTTCATTTTAGATATACTGTATATATAAAACATATTTTAAATACAAATTCAAACAAAAAAGTTAGTTTGAGAGAGAATCGAGAGACTCACTTTTGTTGCTGGGTGTGCAGTTAGGTGATTTTTTCTTGGTATAACTTCCTAGCGATTTGAATAACTATAGCCTTTGAGTAAACATGTAGTCATCCGGTCGTGACAGTCTTTATTTAGCAAAATATTTATTTTAAAAAAATTAGTTATATCTTACTCCGGTAGTCTAGAGGTCCAGGTAGCTCTGACTCTGCAAGGCGCTGTCACCGCTGGTTTTGTGGAGCAGGATGGAAGTGTCAATTAATGTCCTCACAAGCCTGGAGAACAGGTTGGGCTGCATGTAACCCTACACATATCACACTCACACACACACACACACACACACACACACACACACATAACACATCTCTCTCTCTCACACACACACACACACACACACACACACACCCACACACGCAGATATTCTCTCACACACATGTAGAACACATAGTTTTACACAAGTATGTGTTGTCACACGAATGCAGAGGATGGCCTAAAGACCTGTTGGCTCGCTGGCCGAAACTTACCTGGAAGGAGGGCGGGGGGGGGTGTACACAACAACTGCAATAACATTTAAGTTATGTCAACGTACCTTTACATACTTACAACTCAATATTTACCAAAAAGTATGACTGCTAGAACAGGGGAAACAACAAGGTCCCACCCACCATGTGACTCCATGTCGCCCGGTGCCCTGCACTGTTTTGATATTTCCATTTTGTTCAGTTTTTGCTTCTTCTTACACCTGGATCGGGGCTTGCAGGTGTGGGGACAGGTGTGTGTGTGTGTGTGTGTGTGTGTGTGTGTGTGTGTGTGTGTGTGTGTGTGTGTGTGTGTGTGTGTGTGTGTGTGTGTGTGTGTGTGTGTGTGTGTGTGTGTGTGTGTGGGGGGGTGCAAGAGGGGATTAGGACCCCCGTGCACCCCCCTCCTGCTGTGCGCTAGCATCGTGCACATGGGTGTGGGCGAGACCACTCCCATCCAGGACTTGTTGACTCCTCACGCCCATGAACCCAACATGTGTGTCACGGGGTCTGGTGCGTTTGGTTTTGTTAGGTGCGTTTGGTTTTGTTTGATTGTCTCTCCTCTTTGACAACGACATTGTTCAGCATTTAGTCATTCACCACCAGACACTTTTATTTGGTTGCCGTGAATTCAGATGCAGTGGTGGTTAAGGAGAGGGGATGGGCGGAGCCGGCTCTAGGATGCCTAAAGGTGTGGGTTCAAGTCCAGCTCCAACCCTACAGACGAGACACTCGGTTGCTCTATATTGCAAGAGCTAGCTAGCGACCTTCAAGCAGATGGAGCAGAAAAACAGCCCCTTTTAATTTTGACACCCATGTTGCTCCGGTCGAAAACGTGACGACGGGATTGTTTCACTTTGAAATTTGAAAGCTTTCTGGTTTACGTGAGCGATTGTGTCGATGAAACACCGATTATGTTGAAAATCAAGCATTTTTCAAGGAGTATATTCAAAGTCAAGCCTATTCCTCACCGTGAAAACATTCAAAATGCAGCCTTTCCCCACGACAACGTTTAGCCCGAGCACGCAGCCTGCCCTGCCTCCGCGCACACGCCTGCGTGGCGGAGGCGTGTGCGTGTGGGCGTGGCCCAGCTGGCGAGCGTGCACGTGGCCGTGAGCACGCAGAGCAGCAGGACCTGTCTGTCACCACGCATGCATCCCGACCGACTGGTTTGCAGTATCACCTCGGCAACCCGCCCGGCCTCGGAGGCGGCCGCCGCTTTAACTCTCGACCGATGAATTCCTTTGACGTGTGCATCACTATGAGGACTCTGGTTCTACAGAACCGACTGGGTTCTGGGTCGGTGTGCTGTGTTTTGGGGGTATTGAGGCGTGGAACCTTTAGGAACCTGAATCTGATCAAAAAGAATACACTTGGTCAGCTTGTCAGTGGCAAGTAGAGTTAAACTGGGGTGAACCAAGTGCCGGTCGTAGGGAAGACCCAAGCCATATTGGACCATACCAACAACCACGCCCTGCACAGAGTTAGTTTGAGCTTCGACCTGCAGGTAGAAGATGTAGAGTTCTGACTCATGGGACTAAACAAATCAAAGTCCCTTTTGTTTACACTGGAATTAGGCAGATTTTGCTCAAATTATTGCACTTTTATGAGCACCTTTTGCACTTTTCTCATATTTTGTATTCACATGAAGTGATCTTTCACTGTGTGTGTTGCTTATTTAGGCTCTATCTACTCTCTAGCGTGATCATCTGAAAGTACAGGAAACTACAAATGATTTGATGAAAAACAGCTCATTCTGGTTAGCAGGATGTGCCACTTCTGTGGTTAACTAGTAACGTGTGAATTAGCTCACACATGAGTTGTACTCCGGCAAACACTTCAGCGAGCCTTTACGATTTCACACTGAGATACAGGTGACGGATGTGTGTGTGTGTGTGTGTGTGTGAGTGAGAGAGAGAGAGAGAGAGAGAGAGAGAGAGGGGGAGCGAGCACAGTGCTGAATGTTTTCTTGGTTTTTATCAGGCTCGTTATCAACTCGTTAAGCATGTGTATGTGTGAGTGGTCCAGCCCCCTGCATTAAGAGAAACAGGAAGTTGCTTGGTGACCTTGGGCTAAACCGAACCTCCTGTGTTTCCTCAGATCGACGGCTCGCCTGTGAGATCCTCTCCTCCCTTCCTCGTCAGTTCCCTGACATGCCGGTGTAAACACACCTCAAACAAACATGGTGAGTCGGAGCAAACAACAAGACGATTTGTTCAATATCCAAATATTTACCTTTCGCATTCGTCTGTGATTGTAATACGCTCACAATCTGTATGCTGTGCCAAGTACGTTTTAGCGTACAAGAGCAACATTTGTAGAATTCTATATAATCTTTAAGGTAAGATAAGGTAAGAGATAAGATAGAACTTTATTCATCCCGAAGGAAATTCTTGTGCCAGAGGTTGCTCAAAAATACCAACAACATAAGAATACAAATAATAGAAAAATAAATGTACATTGTATAAGCGTAATAGAATAACAATATC
The DNA here is from genome assembly GCA_002895965.2 of Coryphaenoides rupestris. Classification (NCBI taxonomy): domain Eukaryota; kingdom Metazoa; phylum Chordata; class Actinopteri; order Gadiformes; family Macrouridae; genus Coryphaenoides; species Coryphaenoides rupestris. The sequence continues at coordinate 231,596 of PIJE02000283.1, read as the reverse complement.
AGTAAGATATATTATATAATAGTCGCAATGGTAATGGTATTGAGAAGTAGTATTTCAATGATAGGTCATTCCGGAGCAGGTAGTGGGTTCCGGCATCTTGCTCTGTAGGACGTCTAGAGGTTAGACTGCAGTCGCTGGGGATCGAACCCAGAACCTCCTGACTGTCTATTTTCTATTTTACGACCAATCAGAGTGGAGGCGGCAGATGCAGCATCTCCGATAGTCTGCTATTGGAGGACTCTGAAAAAGGGGGCGTGGTCATCAAGGGAGTCAGCGACAGCAGCATCTCGGCCAGCCACGGACTGAAAGAGGGTAAACACACACACACACCACACATACACACACACACACACACACACACACACATACACACACGCATGCACACAAACACACACTCAAATATACACACACACACACACACACGCACACACAAACACACACTCAAATACACACACATACACTCAAACACACTCAAACACACACTCAAACACACACACACACACACAAATACACACACACACACACAAATACACACAAACACTTAAACACACATGCACACAAACACACACACGCACACACACATACACACTTACACAAGCTCAGCCTTAAAACTGAGTAACTTATCTTATTTTCTATATAAACTCGAATACATACAATTTCTGTGTGATTTGCATATTTTATATATTATTATATATATGTCTTTATCATATATTTTTTCATTTTTAATATTCAAGCTCTGAGTGCCATGGCAATTGTAAAGAAATTAATATTTCATACAAATTGAAAAAAATATTAAAAGCCCAATGTCCAATGTGTGGTGCAGTGAGCCACAATCCCACAAACACACAGTTTGGTCTCAGCTTTCCAGAGGACCGGCGGCAGAACCAGAGCCAACCAGTTTGCATGTTTCAATAATGACTAATTAGAATACTGAACTGGCCATTTGTTGTCCTCCCACTTAGGATAAGCTCAGGTTTAGTCCAGCATACAATAATATATACAATAATAATATAAGTCAGGACAGCCTGTTTGTCGTGTGCCCTTGGCGACAAATTTGATAATTGTATGTGTCAGCGTGTAATTATGCAGCTATACGGCTCAGACGCACATCCGACCTCGAACCCTTAATGGGTTTAGACGAGTCCCCGTCGAGATGTTTACGTGAACACAGGAGACAGCACAATGGCAGCACGACCGCCAGGAACCAGCAGGAAGCAAGCTGCGTTTCCAGTTGAGCCACTTCTTGACACTCCTCACGACGCAGTCACAGCCAGGTGGCTCAACGACATGACGAACCACAAAGGCCTGGCCTCCTCGCGGTCACGCCATTAGGGAGTTGTCGAGGATTTATGGAGATTATGAAAATGAAAAAAGACAGGGATCACCAGACCCAGGTTCAGCAATTGTCTGGTTCAATGCATGCACAAGGAATGACGCATTCAGACAGCAGGAGTTCATTCAGGTTTAACACCTAAGAGTCCATTCACACTGTAGTTCTACTATGTTTAGCACAGAGAGAGGAGTCCATGTAAGTCTATAAGGGTTAACACCTAAGAGTCCATTCAGACTGTAGTTCTATAATGTCTAATTCATCGGTGTCCATTCAAACTGTTGTTCTATTAGGTTTTTTACCACAAGGTGTGAGTGTGATCGGCCATTACAAGCTGTTTCATCATCATGTGACTAAAATTGTCATCGTGACATCACAAGTGGGAGTGTCCACCAGGTGTATGTATGACTAGATCAGTCTACCAGCCTACACAGTGGCCTGTACCAACTGGTAGGCTTATCTATCCATCATACATCTGGGTGGGCTGCATTTCTATAAGGTTTTACTAATAAAAGATGACATCATTCTTTGTACGTTGATTGTTTTCAATGTAGAAAGAGGTTCATGGTTTGTGCCGTGTTTTCACTGAGAGTTTCTAACCCGAGGATCCTCTTCTCACAGGAGATGCGATCCTGGCGGCCACCGTCCACCTGGGCCACCTGGGCAAGCAGGACGTCCTGAAGATCCTGAAGGTGTTGGAGCCGTACGATGACAACATTACGCTGTTGACCAAGTCAAACCTGAGTGCTGACCTGAGTGGTGGCATCACCGCCGAGGCCCAGGGTGGGCTGAGTGGCCCTGCCAAGGTACACCAGACACACAGCCTCAGTCACAAGCCTCATGCCAGTGGGACCCCAAGTAAAAGAAAGTGTTTAATAAAGGTCCTCTAAAAGGTCCTACGGTCAACTGCAACTACTACAGTTTACAGTTACATTTAGAGCATTTGACGCTTTTGTCCAAAGCAACCTACTTACAATAAGTACTACTGTTAAGTATCTGTGCAGTGCAACATTCACATCATAACTTTACTATTCCATGGCAATTGCTTTGATTGAAACATTTCTCTGAAGATAGAGCGTTTTTTATTCACTGAAATGTATTTGTGATTTCTGAACGTCATTTGTTTGTCCCGTTGATTCTCTTTCTAGATGCTGTCTGCCAGTTACAATCAAAAGCAGACCCCAAAGCTGGACGCCCAAGCTGAGGCACCGGTTCTCAATCTTAGCGGCCTGAATGCCGATTTAAACTCTGCCATGGATCTGAAGGGTGACATCAATGGAGAACTGCCCAACCTTACCCTAAACAAACCCTCTGCAGAGGCCAGTGGCACCTTGGGACTGTCAGGACCTGATCTAAAAGGAGCAGATCTCTCTCTCAGTGCTCCCTCTGCTGAGCTGGCCGTACCCAATGCCTCACTAGGAATCCAAAAACCAGAAGTTGAGGGGGGCACATTCAAAGCCTCCAAATATGAGATGCCACACTTCACACTGCCCCACATCGGTGGCATGGGAGCAATGAAGGCTGATATGGACACTCCCTCTGTAAATCTTCCAACAGCAGATGTCAATCTGTCAGCGCCTGCACTAGATGTTAAAACGGCGGATCTGAATTTGAATGGCCCAGATGTTAATTTGAATGCCCCAAATGTAGATGCTTCCACTGGTAAGATGAAGTGGCCACATATGAAATGGAAGGGTCCTAAGGTTGACCCTGACCTGAGTCTTACAACACCAAAGCTTGACGGAGAACTGACATCACCAGAAGTAGGCCTTAATCTTCCAAAAGCTAACATTGACGGCCCGAATGTAGATGCGGATATTGATAGTCCAAAAATCCATTGGCCTCATTTTAAGAAAAAAAAACAAAAGCTTGATCTCCAGGGCCCTAAAGCTGAGATGGATGTAAATGCAGACCTGAAGACACCAGATCTCAACCTCGCTGCTTCAGGAATGAGCGGGGAGGTAAGTGTACCAAATGTGGATTTGGATTTACCGAAAGCTGGATTTAAAGGCCCAGACGTGGACATCGATCCTCCATCAGGGAAGATCCACTGGCCTCATAAGAAGTGGAAGAAACCTAAACTAGATGGAGACCTCAAGACTCCGGACATTGATTTGTCAGCTCCAAAGCTTCAAACTGATCTTAATGTGGATTTGAATTCACCAAGTATGGATATTGATGGTCCTTCTGGAAAGATTAAATGGCCCACTATTAAAAAGCCAAAGTGGTTCAGGTCACAAAGCTTGGATCTCGAAACACCTGATGTGGATGTGAAAGCAGCAGACCTAAACCTTGCTGTGCCAGCAATTGATGCAGGTTTGGATACGCCTGATATTGGCATCACTTTGCCTAATGCTGACCTCAAAGGCCCAGATGTTGATCTTAATGGTCCTAGGGTTGACCTCGACCCCCCCTCTGGTAAGCTGAAATTGCCCAAATTCCATCTCCCAAAATTTAAATCCAAAACCATTGATGCAAGTGCTGATTTACCAAATGTGGATCTGAACGCACCGAATCTGGAACTCAAGTCAACTGACCTCAGCTTGTCCATGCCTCAAATTAAAGGAGACATTAATGGTCCAGACATTGACTTGCCAAAAGCTGATCTAAGCCTCCCCAAAGCAGATCTTAAAGGGCCCGATGTTGATCTCAGTTTACCCAAAGCTGACATTAAGGCTGATGTTCCCTCTCGTGCATACAAATTCCCATCTTTTAAGATGCCAAATTGGAGCTTGTCGACACCAAAGGTAAAAGGTCCAGAACTGGATGGAAATCTTGACCTTTCATTTCCTAGTCTAGAAGCAAATCTTCCCAAAGCAGACTTGAGAGCACCAGATCTATCCACCCCAGATTTCAATCTGAATTTACCAAAAGCAGATATACAGGGACCTGCAGCAAACCTCAATCTCTCTGCCCCAAAGGTTGAGGGAAATCTATCTACTCCAGACCTGGACCTGAATTTGCCAAAAGCTGAAATCAATGGACCGGATGTAGATGCTGACTTTGACACATCTAACAAATTCAAGTTGCCCAAGATGAAAATGCCTAAGTTTGGTTTTTCAAAGCCGAAAGTGGAGGGACCTGATCTGGATGCTGACATCGGTGTCAATCTACCAAAAGCAGATATACAGGGACCTGCAGCAGACTTCAATCTCTCTGCCCCAAAGGTTGAGGGAAATCTATCTACTCCAGACCTGGACCTGAATTTGCCAAAAGCTGAAATCAATGGACCAGATGTAGATGCTGACTTTGACACATCTAACAAATTCAAGTTGCCCAAGTTCCATTTGCCTAAGATTGGTCTTTCTAAGCCGAAAGTGGAGGGACCTGATCTGGATGCTGACATCGGTGTCAATCTACCAAAAGCAGATATACAGGGACCTGCAGCAGACTTCAATCTCTCTGCTCCAAAGGTTGAGGGAAATCTTTCTACTCCAGACCTGGACTTGAATTTGCCACACGCTGAGATCAGTGGACCGGATGTAGATGCAGATTTGGACACATCTAACAAATTCAAGTTGCCCAAGATGAAAATGCCTAAGTTTGGTTTTTCAAAGCCTAAATTGGATGGACCTGATCTGGATGCTGACATCGGTGTCAATCTACCAAAAGCAGATATACAGGGACCTGCAGCAGACTTCAATCTCTCTGCCCCAAAGGTTGAGGGAAATCTATCTACTCCAGACCTGGACCTGAATTTGCCAAAAGCTGAAATCAGTGGACCAGATGTAGATGCTGACTTTGACACATCTAACAAATTCAAGTTGCCCAAGATGAAAATGCCTAAGTTTGGTTTTTCAAAGCCGAAAGTGGAGGGACCTGATCTGGATGCTGCCATTGATGTCAGTCTACCAAAAGCAGATATACAGGGACCTGCAGCAGACTTCAATCTCTCTGCCCCAAAGGTTGAGGGAAATCTATCTACTCCAGACCTGGACCTGAATTTGCCAAAAGCTGAAATCAATGGACCGGATGTAGATGCAGACTTTGACACATCTAACAAATTCAAGTTGCCCAAGTTCCATATGCCTTCGTTTGGTCTTTCTAAGCCTAAAGTGGAGGGACCTGATTTGGATGCTGCCATTGACGTTGATTTACCAAAAGCAGATATACAGGGACCTGCAGCAGGCCTCAATCTCTCTGCCCCAAAGGTTGAGGGAAATCTATCTACTCCAGACCTGGACCTGAATTTGCCAAAAGCTGAAATCAATGGACCGGATGTAGATGCAGACTTTGACACATCTAACAAATTCAAGTTGCCCAAGTTCCATATGCCTTCGTTTGGTCTTTCTAAGCCTAAAGTGGAGGGACCTGATTTGGATGCTGCCATTGACGTTGATTTACCAAAAGCAGATATACAGGGACCTGCAGCAGGCCTCAATCTCTCTGCCCCAAAGGTCGAGGGAAATCTATGTACTCCAGACCTGGACCTGAATTTGCCAAACGCTGAAATCAGTGGACCGGATGTACATGCTGATTTGGACACATCTAACAAATTCAAGTTACCCAAGATGAATTTGCCTTCGTTTGGTTTTTCTAAGCCTAAAGTGGAGGGACCTGATTTGGATGCTGACATTGATGTTAACTTACCAAAAGCAGATATACAGGGACCTGCAGCAGGCTTCAATCTCTCTGCCCCACATATCAAGGGAAATCTATCTACTCCAGACCTGGACCTGAATTTGCCAAATGCTGAAATCAGTGGACCGGATGTACATGCTGATTTGGACACATCTAACAAATTCAAGTTACCCAAGATGAATTTGCCTTCGTTTGGTTTTTCTAAGCCTAAAGTGGAGGGACCTGATCTGGATGCTGCCATTGACGTTGATTTACCAAAAGCAGATATACAGGGACCTGCAGCAGGCTTCAATCTCTCTGCCCCAAAGGTTGAGGGAAGTCTATCTACTCCAGACCTGGACCTAAATTTGCCAAAAGCCAATGTCCAGGGACCTGATTTGAAATTATCAGGAAACACACCAGATGTAAATGTTGGTGCAACTACGGGGGGATACAAAATGCCTCATTTTAATCTCCCCAGCTTCGGCCTCTCAGGTCCTAAAGTTGACGGTCCCACAGCTGATATTGGGACACCAGATCTAAGTATTACAGGCCCATCTGCTGACAGTAATCTAGATTTATCCAAATTAAAGATTGATACCCAAGCAGCAACTGGCAACCTCGCAGAACCCAGTTTGGATGTAGGTCTCTCTAGTCATGGTCTGTCTTCCCCAAAGGCCGATGGTAGTGCTAACATCAGTGTGCCTGAAGCAAGTTTGAAAGGAGTGGATTTAAATGCTCCAAGTGTCAACATTGGTGGAGAAACATCAAAAATGCCGCATTTCAAGCGACCCAAGTTTGGCTTTTCGGGGGCTGGGGTAAAAACCCCAGAAGTTGATGCAAATGCAGATGTGGAAATGTCAGCTGGTGCAAAGGACAACCTCAATATGGAAGTGGAGGGAAATGCTGATTCCCCAAAAAGTAAGCTAAAGTGGCCATTTAAATGGGGGCTGAAGTCTGAATCAAAAGAAGATGAAAGTGACATTGAAGCAGAGGGTGAGGCAGATTTTCCAGCATTCACATTCCATACGCTACCCAAGAGCAATTTGATTGACGGCACCGAGATCGACGGTAGCTTGAACACGCCAAAGTCTGAAGGAAGTCTTAAAAAAACTGACCAGGAATTTGTAATGAGCAAAGGAGTACGCTTGCCAAAACTAAATACAGTACAAAATACGGGTGAAAAGGTCAATATCATGGAACGGCTGAAACTAGCCAAGGAGAAATCTGTGAGTGTTAGCACGTCACCTTCCGAGGCGAAAGTGGACGCCTCTGCCTCAACATCCACTGAGTCCTCACTGGCCGGAGGAGGAACCTTGAAAGTTACTGCGCCAGATTTCGGAATAGGCTTGGACCCTCCAGTAGTTGATAAAATGTCATTAAGTCTTTCCAATATGCTTGGTCTGGATGTTAAGGATGCAGATACTGATTAAATGTGCTTGTAAACCCTGTATAAGTAGCATCGATACTATACCTGTGTAAATAGTGAACCGAAAACATAAAACATCCAGGTATCTTGCATTTGCGATCTTAAGATAGTTTTGTTGAAATGTAACCACACACCAAAAAGACCACAATTGCTATGTATAATGCAAATTCCAAAACTGACAATTAATGTAAAAAAGAAGCTATTGCAAAGGTTAAATTTTTGTGTCTGATTCGCTACAGGAGGAAAAAAAATTCTGTGTACACAAAATATATTTATATCAGTTATCTCTGAATATTGTCTTAGAATACTTATTACTGCCTCAGTATTTCATATAGAACTATGATACGTTAATATGAAAAGGGTGTTATATCTTTACATTCACTTTTTTTTTTATATATATGGAGTGTGTATAAATGTGTTAAATGTCTGTTCAATAAATACCTCTTAATGCATTCAGTGTTGTTGTTTTATTTGGTAATAAGGGATTGATGCACGAATGACACTTTATATATATTTACATTTACATTTACATTTAGGGCATTTGCTGCAGACGCTTTTATCCAAAGCGACTTACAAAGAGTACACTTGTTGAAGGAGAGGCAGCAATATATCACTGTGGTACCTGCAGATAAGAATAGAGCAGGTTTAGAGAATTCATATTTACGAGACGAATAGAACGAGTTTCATAATCGCCAAGTTGCCTCCATAAGTAGCTGACAGGCGTGTGATTCTAAGCATGATACAACATCTGAGAACGAACAACAATGCTAAGTGTCTTAATAAGTGTTAAGACGTATAAACACGCAGGTTAGTGCTAACCTTGTATATAATACAAGGTTCATAGTCATAATTCAAGAGATCTTTCATTTGAAGGGCAGGAGGAGGATCCATTAAATGAATGAATAATTGATTCATCAAAGTATAATGATACCTGGACTGCACCACAAGAACACACTAACACAGGGCTTAGTGTGTGTGGGGCTCGCGAGCCATATATGGCTCTTTCGATGACGTCATATGGCTCCCAGACAATTTTGACGGGAGCGCCGGCGCTCCCAAAACACTCGTCTATTTCAAACTACCGTAACTCCTCGAGCGTTTGCGCGATCGAGGAAATTCCAACGGTTTCTGAAAGCAAACTCGACGTTGTTGCGCAGAAGAGTTGCGCAAAAAAGTTGTAGGATGAGTTGAGAAGCCGGAGGAGACAGACGATCCAGGCTTGTTTACATCGTGTTTACATCGTCTTTACATCGGGTTTTAGTATTATTTAGAATGTTTTAAAAATGTATGTCTTTGTGAGACATGAGGGGGCGTGGTTAGCGCTGTCGCGCAGTGACAGGGGGAGCGGAGCGGCAGGAATGTGACGCAGCTGTAGCGAATGAGTACCCTGGAAATCCAGAGTTCTCGCGAGAGCACAAGTAGGTCTGGATTTCCAGGCTAGCGAATGAGTGCAATTAACGCTATAATGACGCATGCGTAGTAGAGGCTGGGCAGACCGGAGGGACTTCAACCGCCAAACCCCCTCTGGAATCCCACCGTCCAGCGGACTACGGGCGACTATATTAAGTTATATGTTGATCAACGCGTTATTTAAGTTGAGACTGTAAATAAACAGCGTTATTATTACCACATCCACGGATCCTCTCCATTCCTTCTGTGAACCCAGGAAAAGCCACAGCAGTGGCATTGTGACAACACAGGGACTTTGTTACAGTCTTACTTAAAAAATGCACGCATAAAGTTGCATTAAATTTTATTAAATACTATATGGCTCTCAAGGAAATAAATTTAGAAATTTAGAATTTAGAAATATTTTTATGGCTCTCCCAGCCAAAAAGGTTCCCGACCCCTGCACTAAGACATATTTGGCAATTAATAACCTTACAATTAACAAACAATTTTCAACAAGAAACAATTCAACATTGTTCACATATCATGCATCAATGTCTTTTCTTTATTTCAGACAAAATGGACAAAATGGATACAAAAGAAAAATTGTAGCATTAAGAAAGAAAGAAATCAAATTATGAGTATCAAGTAAAAAATAGACACAATTTTCTTAAACTGCACCGTTTCACAAACGTAAAAAAACAACAACAAAGTTCTTAAAAAACGCTCAACGTTCATGTTGTCGCTTCACGAGATATTCTGAACCCAAAGCAGATCGAGTTCACGGGGCCTGATGTGACGTCACAAGGAATAAACCTTCAAACAAGTACACAGCACACACACACACACACACACACACACACACACACGCACACACCCACACACACACACACTAACACACACCCTAGCACACACACACATGCACACTATAACACACACACACCCGCACACACACACATGCACACTATAACACATACACACACACACACACGCACACACACACCTGCACACACACACATGCATACTATAACACACACACACACCCTAGCACACACACACATGCATACTATAACACACACACACACACACGTGGTGGTCTCAGTGTGTGTGCTGCCAGCGAGAGGGCCAGCTGTTGTCCAGCCAGGCCTGCAGCAGCCTCAGCACGTCGATGCGTTGGTAGAAGCGGCAGAGGTCGCTGAGCTCGCCAACGCTCTTCTGATTGTAACGCAGCAGGAACTCCTGCGTGGGGCTGAGCGACAGCGAGCCCGTCGTGCGGTGCTCCAGCAGCGACAGCTCGTCGTAGCTCATTCCCCAGCGGCTGGCAAAGTTCTTCCAGTTCTTGACGGTGCAGTGGGCCGGGTCCAGCTTGAGCCGCAGCGAGTCCAGCAGATCCTTGTCGTCCATCAGGTCGCTGATCTTGGGCGCCGGCGCCAGGCAACGGCACTTCTGGCACGGACCGCTCAGGTAGAGCAGCTCCTTGGGCAGGTCTGGAGGGTGAGAGGAGTTACCTTTAGATAAGTTACGTTTAATTGAGTCAACTATGTTCAATTAAATTACGTTAAATTGAAGGAGACATATTATACCACCTGGTGTGAGCGTGATTCGCCATTCCAACCGGTGTTGAAACCGCTTGGACTCCTATTATACCACCAGGTGGTATAATAGGAGTCCTTTAAGATACGAAAAGTTAAGATGAGATAAGTTAAGTTACTGTACGTTAAGATAAAGGTAATCCAGGTATTACGGCAGCAAAAAAGGGCAATAAAACTTGGAATAATCAAAATAAATGAATAAATAAATACATTCATAAATACATATTTATTAATTGTTGGTAACTGTTTGTAACAATGATATTTTTAAAACATTTGAAGTGAAACAAAGGCTCACCTGGGGAGAGTGACCTAGCACAGAGACATTCTCCATCCTCCACCGGCTGCACCCAGGAAATAAAACACATTATCTATAGTTAGTTATCTCCATTATCTCTCCCTGTGTTCCCTTCAGTCACTTCATCAAAAGCCAAGTGTCATGATATATTTAACATTGATATAGATGGCTGCACAGAGGAAACAAAACATTCTAATCTTTGGATAGTTTACTTAAATTAGTTAAACTAACTGATTTAATGAAAAAAGTATTTACTTTAGATATATTTGCAATATTCTATAGTTATTCTCAACATTACTGTGTGTGGGTTAGGGTTGGGGGGACAGATTCCTGTAATCTTGTTCTGTTTTCTGCTCTTTTCTTGTGTTGCTTCCTTGTGTCCTGATTCCTCACTAGGCTAATACACAGTAGTAATAATAATATATTGATAATAAACATGAAACACGACATATTGCATCTTTGGACTTCAATCTACACGCTAGCTTTGTCTTTTAATGACCTCGCCATCAATTTATTTTTGGTTTGCGGTGAGACTGACCTGCCGTATTCGGCCCGTGGGAGGGGTGAGGTACACAGGTTGCACTGAGGTGAGGTGAAGGGTCAGAGCACCTATCGAGAGACGACACGAGACCCCATCAACAACCACATGATCTCATCCTAACGTGTGTGTGGTGTGTGTGTGTGTGTGTGTAAATTAAAGTGTGTCAAATGTACAAGGCCGGTATTGTCTTTATTATTACATGTAGCAGGACAGAGACACACGACACACAGACATCTCAGGAAGTCCTCTGGCCAGAAGGAATACATGCAAGGTATGTGTGTGTGTGTGTGTGTGTGTGGTGTGTGTGTGTGTGTGTGTGTGTAATGCATGTGTAAGGAGATACACATCTTTGCATTCAGAGTCTAAACATGATGAAGCTTTAGCATGCTAGTTGTGACTCGATGGTCGCCTGCACAAAAGAAGAATGGGCCAAGCAGAAACTGCAGCTAAATGTTCATCATTAAAGGGTGAGTCCACACAAGGCCATACTTGCTGCAGTTGGGCCATCCTGTTTACTGTTTATGCCATATTATATTATTATTATTGTTGTTGTTGTTGTTGTTGTTGTTGTTGTTGTTGTTGTTGTTGTTGTTGTTCTTAACCCTTGGGATCGGTCACTTGGACTGGGTAGTTGGCCTCCAGCGACTGGGTTAGATGAGGAGAGAGGAGAGATGATGAAAACTGAATGAAAACATTGTGGCCCAATGCTGTTTCAAGTATTAATGTAAAAACATTGTTGACTGTTGAGATCAGCTGACGTCATGATTGACATGTGAATGTGTGTCTATGGTTTGACGGTGCTGTGCTGTCATGTGCTCATGAATATTAATCAGCAACGCGTGGTTGTTAGTGGTTTGCCGATTTGTCAATCAAAATTGCGACATTAATATTTATGAGGAGAGGAGCGATTCTGCTCAGACAAGGCTCGTGTAAGCATTCTGAAAATCACCTAAATGACAAGATATGACAACTAGAGATGTTTTGTATTTCATCATCTGCTTTTAAAAGCCGGACAAATCATTCCTCATTTAAAAGCCTGATTTGAACTTTTCTCGAGAGACAGCTGATCAGATATGAACTGTAGGTGTTAGAGCAGCAAAGCGTTGACAGAAAAAGTACGATCAAGACAAAGACAAACTTCAAGTAATCCTTCCAGGGAGTGAAATGTATTTATGCATACACCGATATATAGAGAGGAAGAGCAATATAATACATAACACCAATATATATTTGTGTGGAATTGTGTGTGTGTGTGTGTGTGTGGGGTGACAGGAGCTCATTAACGACATGTATGTACATATGCACTCTGACATGTATGTACATATGCACTCTGACATGTATGTACATATGTACTCTGACGTGTATGTACATATGCACTCTGACATGTATGTACATATGTACTCTGACATGTATGTACATATGCACTCTGACATGTCTTTACATATGCACTCTGACATGTATGTACATATGCACTCTGACATGTATGTACACATGCACATGTCAAAGTCACGCAGGAGAAGAGCATGTGCACCTGGAGGAGGAGAGCGATTACAAAAGTCTCAGATAACGGAAACTGACTCTCATGTGCAGAACACGTCCAAATGTAGGAGATACTGTAAGTATTATTAAAGAGTGAGTCACAGATGCTGTGGTGGTGGGGGGAGATAGAGAGAGAGAGACGCACGCACACACACACACACTCACACACACACACACTCACACACACTCACACACACACACACACTCACACACACACACACACTCACACACACACACACACACACACACACACACACTCACACTCACACACACACACTCACACACACACACACTCACACACACACACACACACACACTCACACACACTCACTCACTCTCACACACACACACACACACAGCGTTGGAGTGTGTGACCACAGAGAAGCCTGCAGTGTGTTTAGTGTTGCGGAGCCGTGGCCTGCTACAACTTGTTCTGCCTGAGCCCGCGGGCGCTGGTTCTGCCTGATGGTATGTTCTGGGTCCTGGCACTCCACTGTATGTCTCTTTGTTCACGAGAAGAAACAATAAGAGAGAGAGAGAAAGAGAGAGAGAGAGAGAGAGAGAGAGAGAGAGAGAGAGAGAGAGAGAGAGAGAGAGAGAGAGAGGAAGAATAACAGGCTCTCCCCTGGGCTCCATAATCTGTGATTGGCCAGTAGTTTTAGCAGCAAAGACCCCCCAGGTGGTCCTCGCTTCGCCATACGTGTGAATAGTGTGTCAGTGCACGTGGTTCGTGGTGCCGTCCACCCGCCTTATGTGGTATGTGAAAACGATGGATACACACAATAGACACTTCCATGTTCTTTGAGTCTGTAGCTGTGATTATGGTCCATACCAATACAATTGACTTCCATGTTCTTTCACACATACTGTAAGCGTAACTCCGTGGGAATATGTCATCCACTGTTCACCGCTTGTTTACCGGACGCGAACGCCGTTTGATCGCTCCTGCCGACGCGCCCTTTGGTTGGCGGCGATGATGACGGCGTGCAGCTCGTTATGCTCCGTTGTCATGACGAGCTGTAAACGTGAGCTCGCATGACCCAGAAATGTAAGCAGTGAACTGTAAAGGGACCCGGCGAGGGCAACGTAAACACACAGCAAAAAACGGCCAATTACTTCGGCGTCTGACATCATCTGGCATTTTGCTGGTAGTTAGTTTGTTCATCAAACCTTTTCTTTATTTTTTACTTTGTAAAGACAAGAGAGTACTTAAAAAAAAAATAATAATCCACAATCGGTTTGCCGCATTTCATAACGCATGTTTCTCCTGTTGCAGAGGACCAACCAATTACTGTGCAGTGGGCCGCTGTTGAAACGATCGCCGTATGCAGACGATAAAGATCATCTCCCAGTTGCTGTAGCTGTCATTACTTATCATTAGATATTGCTGTTATTACTGCCAGGGAGTTGGTTAAGGCTGCACTCGTATTTATTTGGACTCAAAAGAGTGGGCTAAAAAAACTCTGAAACTCTGACTCTAGCCAAGTCTGACCAAGATAGGAAATGCAGTCGAGAGAGAGACATTTTCAGAGCGAAATTGTGTTCAGCTGAAATTGATCCATCCATTGAAGAACATGATGCAAGTCGTGGGAGTGAGAGTTGATAACGAATAATAGTTGTGCAATTTTCTTTTATGCAATATATCATGAAGGCACATGACAAACCAAGACGAAAGAGAGAGAGAGAGAGAGAGAGAGAGAGAGAGAGAGAGAGAGACACACACACACACACACACACACACACACACACACATAATCACACAAAGCTACCTTTTCAGACCCTGGACGAGGCTTTGCAGCACCCGGTCCACACACGTCACTGTGGAGCTATTGTTGTTCCAAGCTAAGACCCGTTCTGACCTTTCTTGGGTTTCACGCTAGGGGGGCCGATTCCTCGGGGTTAGAAGACACCGGCGATGAGCAACTTGTCGTCGTCGTCGGTTAAGGTGGTGCTCTTCATCTAAGCTCCTGGTTTCCCCCGCGTCCAGAGAGGAGAGAGGCAACGGTAGCGCAGGTGAGCCTCGCCAAGCGATGAACTCAACACCTTGACAACTACTGCTGTCCTGTGAGTCCATGACACACGGATGGTGTTGTCGGGTGAAACTGCCCACGCACCCGAACCCTCAACTTTCCCCTCAGAAAGTGCAGAAAAAACAACACAACCCTCAGACTTTCCAGCGGTAGTGAGGAAGCTGTCAAATTAACTGACGGTCAACACCCTCAGAAGAGACAAGGTGTAAAGGAAAGGAAACCAACAAAGGTTTTCTAGACACAGGAGGCCCGAACCACAAGGCTTCTACAGAAATGATTGCCAACTGTGGCCGCTGGGTTTCACAGCAGAGGAAAACATAATGAGAAGAACTCATTGTTTCTGAGGTGACTGAAAACAGCGTCACATCACAAAGTGGCCGAGAGTGAGTCAGCGCTGTTGAGAATGATGATGTAAACAGGCTTTCTGTAGGTGGCTGGACACCCAATCCACTAAATACAGACAGAGAGAGAGAAAGAGAGAGAGAGAGAGAGAGTGAGAGAGAGAGAGAGAGTGTGAGACAGACATTGTGAACATTTCACATTGTTGAACTGATGATGTGTGGTTTGGTGGTTATCTGTTTGATGATTTCATTGAATTAATACGTTCATACGACTAGTAGTATTCATACGACTAGTAGTATGAATACGACTAGTAGTATGAATGTATCTCTCTCTCTCTCTCTCTCTCTCTCTCTCTCCCCTGGAGAATGTGTCGGACGTGTTCCGGCGTGCTGCGGCTCAGCCGGAGCCGGGGAGACCAAACAGAAACCACATCACACCGCCTCACTGCTCGGGGCTGTCTCTCCTCCACGCAGGTGAGAGCTGCTCTCTCTCTCTCTCTCTCTCTCTGACCACCCATGCCTCGTACGTACGGAGCAGGCAACACGCCAGCTGCACACGCAGATGGCGTGTTTTTACTGCATGTCGGGCATGTGGTGGGTCATGTGACTTACTGCAGAGAGTCTGGTGGTGGTGGTGGTGGTGGTGGGTCGGGGTGTAGGGTTGGAGGGTGGAGGGCCTGTGAGTGGCCCCCCCATGCTGTCTAGACTGGGGTCTACACCACCACGGGGTCGGTGTTGGGTTGTGTGCCGTTGTATGAGGACACACACACACACACACACACACACACACACACACACACACACATGCACACACACACACACACACACACACACACACACACACACACACATACACATACACACACACACACACACACACACACACAGTTCATAAGAAACACACTGTGCATCACCTCCCCACACACACACACACACACCAAAGCAGACGTCATGTCAACACCAAGACACCAAAACAATACCGCGAAACACACACACACTTCTGGCGAAGCTGAAAGTAGGGTAGACGGAAAGGATCTTCTCATAACCACATGGTGAGCAACACCGAACAAGAGACGCACGTTGGGACTTTTACCAACGACCACAGCTTCCCAGATATTATTCAAGTCAAAGGTCAAAGGTTCGTAAAACGAACAAAGCATCTATATGATCATTTAAATTACCGCCCACCCCACTCACCCCCCCACCCCACTCACGCCACCTCTGCCAGAAGAGGGCATCTAGCAGGCCCCAAATACAGCACAGCGTCCAAACTACCACAATATTATCCATGTTATCCAACCCATTGTGCCAAAACAGGTCTGTACTGTGGGTCTGACACGCAAACACAGCAGACGCGTTACTACTCACCGAATGGCTCCTTGTGCGTCCTCAGACTGGTCATGTTAGACGCACATGTAGACAATGAAACGACCCGTATAACGCAACACGCCGACTTTTACGCACCGACTTTTACGCACGGCCGCCTCGCTCCCCGGGTCGCTCCAAAATACTCCAAGTGGCCAACCGTCACCAAACTAAGCCGAATACACTCAAATAATACCAATAATACTGATAATATTGATAGTAAACTGCGCGTAACGGTGTCGGTAGACGTGCAGCCGGATGCTGGCGGACAGACGGAGCGCAGTGCACAGACGTGCAGCAGGCAGGCGCTGCAGCGGCAGACTGAGGAGGACCGGGAGGAGACGCCAGAGAGAGACCTCCTGCTGGGGCTGCTGCAGACCTCCCGCTGCTGCTGCTGCTGCTGCTGCTGTTGCTGCAGGGGCTGCTGCAGACCTCCCGCTGCTGCTGCTGCTGCTGCTTGCTGGGGCTGCTGCGGACCTTCCGCTGCTGCTGCTGCTGGGGCTGCTGCAGACCTCCCGCTGCTGCTGCTGCTGCTGCTACTGCTGGGGCTAGGGCTGCTGCAGACCTCCCGCTGCTGCTGCTGCTATAATAATATATAATATAATAATATAATAATATAATAATAATAATCCTCCTCATCATCATCATCATCATCATCATAATCATAATAACAGTAAGGCTTTAAACAAAAAGAAATATAGACAAATATGCACACGTAGGCCTACATAAAATATACATTTACATTTACATTTAGACACTTTTATCCAAAGCAACTTACAAAGAGTACATTTGTTGAAAGACATCAATATACTGTATCACTGTGGTACATGCCGTAAAGTTAAATGATTGAAATGATTGGAATGATTGGATAAGAAAAAAATATTGATTAAATATACACACTAACTTCAGTAAGTAACAAACATATCGTTTTATAGGACATATAGGACTTATAGTACTTTTTGATGATATTTTCCAGGGTTTGGTGCATCTGCATCATAGTTCAAACATTTCCAGTTCGTGAAACCAAACCAACCATCATCCTCTTACCTGGCTGTTAATAACTTATTTCCCTTTTGTCACACCTACGCACCCCCACCTCCACCCACACCAATCAAACACCACCACCCCAGCCCACCTCCACCAATCAACCACCACCACCCATCCCCACCTCCACGGACCAACCACCACCACCACCACCACCCATCCCCACCTCCACCACCCATCCCCTCCTCCCTGGACCAACCACCACCACCACCACCCCCCCAGTTGGCCCACAGCTGAGGAACTAGTGAGGACTGGGAAGCAGCGATGGAGCCAGAGAGCCCCCTAGCGGCCACCTCCCTCTGACTCCAACTCTGTCTCCAGATCATGACGCGCAGTGAAAGTGACTTTCTGGAAGTGAGACAGTGCGGTCGAAACCATGAAGAAGTAGAAGCATGGATCCATTTCAATCATCTAGCAGCACATTCAGTTGGCCTACATATGGTATATATATATATATCGCCCAGGGACAGGTCCCGCAGGCTGAGCCACTCCAGCAGGCGGCCCGCCGTGTATATATATATATATATATATATATATATATATATACCATATTATTTAATGTATAAATAGACCTCGAGCTGTTTTGTCAGTTTGTCCCAATTGCACTTTCTAAAAAAAGGATGCTCAAAATGATCAATTAAAATGTTAAAGTTTTTTTAAGTCAGACGTTGCCTCTGAAAGCAGAAGGAAGCATTCAACTGATTGCTTGAGTAGTTCCCCCTGCAAGGATGAATGAAGTCATGTGAACTTTGCTCAGTATATTTTATAAACTTTATTCATCCCGAAGGAAATTCTTGTGCCAGAGGTAGCAACATAAGAATAAAAACAATAGAATAATACATGTAGAGAAAAACAATATAGGTAAGATATATGTAGTAAAAAATAATAACTTGGCAATTGTATTGAATAAAAACAATTGAATAATAAATGTACAGTGTATAAGCCTAATAAAGTAACAATATAGGTAAGTAAATATCTTTAGTAAAAAAAAGAAGTTATCAATGGTAGTTGGTTGAGAAGTAGTATTGCACATGATACTGAGAATATTGCACATGGTGTTGTGAAGTAGTATTGCACATGCTAAATATATATATATATTATTGTAAAATTATATGAGTTAAAAATACATTATATCTATGAATAAATTATATATATATATCCATATATATATATAAATTATATAACGTTTTTTTCTTAAAATAATTTCAATGATTTTTATGGGATTTTTATGATGAAATAAATAAGTGACGCTTCAATGAAACAATAAAAGTCCTCCCCGTCGCAGCCGCCGCGTCACGACGCAGAGCGGCACGTTCGTCCAATCAGCGGGCGAGGCTGAGCAGCAGGAGGAGGAGCCACGGGGGGAGGAGGAGGAGCCACAGGAGCAGCGGATGAGATGGCAGCTTGCTGAGCGGCCGGCCGGACCTCGCTTTGTTCCAGACGCGGCTCCCCCTCGGCGCTCCTCCTCGGCCCCGCGGCAGCCATGGCCCCCTGGTAGCGGCCGCCATGCTGTACCTCATCCTCCTGTCCGCGCTCTCCGGGGCGCTGCTCACGCTGCTGGTGGAGCTGCTGCTGCTGGTGTACCGGCGGAGCCCCGAGCCCGCCGCCCGCCGCCCGCCGCAGTACGTCAGGGTGGCGCCCGGTGCCGCGCTCCGGGAATACTGGAGCAGCGGCGGCGGGCAGCACGTTGACGCGGCTCAGCTGCAGCCCGACACGGCGGCGGCGGAGGGGGCCGGCCCTGGCGCTAACACCACCACCCACCACCACCACCACCACCTCCAGTAGTAGCACCAGCACCACCAGCACCACCACCCCCAGCAGACAGCCGCCGCCGACGTCCCCGGCTCCCCTCGACGCGTCCAAGCCCGAGACGTGTCACTTCCTCAACTCGGTGTTCCTGTTCCTGTTCCGGGAGCTCCGAGACACCCCCGCGGTGCGCCACTGGCTCACCAAGAAGATCAAGGTGGAGTTCGAGGAGCTGCTGCAGACCAAGACGGCGGGCCGCCTGCTGGAGGGGCTCAGCCTGCGGGACCTGTCCCTGGGCGACTCGCTGCCCGTCTTCCACACGGCCCGCCTCTTGAAGCCGGTGCCGGTGAACGCGGACGGCATGCCCGAGGAGCTCAACTTCGAGGTGGACCTGGAGTACAACGGCGGCTTCCACCTGGCCATCGACGTGGAGCTGGTGTTCGGCAAGTCCGCGTACCTGTTCGTCAAGATGACGCGGGTGGCGGGCCGCCTGCGGCTGCAGCTGACCCGCACGCCGTTCTCCCACTGGTCCTTCTCCTTCCTGGAGGACCCCCTCATCGACTTCGAGGTGCAGTCGCAGTTCGAGGGCCGACCCCTGCCCCAGCTCACCTCCATCATCGTCAACCAGCTCAAACGGGTCATCAAGAAGAAGCACACGTTGCCGAACTACAAGATCAGGTACGTGTCACTGGACAGGGGCTTGCTGGCCTGCTTGGTCCACAAGGTGAATTGTTCCCCCCCCCCAATAATGGAGCCCATCCATCTGCGGCCAGTGATGTCCATTTGAAAGGTGAGCCCCCTCAGGGACGGATCACCTGTCGAGGTGCAGCCTGGCCTGGCA
Source organism: Coryphaenoides rupestris (assembly GCA_002895965.2). Classification (NCBI taxonomy): domain Eukaryota; kingdom Metazoa; phylum Chordata; class Actinopteri; order Gadiformes; family Macrouridae; genus Coryphaenoides; species Coryphaenoides rupestris. Next base: position 211,554 of record PIJE02000283.1, on the reverse strand, counting down.
GGTGCGTCCAGTGTTGACACTCAATCATAAAGTATGGCACCGGGACCTCGTTTAACAGCCCATCGAGTCCTCGTATATTATGTTTTAGTGGCAACACACAACACACTCCAGGGAGTTCGGGAGTGTTTCCTGGAGACGGTAGTAGTGGGGGTCAAGGGGGTCAAACTTTTAAGTCTATAAATAGGACTGGACTGGACAAGTGTTGCCAGTGTAGCCAGTGTTGCTGATAACAGTTGTCAAATGGCCATGATGAGATATCATCACACATTATTATTATTATTATTTTTTATTATTATTATTATTATTATTAACAACCTATTGCCCATCACACTCTCAAACATCTTAACTCTGTGGGGGGTGGTCCTCCACATCCTGTAACCCGGGGCAACCGGACGGCCTGCTTGTTGCCCGGTTACCAGATTTTGGCAGGCCTGCATCTCCGTCCTGCGACGGCAGTGCCAGTGGGCCCGGGTGTCCATGGCAACCGGGATGTTAGCACCAGCCTCGCCAGTTTGACTTGGTGGAGCCGAAGTTAGCCTGGTGGGCTAGTAAGTGATGGCAGGTTGTTCCAGGTTCTTTGTGTGTGTTAACCCACACATGTCCTGGAGTGCTGTGTCGGTTCTGCTCTAGGGTGTTACTTAACAACGGTACCACCACGCACTGTGGGAGGTCTGAGATGAACGAGGACTCCCTCCTCCAACCCTTCTGGTGCAGGTCCAAGATAATGTGTGTGTGATGGTGAAGTCTGGTTCTGTTCTGTCCAATGATTGTGTGGGCTTGTTGTTCACCTCAGTGTGTGGGTTTCGTGTGAATACATTTCGCCGCGCACAATTGTCATTCTGTTTTCCGAATACGTGTGGATGACTGTTCAAATGACAGCCTTGATATTTAAATCTGTGAATCGACCAGAGAGTAGTTTGTTGTGAGGTTGTTGTGAAGGAGTAACGACTGAATCACTTTACAATCGTGATTCTGTTCTCCAAATATTTGTTGGTTCTCACAACCACAGCTTTATTTGGTTTGTTTGTTTTAGTTGTTTTAGTTTGTTTATAGGAGTCGAGTGATTAACATTAAGTTGAACATCATCACCTGAGGCAGACTCTGAGGTAGACTCTGAGGTATCTGTTGACATGCTTCGCTGGTCCGACTGTTGGCTATATGTGTAGTAGGATGATGCTTACCTGGTCTGACTGTAGGCTGGATGGTGTAGTAGGGTAGTGTTTACCTGGTCTGACTGTAGGCTGGATAGCAGGGTAGGGTTTACCTGGTCTGACTGTAGGCTCATGTTTACCTGGTCTGACTGTAGGGTGTTGTTTACCTGGTCTGACTGTAGGCTCATGTTTACCTGGTCTGACTGTAGGCTGGATGGTGTAGCAGGGTAGTGTTTACCTGGTCTGACTGTAGGCTGGATGGTGTAGCAGGGTAGTGTTTACCTGGTCTGACTGTAGGCTGGATGGTGTAGCAGGGTAGTGTTTACCTGGTCTGACTGTAGGCTGGATGGTGTAGTAGGGTAGTGTTTACCTGGTCTGACTGTAGGCTGGATGGTGTAGCAGGGTAGTGTTTACCTGGTCTGACTGTAGGCTGGATGGTGTAGCAGGGTAGTGTTTAACCTGGTCCTGACTGTAGGGCTGGATGGGTGTAGCAGGGTAGTGTTTACCTGGTCTCCGACTGGAGGCTGGGATGGTGTAGGCAGGGTAGTGTTTACCCGGTCCTGACTGTAGGCTGGATGGGTGTAGGCAGGGGTAGTTTTACCTGGGTCCTGACCTGTAGGGCTGGATGGTGGTAGCAGGGTAGTGTTTGACCTGGTCTGACTGGTAGGCGTTGGATGGTGTAGTCAGGCGTAGTGTTTACCTGGTCCTGACTGTAGAGCTGGATGGTGTAGGTAGGGTAGTGTTTACCCGGTTCTGACTGGTAGGCTGGATTGGTGTAGCACGGGTAGTGTTTACCTGGGTCCTGACTGTAGGGCTGGATGGTGTAGCAGGGTAGTGTTTACCCGGTCTGACTGTAGGCTGGATGGTGTAGCAGGGTAGTGTTTACCCGGTCCTGTTGCCCTGGCACCATGTTGCCAAGTCCCAAGTCCTCTCTGTAGGCGGTCTTATCATTGTTGGTGATGAGACCCAGGATGGTGGTGTTGTCCGCGAAATTAAGGATGTGTGGAAGTGTCGGAGCCATGTGTGGCTACAGTCATGCGTGTACAGGAGTGGACTGAGTACGCAGCCCTGAGGGGCTCCAATGCTCAGTGTCAGTACAGAGGAGGTGAGACTGCCCATCCTCACCACCTGGGGTCTGCCCGTCAGGAAGTTCAGGATCCAGTTGCAAGGGGAGGAGTTTAACCCCAGGCTCCTGAGCTTGAGGGGCACAATAGTGTTGAATGCTGAGCTGTAGTCAATGAGTAGCATCCTCACGTATGTGTTACCCTTCGCCAGGTGGGAGAGGGCGGTGTGATCAGTCAGGGAGATGTCGTCGTCCGTAGATCTGTTGGGACGGTATGCAAATTGAAGGGGGCCCAAGGTGTCAGGAAGGGTGGCGCAGATGTGGTTTCTGAGTAGCCCCTGAAGCACTTCATGATGATGGGGGTCAGTTGGGGCTGTGCCATTAATCGATCTCGAATCGAGATCGCAATACATATTTTGTCGATCTCGATCTATCAGCCTTTGTGATTTTTTTCGATCTGGATAGATCTGACAGGCGTCATGACCACCAAATAAACGTGACAACGAGGCTGGATGGTGTAGCAGGGTAGTGTTTACCTGGTCTGACTGTAGGCTGGATGGTGTAGCAGGGTAGTGTTTACCTGGTCTGACTGTAGGCTGGATGGTGTAGCAGGGTAGTGTTTACCCGGTCTGACTGTAGGCTGGATGGTGTAGCAGGGTAGTGTTTACCTGGTCTGACTGGAGGCTGGATGGTGTACTATGGTGGTGTAGGCTACAGGGAGCTGGGGCTCTCCGCTCCGTCAGACCAGTAGGCCGCTGACGGGGGACATGTTGCTAGGCGAGCATCGTCAGGGGGTTTCACCGCGAGATCCTCCAGGCTTGTGTGTTCTGGGTGCTCAGGTGGTCCTGGCCTGTAATGACTACCAATGTATTGAGTTTACTCTGCTTACTACTCCTCTACGATAGATTATGAATTATGATTATGATGTGTTTTTTTTAATTGGTTTTGACCAATTGACCATTTGACTAATAGTTCACACATCCAAATGTGTGCACTGCACTCTATATACCGTGAGTTCAGCTGCGTTCTTGATATGAGTGGCCTCAGTGGGACTCGAACCCCTAACCCTGACAGGCTTAATGCCTTGCTCTAGGCCTACCTGTTGGGCTGGACAGGTTTACAGACTTATGAGTGGATTGGCCGGCTCTATAGCTAAGGCCTTAACTGAGCCCTGAGTTGAGTTGGACAGACTCTGACCCCGGAGCACACAGGGTCGAGAGAAAGAGAGAGAGAGTTGAGCAGAGAGTTTACTTCCTCTTGCACCCACTTCCTGTTTCTTTCCTTCCTGATTTTGTCTGGTTTCTACTTGATCTGTGTTCCTGTAAACAGCTCCCTGCGTCTATTGCTCGATTGCTTTTAATTTCTATGTACGGACATGTTTGGTAATTGTATTTATTTGTGCGTGTTAAAGCACAGCCAGGTAATTATTCACATAACCAGCGAACATCAAGGCTTGTTGGCCGGTTAGATGTTGCTCTGTTTCACCACAGCCAGTCCTGGCCCAAGTCAAGTCCCGTTTATTATCCCTTTTATTACAATTACAGTCAGAGGAGCTAAAAAAAACCCCCTGGATGCACTGCATTGGCCGCTCGCAAAACCACTTGCTCCTCTCTATTTAGCTTTTATGCTGAAGCAACTAAACGTTCCCTGGCTGACCTTGAGCTCACAGAACGGGTTCCAGAACCTGCAGCATCCTCTGTGCCTCTGTGATGTTAGACCTCGTTCTCATTTGCTTGCCTCCTTCCACCGTAGAACAGCCGACGAGCCGAATTATCTTTTATTATCTCGTAAGAAAGATACAACAGCGGTTTCCTCCTCGTGCAAACGGTTGGTTTGTTCGTTATCACCGGTTCATAACGAGGCTGCAACCCACAGACGAGCCATTGATTGCAGAGCCAGAAATTCCCTCCAAGACTATAAACCCCACGATACGTTTAGATAGGCCACGCTAGGAGGAGGCTCAAAATGCAGTGAAACTGATAGAATTCTTGCGTTTAGGGCCGAGTGTGCATTTCAGAACATCTAAACCCTGTAACCACACTGGGAGTCCTGCTATTGGATTTTCGGTCGTCCCACAAAGTCTCCGGTTACGCTGGGAATTCTTCCAGACCGCAGCAGTCAGGCTGGATCTATAATGGAAACGCAAAAAAAACCCAGATTGTCTGCAGATCTACTTTCACTGCGCCGACTCGAGTTGCGACGTTAGACGTTCGAGCTGATAAGTACTGTATGTCCCTGAAATATCTCCTGCAAAATCCAAACCCCCTGGAAACTCGACCCGAGACCGCGCTCAGCTAATGTCGGCTGGGCCACTTGGAGATGTTATCTCAAATGTTGTTAAATGTTATTTGGTGTTCTGTGGGCCTGCAAGTCTGTCTCTCTCTCTCTCACTAATTATTGTAAAGAGACAACGTGCTAAGCTAGCTAGCTATTGGATATTGCCAATAGGTTAAAGGTTATAGAGGATGCTGAAGAGAACCACTTTTGTGCTTCATTAGAGGACCTTTTCCATGCTATCTTCAAGCTAATTTCACAAGTTTAAACGTAATATTTTTGGATTAGATTCAATGTTATTGTCTTTGCAAGTCCAACGAAATGTGACCTCTGCATTTAACAGGATGATGCATTTTAAACATCAAAAATCTTTTTTTTAATTTTTTTTTAAATACCTTTTTGTATTTTATTTACATTTTTATTGTGGAAGATTTGTCCCTACAAGCAAAATAGGATATTGCGATGCCAGCAAGGTGAGCAGCAGGAGGAGGAGGATGATTATGATGAAGACGATGGCGTAATAACAGACGTTTAGTACCACTAATACTATCGTACAGAAACGTCAAGCAAAGATAATCCAATCACGGTGAGCGGCCTCCATAAACGTCAGCCTTCTAGGGCAGCAGCCTCCAAGGTGAAGCCTCAGTGTGTCTCTGAAGGCGTCCATCAGCCTGGAGACAAAGCGTCCATCAGCCTGGACACAAATCGCTGTGACAGCAGCACCCCCCAGCACCCCCCCCCCCCCCCCCCCCCCCCCCCCTTCCCGTTTTAGCATCGGCGGGCACCGGCGCCAATTAGCCCGTACATCGTTAACCCGAACACTACATCAGGCCCGCCCGTTTGCAGTACCCGTCCATAGATGGGGGGTTTCATACCACTGTTTAATATGTAAAGGTAACAGATGAATAGACGATAAAAAGAAAGATATAACATATGCTGTTAAGGCTGCACGATTAATCGTATATTAAAACGCTCCATATATATGACATTTTGATATAAATATAGATATTAAAATGTAATTTGAATGTAGCCTTAAGAGGAAAGTGTGAAGAAAGTTAAATTTTGATTCTAAGATTTGCACATTTGAGTTAATTTATTTATGGGTCCATAAAATAGGCTACATTATTATTCTGACTGCACTTTTGTGAGTGTAATAACAGAATTGTATTCCCCAAAATGGATGAGTAATCCTGATCGCAAATATTGAGCAAAGAATCTCGGTGACGCTCATGCTAGCCACGCTGGCGGCTCAGCCCTCGGTGTGGTGCCGTGTCCGGGTTCTGTGGTGCCGTGTCCGGGTTCTGTGGTGCCGTGTCCGGGTTCCGTGCCCGGCCTCTCGGTGTTCCTCCATTTTTAATTTTTGTTTTTGCCGTGCATGACAACCTGACACCTGGCGGGGCCGACGACGACGACGACGACGGGGGGGGGGGGATGAGGTTTCCTCGCGTCGACACCACGGCAAGCCGACCAATTCCGCGGGAGTTCCGCTGCTGTTGTCCTATAAGGTCGTCATGTGTTCTTCTCAGGGATGGATGCGGTGGAGCGGTCAGACCCAGATCTAAATCCAGACAAAGATCAGCTTGTTTGGCACGCAGACCCCCTGAGGAACAACCGCACGGTTCTTCAAAGTAACCCACCAACCCCCTGACTGCACGACACTATCAGTGGTTTGAGTTTCTTGCCGTTAGGGAGGCTATAGTAAACACTACCCTACTATAATCATAATCACTTGGCCCATAATCATATGGCCTTCAAAGCCCTTTGAGACTGTATCTGTGATTAAGGGCTGTGCACATTAAATTGACTTGACTTGAGTCTTGCTGGGGTTGAATAGCAGTTCCTGCAAAATCTAGTGTGTGTGTGTGTGTGTGTGTGTGTGTGTGTGTGTGTGTGTGTGTGTGTGTGTGTGTGTGTGTGTGTGTGTGTGTGTGTGTGTGTGTGTGTGTGTGTGTGTGTGTGTGTGTGTGTGTGTGTGTGTGTGTGTGTGTGTTGTGGGGGGGGGGGGGGGTTACCTCCTAGCCCAAAGGTTGTGAGGTTCGAAACCCCAACAGACACATCTGCAGACAGTCCACTTGGTTGCAGCCTCGAGCAAAAATGCCTTGCTTGCTCATACCGGCTCCTTAACGATTTGTATCTGTAGGTTGCTTTGTCTAAATGCGTCCTTTTGAGTGTGTGTGTGCAATGTGCGTTTAGATTGTGTGTGAGCTCATGTGAATGTTGAATAGTGGTGCAAGATGACATCAGGCAATCTGCTCTCCAACGCTTTGTCAATACTCAAAATAAGAATAGTGATAGTTAGGGCTAGGCTACATTACAACCATCGTAGTACATATTGGTTATACAGTAATACTGTATTAGAAGTTCTCTAGCTCTTTTTCCCCGTGTATTCAGTATATGTATGACTCTATTTAGCATCTCAACCCCTGGGAGACGGTACTCATGACTACAACTGCTGTAATATATTCCCGATCGACCGATCAATAGTTTGTATTTAGTGGCGAGTGGTGAGCATTTGTGGTTGGGAACGCTGCACTGCCCCCTGGTGGACACGCTAACTTGACGTGCTGGAAGGATAAATGCAGTTAGGTCTGCATTTAGAGATTCCGACATCGATCCTCTCGAACATGGGGTCTGCGGAAGTGTGTCTTCAGCTCGAACGCCAGCCTGTAGCGTCTGCTCTGTCATGTCATTCTGCAGACCTTTGCAATAAACCAGACTTTTCACCAGAAACCTGCCTGTGTCCTTGGAGGAGCCCCGAACTAAGCCACTGTAGGTGGCGTTGTGGTAGGAGAACGGCTACACCGGTACACAATGGTGGAACGGAAACCACAGAGTTTGTACGTTTTTACACGGAAATTAGCTGTCGACCTTTGGCCGCTGTGGTAAGCAGCCTGCACTACTTTCACTTCCATTTAAAGGTGCGACATATTCCGGTCTAATGGAGCACAAACGTAGGCGCCGAAGTGTACTGTGCAAACATCTGAGTCAACATTTGGTGCAGTAAAGGGAAGCTGTGGACAGAGGACCTGTCCACACACCCCCTATACCCCCAGTGTCTCTCTCAACGTCTCTGGTTTATGAGTGTATTCATATGCACAGGAAACCCAACCCAACACAGATCTTGATCTGTTTTTATCCGGGTTTGGGTAGAAGGAACATAACTTCACAGTTTGCTCTTTAATATCCGTTAAATATTTATATGAAAGAGTATAAATAAATAATATAATAATAAATATTTGAGTAATACAACGTTTTTAAAGTCAAAGTGTTTTATTGTCGCATTCGTAACGGCACAGCGCCATTCTGAACAGTGAACGTCTTGTGACATAGCCGGTGACAGTGCACTTACAAATATGCAGGAAAGATAAAATAGCAAGACGGCTTTTTGGCTTCCCTTTACCATTGCTAACTCCATTCCAAGGTGGTGTGGCTTTTTTTTAACGCTTAGCCTACTTCCAAACGTTCAGTCTTAAAACATTTTGTTAGAAGCGTTTAGTTGTGTCGTCCTTCACCCCCTCTGTGTCGTTCGGATTATCGTCTGAAACATTACCGAGCCAGGTCTCCCCCCCCCCCCCCCCCTTTCGCATCGCTTAATCCTCCACCTCCGTCTCTAGCGTGATTAAACTGGGATTTAACCCATCGTCCGTGGATGACCGCAGAGCAAAACACGGAAATCTGGCTTTCTGTGTTGTGTTATAATTAATGGTTTTGTTGGAGTCCTCCTGGTACGAACGACCAAACGATAGTCCGCACAGTGAGTGTTTTATTGATTAAAAACGTGCATTTATCAACAAACCCGTGTGACCTGTAGAGATGTTTTTCGGCCGCCCGTTTTTAATCCCCGTGAGCAGGCTTAGTGAGCGGTTAGCGGCTAGCGGCCCATCATATCCCACGCTGACTCCATTACAGTCATTCTGTGATCCTCCGACATCGGGGTGTTCTTCGTTCTCTCGCTTCTGCTCGCTTTGACCAAGTTGACCGCGATGACACCTTCCTCGCCAAACCCCTGAGAAGATCTGGCTTGAGGAGATCTGTGTACACTACAGTGACCTTTGTAAGGCTTTTAGGGAGACTTAAAATGTGTTTTATATTCTTCTTCTATTTTCTGTCCTTTTTTTTTAAAAAACTGAATTGTTTCCAGAAACCATGCCCCTCAGGATTAATAAAGAATTAAAAATAGTTCTCTTCACTCGCGTTGAGCGTCCAAAGGCCCGACACATAAACCTCCTTAGCTTGCACAACAAACAAATTGAGAGCAAAACTGCATTCTCCATATATGACTCTGGTCTATTATGTGCAAGCGAGTGTGTTTCCAAAGTGTTGGCGAGGGGGGGGTGGGGGGGGGGGGGCTTATCTCATCAGAATGTTGTGATTAGAAAGTCAAACGTCCTCCCTCGGTCAAACACCCTCCCTCACAGGAACGCCGGACTCTCTGTCTCCTTGACCCTCACAACTCATATTAGTCAAGCACACTGCTGGACCCACTCTGCCTTCAGAACCCCTCTCAACAGAACACTTGGGTTCACCCTTCGTGTTTTGGTGGACGCTCCGAGTACACGAGTGTGAGTTAACAAAACACACTTTTTAAAACCCCTCCTCGCCTCGTCAACGTCCGTAAGTAAGTGGGCGCATTCAAGTTTTATAAGGACACGCGCCGCTGTCCCCATTGTTGGAAAGGTGACGCGGTGCCATGTTGTTACAGGTTGTGATGGGTAACTTAAACACCGGCGTCGGGGACAGTAAGTAAGGTATCGTATGGTGTGAGTATAGGAGGGGAGAGGCCGCGCACGCATGCTAAAGGATCACGCGAGGCCGAGGCGCGCGGCAGCACCTCGACGTGGCGGTGTCCCGGCGGAGGTGTCGGCTGATCCATTTTTAATGGGCCGCCGTTGGCCCCGGCTAATGGTGTCTGCTGTGCAACACGAGACGCTCCTGACCGCTCACTTGCTCCACGGAGGGGACAAAATGCGAGCTTGTCTTCCAATTAAGAAGACTTGACGGTGTCAAGCGCTGTATGCTTACCAGCTGCCTTATCTGGCCCTTCACACACACACACACACACACACACACACACACACACACACACACACACACACACACACACACACACACACACACACACACACACACACACACACACTCTATTCACACACTTGTGTGCGTGTGTTCATGTGTGTTTAGTTTAGTACCACTCCAACTCCAAAATGACTTGTTCTGATTGAAGTGATCTTGTTTGGCCTCTCTCTCGCGCTCTCCCTTTATCATGGCTCTTACCTGCTAACCAGTTGGCCATGAAGTCTCACTGGTCATTGGTTCAATGTTGTCTGTTGTGTGAATGGGTGGACAGTCATACGACAAACAGGTGACTGGGTGGCGTTGGGATGGAGCTGGTTGGAATGCAGCCTTGCAGCTGCCTTGAGTCTTTTGTTAGTCTTCTTCAGGGCAGGTCAGGTTAATGAAAGGTGTGTTCGTATGTTCGAGAACGAGGCAATGTTTAGTTTTTTCTGTCGCAGGCGGACGCCGGAGACTCTCATTGGTGGACGTCTTGCCCAGAAGATCAGTGCCTCTTTATCTCCTCTCGTCACAAGAAGTCCTTTCTTTCTCTCGGCCCTCAGTGAACGTGGGTTCAGTGCTGCACGGCACCAGTACAAGAAGACGTTTGTGTGTGTGTGTGTGTGTGTGTGTGTGTGTGTGTGTGTGTGTGTGTGTGTGTGTGTGTGTGTGTGTGTGTGTGTGTGTGTGTGTGTGTGTGTGTGTGTGTGTGTGTGTGTGTGTGTGTGTGTGTGTGTGTGTGTGTGTGTGTGGCGTTCGGGCCGTTAGTGGGGTACAGCGGAGTGTCATCTGCATAGAGGCGACACCGGAAGGAAAACCACAAGAACAGACTGAAACGTTGTTTCATTGTACAATACTCTCATATTGTACCACACCTTATGGATATATTGTACCATACCTTTTGGTGCAATATCAAAATATTGTGCCATTAAAAATGTGCCATAGTACTATAATCTTATATTGTAGACTCTTATTTGAGTTCTGTTATTATAAAGTGAACACTAACGGTGTATTTGCGTTGTTGCTGTTTGTTTAAGACAATCTCAACCTTGAGTGCTGGTGACACAATGGCTCCCTTTCACATTTTGGCGCTTCGGCGCTTCCTGGAACCGTTGACCCGGCGACCTGAGCAAACAGATAAGTGAGCAGGAAGTGAAGCTGGCACACCTGGTGAGCTTCAGCCGGCGTGCTGGCGACCGTAGAGCAGCTGGCCGTCCGGGTGCGTTCACCTGAGACGTGCTAAGATGCGGCGCGTCGCTAGCTCAGGGGTGTGTTCTGGAACAATGGCACAAGGTTGAAAATGCCATTCAACCGTGGCTTAAGAGACAATCGCGGACTGTACTGCAAATCTAGGAGTTGTCACGGTACGTCATGAAAAACCCCCAAAAACAACACAACATCTAACACCTCAACGCCTCTCTGGTGAACACACCTTCGGGCCGAGCGGTGCGTCAAATTCCGAGCTAATTCAGTCCTTATTGCTGCCACACCCAACAGCAGCACACTTAGACGAGACAGACCGCTGTCCTGTTGTTGGTTGAACTCGGAGTCATCTTAAAGGACCACTGAGTGAACGCGTTCCTTGCGTTTCTCGCAGGTTCTAGCTTGGCAGGCTAGGTCGGTTCCGGCCGGGAACCGTCCCACCGAGTGCCTCCAAACTTGCCAACCACGCTTCGCTAAAATCCGTCTTGTACCGAACGCCTTGAAACTTAAGTGTTAAGTGGCTGCGAGTAAACTTTTGGAGTCTCCAGTGGAATGGGGAGTGCTTTCAAAACATTGGCCCCAGAGACGGCGAAACCTGCTGAGCAACGCAAACATGTGTGGCGCCTTTAAAAAGGTCAGAAGAAGAACACCAGGTGTGTGTTTGCTTGACAAAGGGATAGTTTGGCGCGTGTGTGTGTGTGTGTGTGTGGTGTGTGTGTGTGTGTGTGTGTGTGTGTGTGTGTGTGTGTGTGTGTGTGTGTGTGTGTGTGGTGTGTGTGTGTGTGTGTGTGTGTGTGTGTGTGTGTGTGTGTGTGTGTGGTGTGTGTGTGTGTGTGTGAGATCACATGAGATCTGTGTCCACCACCTCACCACTACACCAGCCCTCCCCTCCAGTGAATTTTCCGTGTCAGATTATACCCTTGATCTCGTTGTTGGTCTAATGATGCTTGAAGGGGGATATCTGAAGCCTATTGATTATTGGTTTTGTATTGGATGCACTAGAATGGACGTACAGCCCGCATGACTCACAGACACACTACTGCACTACAACACAATACTACACGACAATGTCAGATATATTAATGTGAGATTTTCATGTGTTTAAAATGTCTGTCAAGTCACAGTCTATCACTACATCAGGTAACACGACCTGCCTCGCTAACCACCTCCTCCTCCTCCTCCTCCTCCTCGTCCTGCAGATACAAGCCCTTCTTCCCCTTCCAAGTCCAGCCGCTCGTGGTCCCGGCCTGCGACGAGGACCTGTCGGTGCAGGACGAGGCTCTGGTGGAGGGCCGCCTGCGCGTGTCCCTGATCGAATGTAGCAGGTAACCACGCCGACCTCCGACCTCATGAACTTTAACTTTCTCATCTCACTTGTTCTTCTGTTGCCACCGGGCCAGAGGAAAGTGTTTGTCGCAAACATCGGAAAATAATGTACAGAATATTGGTAAATATATTATGGTTTGTCATATTCTCATATGTTGGAATCGAACATTTTAGACATGAGAGGATTTTCAAGTCAAATTTTCAAGTTAAAATATTTTTTAACAATTTTCAGAGCATTTTCTGGTGTATCACACATTGGAGATACCACAATGAGATGAACTACTTCATCGAATTAGTGGCTGACTCTACCAGCTACCGTTCATGTCAGTATTATGAAACGTTATATAAATACTGATGTCAACTTCTGGGTGGTTCGGTGGTCTGTGTCTGCATATGCTGCACCGCTCACACTGTGATGGGTTCAGATCCCGGCGGGGGTCCCCGTGTCAAAGCTTCCCCCACGTTTGTCTCACCCTGCTGGGCAGGAGGTGAACTGTCAGCAGGCGGCCTCGCAGGCCTCGTGGGGGAAGCCGTGATCACAGCGTGACCTCGTGCTGCCAGAAGAGAAGCTGAACTCTGGGTTTAATCCGAGTGGGAATACAACTCACTGCACCACGACACCGTCACTGTCACTGTTAACTCCGACACAGGTTTATGGATTTATATATTACACCTACCCCACATTAAAATAATATACAGATATACAGATGTGTATATATATCTCAAATAAACATAACGACGAGGTCATAATAAAAATAGAAGGCAGCTCCATTTAAAAAAATGCTTGAATATAGGAGACTCTCCTCTCTCATCGTATAACATAAGTATTTATATTTTGTCAATATAGTAATTATACAATGACTTCCCAGCACCCTAACTTGGTTAGTTTTAGTTTTTAGGGATTACTTGATCTGCGCACAGTAATGGGAAATAAACGTAATCCATTACAAAACACAACACGCGCTTAATGTGCATCACAGCCCCATAACAACACGGAGATGTGCCACTACTTGTATGCGTGGGTATTTCCAGAAGGTTCTGGTCCAATGCTCTTCTGAAATAGCTCGCTGCTGGGGCTGCTGCTGCTGGGGCTGCTGCTGCTGATGGTGGGCTGGGGCCGCTGCTGGGGCTGCTGCTGCTGGGGCTGCTGCTGCTGGGGCTGCTGATGGTGGGGCTGGGGCTGCTGCTGCTGCTGGTGGTGGGGCTGGGGCTGCTGCTGGGGCTGCTGCTGGTGGTGGGGCTGGTGGTGGGCTGCTGCTGCTGCTGCTGCTGCTGCTGGTCGGGCTGGGGCTGCTGCTGCTGGGGCTGCTGCTGCTGGGGCTGCTACTGCTGGGGCTGCTACTGCTGGGGCTGCTGCTGCTGGGACTACTGCTGCTGGGGCTGCTGCTGCTGGGGCTGCTGCTGCTGGGGCTGCTGCTGCTGTTGCTGCTGCCTCAGAGAAAGCCAACCCACCAAACATGCTGGTGCTTAAATGGCTCGGCCCAAAGCATCTGATGGACTGGACCCGCCCTCGCCAGCCCCCACACACACGCGCACACACACACACAGGCAGGCACACGGGCACAAATGTGTGAGCACACAAACAAACAAACACACACACTTCCTCTCTCTTTTATATGGTTATGTTATTAAAATTTCAACATGCCTAGTTCAGACAAATCCACTCCTGACTCTCCACCCTCACGTGTGTGTGTGTGTGTGTGTGTGTGTGTGTGTGTGTGTGTGTGGTGTGTGTGTGTGTGTGTGTGTGTGTGTGTGTGTGTGTGTGTGTGTGTGTGTGTGTGTGTGTGTGTGTGTGTGTGTGTGTGTGTGTGTGTGCTCTTGTCCATGCATGTAGGATGGGAATACATTAAATATGTATTCTCCCTGGGTCCCTGTCAGACTGTCTTACTGACTGTCTTTTTAGAATGGCTGTCTGTCTTACAGACCGTCTGACTGTCTGTCTTACATGCTGTCTGTCTTACATGCTTGTCTGTCTTACAGGCTACATACTTCTTGTATAGAAACACAAGAGGTCTCTTCTCACCTCCTGTAGTGAGTCTGGGAAACACGTTTTATTTTCTTTACCGAAAACAATAGTTGGCAAAGATGAACAAAAGTGATTACAAATGTTTTAATGCAATCAGAGGCATAATGCGATGGAGGTAATAAAAAGCACGGCCAGCACTACACTCCCTGAGATCATAAGCAGTTTGGCGAGGACTCCTCTCTCATCCTCTGCTCTCTAATGAAGCAGAAACAGAGAAGCGCTGGCAGCATTTTGTGATTTTATGTATTAATCAGAACAACGATTCAGCAAACAGCCACGTTTTTATTCATCAACATATCTTTTTACGTACATATGCAGATTTTTCTACGTTTATGTATTGCCTTACAGGACTTAAACTACTTAAAGTACTTTAAACTTTTCACTTGAATGCATTCAATTGTCGATTCATATTGAGCAGAAACAAATTGAATGGTCAATCGATACGTGGATCAATAAATAGACATCTAGTGAATCTAAACGGAATAATAAAAACCGTTGTGACTCCTGACTAGCAGGCTAGTTGGAGGACGTAATCATGACTCAGCTGCTGTAAAGCTGGAAGCTGAGGAGGGACACGGAGACACAGTCCACGTGACTTCATGTACGTCCTCTCTCTCTCTCTCTCTCTCTCTCCCCTCTCTCCTCTCTCTCTCCCTCTCTCCTCTCCTCTCTTTCTCTCTCCTTTGCTCTCCTCTCTCTGTCTCTGTCTCTTCTCTCCTCTTTCTCTCTCTTTCTCTCTCTCTTTCTCCTTTGCTCTCCTTCTCTCTCTCCTCTTTCTCTTTCTCTCTCTCTCTCCTTTGCTCTCCTCTCTCTCTCCCTCTCCTTTGCTCTCCTTCTCTCTCTCTCTCTCTCTCTCTCTCTCTCTCTCTCTCTCTCTCTCTCCTTCGCTCTCTCTCCTTCTCTCCTTCTCTCCTTCTCTCTCTCTCTCTCTCTCTCTCTCTCTCTCTCTCTCTCTCTCTCTCTCTCTCTCTCTCCTCTCTTAAACGTGCCAGTCCCAGTGACATCATCACACGTGGGGGCGTGTCCAGACAGACAGACAGACAGACAGACAGCTAGATAGATTGGAACGTACCAACCGGTTTGGCTCGATCTGTCCGTCATTCATCTCGTCTGGCTGAACCACTCCGACTTGTGACATCACAAATGGGTCGATGGAGGGTAGAAATGACCTGTAATTGTGACGTCAACCTTTTAAAATGTTTTCTTTGACATATCTACTGTGTCCTTGAGGATTATGTGTTTATTTTTATACTTAATTGTATCAACGGAAAGTGGCTTTGAGTCTCTTAAACGTGCTATATGAATACAATGTGGTGTTCTTTAGTAAAACAACAAGTTTCTATTATTATTATTAGTATGTACATACGTATATTTGGTGAGTGATAGAGTACTTGACCCTTCATTTTATAACATAAATTGTACTAAATAGCTTTGCATTAAATCCATGGGCTGCCAGAGATCTCTGTTCTGTTCCAGCAGGTGGCGCCAGTGCTCAGTTTCTGAGGCACAGCTTGCATTGTGGGAGATTTGTGATTTGTGTTGAATTGACAGACTTTACACATTATGATCAAATCGGTTTGAACGGAAGTCATCGCTGCCAGAGTCCATAGTTCATGTCGGGGTCGTGGGAGATCGCTGATTGCTCGTTTATTATCTGTAGATATTTGATGATACATTTTTCCAAGTCACACATTCAGTGACACATTCAGGTGGTGTTTAGAATGTGAAGTTGATGTCGCTTACAAATGCACAGATATGCAAACTTTATCATTGAGTCCATCAAATCAACCAATCTACAGTGGCTTCTGAGGGCCACGGAGAGACCACAGCAACCCAGAATATAACTTGGCATCTCTGTCTCTCTCTCTGTCTCTCTGTCTCTCTGTCTCTGTGTCTCTGTGTCTCTGTCTCTGTCTTTCTCTCTCTCTTTCTCTCTGTCTCTCTGTCTCTCTATGTCTGTCTGTCTCTCTCTCTCTCTCTCTCTCTCTCTCTCTCTCTATGTCTCTCTTCTCTGTCTCTCTCTGTGTCTGTCTCTCTCTCTCTCTCTCAGGCTGTTCATCCTGGCTCGTACGACCGCACGACCTACGTCCACTGCACCCTGGAGCTGAGCGGCCACGAGTGGAAGGGAGAAGACCAGAAAGCTCCATCAAGAGGGTGAGCTCCTCCTCCTCTTTCTCCTCCTTCTCATCCTCCTTCACCTCCACCTGCTGTTCCTGCTCTTTCTCCTCCTTTCTCCTCCACCTGCTCCTCTCTCTCTCTCTCTCTCTCTCTCTCTCTCTCTCTCTCTCTCTCTCTCTCTCTCTCCCCTCCCTCCCCCCCCCAGCAGCCCAGACCCTGCCAGTCCAACACTACCCCACGGGTGCAGCAGAGGGCGCCGTTCTCTGTGTCTTCATGCGAGGACTTAATGTTCTGATGGTGATCAGCCTTTAAGAATCTGTGCCCCGCCCCCAGTGACATCATCACACGTGGGGGCGTGTCCAGACAGACAGACAGCTAGATAGATTGGAACGTACCAACCGGTTTGGCTCGATCTGTACGTCATTCATCTCGTCTGGCTGAACCACTCCAACTTGTGACATCACAGATGGGTCGATGGAGGGTAGAAATGACCTGTAAGTCACACTTGGTGGTAAAATGGACGTCCTTTACGCACTATGACGGTAGATTACGCTAGGTCAGGTGTTCGTCTTCCCCAAGTGCGCTCGCAACAGGTCTGGAGGCAATACGTTGCTTAAATGAGTCAAAAACAAGAGATTTAGAAAAAAGACCTTTGATTTAATGTGTACTTGATTGCTTGCCTGCCACATGATGGCGTCATCACACATTTAAATTCAACCGGATTAGATTTTGATGCAACAGATTTTAATATCGAGTTGAAAAGGTGACTTTTCATGCGCTGTTCGTGTCTCTCTAATCAGAGGTTTTGATGTGATGGTGAGAGACACTCGGGAGGGACACCGCCGCGCCTTCTCAGCGGAAATGTCAGCTCTTGTCGATTAGCAGCAACGAATCGGAGATAATAATTATTCCCGACCCCATAACTCCCCACTTTACCGTCTGAAATTGGATTCCCTCTGCGTGTGGCGGCGTTGCCATTTTAAAAGCCTCAGTGGAAGCCCAGCGAGCGCGCGTCTAATTGCAGCAATTTAGCGATATTAACATTACACTCGCGGCCGCTAACCGCCGCGCTGAAGTGAAATGTCATGACTGATTGTGTCTCTGCGGGGGGACGGGGGGACGGGGGGGACGTCTCACTTGTCTTCCGCCTCTCGCCGCGCTCCTTAGTGGCATTTGTGCCGTCCGCAAAGGAGGGTGTGGATCTAGAAGCAAGGAGGATGGAGTTGTTGTTGTTGTTGTTGTTGTTGTTGTTGTTTTCAGGGTGCGGTCTGCTCCTCCGCCAGCAGGGGGCAGTTATGGTTCTTTATGTTCGATTCCTCCGTGTGTTGAAGATGACCTCGAGCCCCGCGGTGGAATAGGATCAAACGCGACCTCTTACTTCAGCTTTTGTTAAATGCGTCACATTTGTCTCGGAGGCACGGTTGACGCACATCCCAATGTGTGTCAAGATATTTCTGCATTTGCTAACATCGAGTTTCGTACAAAATGCTAAGAAGTGAACGTAGCGACGGACTGGATGACACACACACACACACACACACACACACACACACACACACACACACACACACACACACACACACACACACACACACACACACACACACACACACACAGAGACAGAGAGAGCTCCCGTGCCGGTCCTCCAGGTCGGCATGGCGACGGGTTTCACAGGCTCCGCCCAGAAACCAGTTGCGATCCAACAGCCGTCTCTGCTGCCCGGCAACCAACATGGCCGCTGCTTCTGAAGGACCTCCCTCCTCTCTCTCTCTCCAACCACTTCAAAGGTGTGTGGTGTTGGTGCAGCAGATGCAGGCTGGCATTTGGGGGGCCGGTTTATCAGACCTCTCCAGCCCCGCAACCCCCCCACCCCTTAGCCACGATTACAGAGACGACTCCCTCTGTCCCTCCCCCTGCATCCTCTCTCTCTCTTTCTCTCTCTCTCGGACTCCTGTCTCTTAAGTGTGTCCTCTTCCTCGCCCTCCTTCCTCCTCCTCCGCCCAAATCAGGTCGATCAGCAGAGGTGTGTGTGTGTGTGTGTGTGTGTGTGTGTGTGTGTGTGTGTGTGTGTGTGTGTGTGTGTGTGTGTGTGTGTGTGTGTGTGTGTGTGTGTGTGTGTGTGTGTGTGTGTGTGTGTGTGTGTGTGTGTGGTTCAATGTTTTGTTGTCCTTTACTTATGTTTGGTTTTTAAATCGAAGGCAGCCTTGCTTGCCGACAAGCACACACACACACGCATACATACATACATATACATACACACACACATTTGATAATATCAACTGTGGACGTCATAGGCTGTGTGTGTGTGTGTTAATGTGTGTACAGAGCTATTGAGTGTGTGTGTTGTCTTGTATTTGCTCGGTGTTATTACTGATGGCCCACTGATAGGCCATCCACCCGCCTTATTGGACGGAAGCTGATAAGACACACACACACACACACACACACACAGTAACACACACACACACACACGCGCACACTCACACACTCACTCAATATCCCCATCTATCCATCTATCATCCAAAGAAACACATCAATAACACATTCATATATCAATATTTTGTATACAATTGTGTATATATTTATATATATTTTTTATATATATATACACGTGTATATATATTTTCCGAATGTTTTGTGTTTTTAAATTTTTTTATATTATTACTCTGTGTAATGTTCAATGTTAGCCACCGATTGCACAAAAGCTCATTAATTGTTTGGAAAACGAAGACAATAAAGCAGATTGTGATTCTGAGCGTTGAACAGAGAATCTTGTCATGAACACGTCAAAACCTTTATTTGTACCTATCTCTTATATAACACCTGAGTAGCTTCATTAGCATATCCACCATCTTAATTACCATATTTACCACTCCAGCGAGAGCCGGGCTTCGTGAGCTCACCGCTGTGTGTGTGTGTGTGTGTGTGTGTGTGTGTGTGTGTGTGTGTGTGTGTGTGTGTGCACTTTTTCCTGGTTGTCTTTCAAGAGCAGCGTGTCTGGATTTAGTCATATTGTGTGGAGACACACACACACACACACACACACACTTCCTGTCTAATGTGGTCTTCAGACCTTATCTTTTCTATGAAGGGTTTTCTATGCGGGGCAGAGATCCAGTATTCCGATGTTTCCTATTGGCTTGTTTGCTGTTTGCCTTCAATACGTCACTGTGTATTGTGTACGTGTGCGTGTGTGTGCCTCATTTCAGCGGGTGTGTGTGTGTGTGTGTGTTTGCACATCTGCGCCACTGATTCCATCATTTAACCTGAGTGCTGATGTCTTCTGACAGCGTGTGTGTGTGTGTGTGTGTGTGTGTGTGTGTGTGTGTGTGGTGGTGTGTGTTGTGTGTGTGTGTGTGTGTGTGTGTGTGTGTGTGTGTGTGTGTGTGTGTGTGTGTGTGTGTGTGTGTGTGTGTGTGTGTGTGTGTGTGTGTGTGTGTGTGGAGATGAACAGTTCAGTTCATGTCAACCCTTGTAAATGTCGAGTTGTGCTGAACAAGGTTTCAGATGGAACATGTGTTTATGAATATCGAAATATGGATCCCAAAGACTTTCTAATATCGCAATCTGCAATGTTGCTCCTTCCGGAAATCGAACATTAGTATGAATACGTAACAATGGTTGGGCTATTAATATTAACAATAAAGATTTACTGTGATGCAAAATTATAATGATAAGGATAACGGTAAAAGTATACTGTTCATTCCTTGGCCACTCCAATGTTAATATTCAGGTGTTAGTATTGGATGAAGTATAGTATAATATAGTATGGTACTGTATATAAAATAGTGGATAAGGAGGCGTGTGGATCGGGGGTTCTCTGGGGGTACGTGAGACTCAAAGCGGTTAATAAACGGCAACACAGCCGAGTGGATCTCTCCTTCCCATCTCCGCTTGTGGTCCGCTGTGGTCTTGAGGACTCCTCGGGGGGCCGCGGAAACAAACGGAACATCAGAGTCTTCCCGCCAGACGCTCCAGAGAACTCACGTGGTCGGAAAAGTCAGTCAAGAGTTGGGATGAAGAGACGCAAACACCTCGGCGCCCCAGGAGACCCCTGCTCCGTCCCGTCAGGTGTTCAGCCGCGGACGTATCAAGTGTCCTTTTTATATCCACTCCACAAACTTGTTACCCACAAAGCATCTGATTATAGCGTCACGAATGCCGGTAATTGTTTATATCTCCCCGGAGTCTTTCTTGGCTCACATCAGGCACAGCAAGCAAATATGGGAGCTTGGTTCCTGCTAGCGCGTGACGGCTAATTGTCATTATCGCTGACATTTTATAGACTAAGTGGATGATGCCGTTAAGACCAAATAAAATGTTAATGGACAACTTGTTGTTGTTAATTGTCCCTCCTGCTGTTGCTAAGATAACATAATGTGACGCTTCATTAAACCCATGGGGGACCTTCAGGTTAGGTGCCCGGCCTGAGCACAAGAATTTCCTTCGGGATAAATAAAGTCCTATTCTATTCTATTCTATTCTATTCTATTCTATTCTATGGGGACCTTCAGGTGAACGGATGAACTCCTGTTGGATCTCCTCAGGTTTTGGTCGAGCTCCATGGCTGAGCCTTCAGATCTGAATGGCTTTCTGGTGTTCCTGTCCCCTCCTGCGTGGCTGTAGATGGAGTTTCTAGGATGGGTGGATATGAAATTGCCAACGTCCCGGTCTTTAGTCTGGAGCATAACCTGTAGATCTTTTGAGGAAGGAACCCTAAGGTTAACCCATGTCTGCTCATCAATTATATTCAGCGAGAAGTCTTCATGGAACAGGTTCCTGCCCAGTCTAGTCCAGGTCCAGTCTGCTGGGTTCTGTCCTGGTGTTTGATTATGTTTGTGGGATTTCATTAAGGGTCCGAAATCTGACCAATCTTCGATTGTGGCCCTCCGGGAAACGATTCATTATCTCTGGTCCTGTTCATTATCTCTAATCCTTAATTCTATCACAGCAAACATTTGAGTCCCCGGGAAACAATCGTAAATGTTGTCGTGACAACAAGTCGGTGTAGAGAATGGCAACAGGGCAACGATTGGTCTAAACGGTGCCATTGTTTGCTGATTTGGTGTCTGAGCGTCTCGAGACATTAGATGAATCATTAAGATGATGACTGCAGAATTTAAAACGTGGATGATAAGAAATGCACATAACTAAACATATCTATGTAAGACTCTAGTTCTTGGTTGTAGTTTTAATAGAATTGTGGTGGAAAATATAATGTACCTAATGCCTTAAGAATTAAGGAAATTGAAATATGATGAAATATTGTATAACTTCGCCTAAATATGATGCACTTAACATTTAATTCAAGTCAATTACATTTTATTTGTAAAACCCTTAATCACAGTATAATCCTTGAAGTCTCAAAGTGCATGAAGACTATAAGATATGCTCCATGATTGTACAAATGGCGCACCAGTGGTTCTGAGGAGAGTCCAGCTTGTCTTCCCCGGTTCCCCAGAGCCCACCGGCGGCACTGCAGCCAATCGGATCGCCTCGCCCGTTATCCAATCAAGTGCTGAACGAGGCCATCAGCGAGGACGACGTCGTTTCACCGTTTCTGTTTAGCGGACTAAATGAGCCTCTAATGGCTGCCCGGGATGCCTGGCCACAGAGCGAGCTAGCACGCTAGCACGATGGAGGAAGAGCACACAGCAGTGAGAGAGAGAGAGTGGTGTGTGTGTGTGTGTGTGTGCGTGTGCGCGAGTGTGTTAGCCTCGACAACAATCAATTCCTCAGGATTGTCAAGCCGATAAGTGCATGACGCCGATGCCCGGTCCGGTTACGGGTCTGATGCTATGCTGCTAACGCTCATTATGTTATGCTAACCGCTTCCTGCTGGTCGCCAGTCGATGATCATCTCCTCCCCGCCGCACCACGCTAGCTAACCGCCGAAAGGCTAGCGATACGCTCCTGCTAAAAACAGACACTTAGCGTGGCTCACGAAGGGTCATGGATTAGAGAGAGAAGAGAGTGTGTGTGTGTGTGTGTGTGTGTGTGTGTGTGTGTGTGTGTGTGTGTGTGTGTGTGTGTGTGTGTGTGTGTGTGTGTGTGTGTGTGTGTGTGTGTGTGTGTGTGTGTGTGTGTGTGTGTGTGTGTGTGTGTGTGTGTGTGTGTGTGCCAGCCATACATCTGTTCACCGTCATCACGAACGTTTAGATGCTTTTCAAACATCAGCCGTCATCTAATATCTGTTTCTAAACGGGTCTCACAAAAAAACCCAATGTGATGCGAAGCGTTTAGGAGAAACATTAATTGGGTTTAGTGGATATTAGCAAGCTTTGCTAAATGTTATCAGCCGCCATCTGACAGCAGGCCTGCGTTGCGTCCGTTTCCCCGCCGATAAATCCGGTGTAAAGCGATTATCTCTGACGTTGGCGTCGGCGTCACGTGGCGTCTGCCTGCGCGTGTTTTTCTAAAATAAACCTGGAAACGGAAAATACAGTTGATCAGAGACGTACTGCTGGGCAGGCAGGCAGGCAGGCAGGCAGGCAGGCAGGCAGGCAGGCAGGCAGGCAGGCAGGCAGGCAGGCAGGCAGGGGGACGATGGTACGACCGGAAGCCAAATTGGAATAAAACACAATTTGTTGGCTCCCAACTCCCCACCTCCAGGTCTAGAACACATGTTGAGCACAACAGCAAAGGCTCCTTCTTATGTCGACGATTGGAAGGAAGCACCTTGAAACATCCAGATGTCTCTCTTTCTGACGTCATACGAACTAGAATCATCATCTCTGGAAGTTGATGAGCAACAACAGAAATGTGAGGAATGGATTCGTTTGTGGTCCGTGGCTGCCTGGTGTGTGGAAGGATTGCATTTTCCATTTAGTTTGTTCACGCTTGAGGTTGCCATGTTGCACAAGCCGTAGTCGCCAGAGATGTAGAATAGAAATGTGCATAGACACGCGTGTCAAAGGATCATTTTGCATCTTTTCAACCTCATCTCTAATGCAGCCACATTGGGGATATAGTGTGAAAACACGCCTGCAAGTTGTGGCCAATGCTGTCTGTGTCTCTTGGGCAAATCTTCAAGTCTTAAACGGCGACAGAGCAAGGTTCAACTGCAATGTAAACGTATTAGTAAAGTCTGATTTGAATCCTGAGGTCGATCAGGAAGCGGGTCAGACTGAAGTGTGCCTCGTCGTGTCCATCGTAGCTCGCCCTCGCCTTGACACCAAATAGGATTCAATGGCTCGCCTTAATCCTGAGCCCTCAGGCGGACACCGAGTGAAGCCCGATTAGGATCACGTTGTAGGACTCGCCCTCGCAGGACTGCTAGGACGTCCGTTGCAGCTAATGGCAAAAATAACAGTGGGATTAAATCATCGTAACCCCGTGTGGTTCGTGTGTGTGGCGCTGACTCAGCCCTCGTATCTGCAGAGGTGGTGCAGTATCGCGGCCGGTGACGACAGGAAGTAGGAAGCTGGGACACATTCCATTAAAATGCTGGCAGGGATCGTGTTGTCAGTAAGTCGCGCACGTAGCATGGTCGGTAGACTCGCTTGTCGGGTCACAAGTGTTTCACATATCTGGTCGATTAAATGATTGTATGAACAAGAATCGTAATGTAAGAAACCGTAATACGTGCGGAAGCCTTTAAAACCGATTTGCTTTATGGACAATCCAGCGAGGAGCTCGCTAGCTAGATGAAACGCCAATTAGATGGGCAACCCGCCAAAGAGCGAGCTAGCTCGTTAACTAGCGGAAATACCATCTTGATGGACACCCCGCGACGGCGCTAGCGAGCTGGGCTTGATGGACAACCTGCGGAGGCGCTCGCCGGCCTGAAATGCCAGCAAGATAAGGAGGAATGGCTTCCGGCTCTCTCCTTCACAACACCCTGTGTTTGTGTGTCCTTCATTTCCTTTTATTTTCTCCCTCCTGCTTCAGGAGACCAGAAGCAGCGCATTACGACTCCGATAAGGAGAACCGAGCCGAGACTCCTCAAGAACTACGGGGGGGGGGGGGGGGGGGCTGTGTGAGCGCCGTGCAGCCGTCTCTAGACACACAGTATTTACAAGTGCAAATTAGCCAAACTAGCTTTTCGTGTGTAGCGCTCTCGATTAGCCGCCGCCGCCGCCGGCCGTCTCCATAACCAAGCTCTTTTGTCTTTGGTGGGGTTTTTTCTGTTTTTGTTTTTTTTTTTAACTGCTTTTGAAAAGCCGGTACTCTCAGGAGGATGAAAGCACAACTTGAAATCTAGAATGACGACAAAATGTACGAGCGACACACACACACACACACACACACACACACACACACACACACACACACACACACACACACACACACACACTCTCTCGCTGTGTTGGAGACACAGGGCGCTTTGTCTAAAAGAAATTGGAGAAATATTCGACGCACAAGGTTCATTCAATTTAATCACGTCTTTGATCTGATTTGATCGCTGGGAGGAGGATGAGGAGGATGAGGATGAGGATGAGGAGTATTGCTCTGTTCTACAAGTGGGAGGTGAAACTAGGGGTCAAAACAGGTCCACAGTCTACATGCCTGTTGGACCCATGCAGTCTGAATCTAATGTCAGCACTAATGTAATACAACTACATTTTAAATCCAATTTTTATTCTAAGAATAAAAAAAAGATTGATTAGCAGGTAGCAATTGATCAATTGCTACCTGCTAATCAACGGAACATAAATTAAGATAAGATAGAACTTTATTCATCCCGAAGGAAATTCTCGTGCCAGAGGTTGTTCAAAATACCAACAACAGAAGCATAGCAATAGAATAATAAAACAATAGAGTAATGAACAATAGAATAATAAAATACAATAACACATTTACAAAGTTACAATGGAAAATGCCGAAGGAAAAGATATTCAGTGAACAGAACAAGTTGGCAATGGTATCAAGAAGTACACAACTACACACACATACAATCTGAAGTCCTCAAATGTGACCGGCGTGTTTGAAAGTGTTAGAATAAAATAGAAAGTGATTACAGAACATGGCATCAAATGTCATTTATCCAGAGGAGGAGGACGAGGAGGAGGACGAGGAGGAGGAGGGTGGAAAGGTGTTTGTTGATCATCCTCCTCCTCAGCACTCAACATGATGTGAACATGGTGATGGTTCTCTCTCCTCTCTCCTCCTCCTCCTCCTCCTCTTGCAGCAGGAGCGCTGGTGTCTCTAATAGGATGTGGCAGCGATTGGGTGTGCGGTGCGCTGCCTGTGGGGACTGCTACCCTATAACCATACACAGATGGAGCTGACATGTGCTATTAGATCAGATTACAACAGCGGGAAGCTTTGTCTCGGGCAGGAGGAGGAGGAGGCTCTGGCCACGTCCACAACCTCCACCTCCTTTTCTCTCCTCCTCCTCCTCCTCCTCATCTTGTCCTCGTCCTCCTCTCTTGTCCAGCTCATCTTCAACCTCCTCGCTCCCTCTCCTCCTCGTCCTTACGCTCTTCCTCCTCCTCAATCTCTTCCTCCTCCGCTCTCCTCCCCCTGTTCCTCCTCTCTCTCTCTCCCCCCTCACCTCCTCCTCCTCCTCCTGCTGCTGCTGGGCGCTGAGAGGAGCAAGGTGCGGCCCCAGCTCCAGCAGCAAGTCTCCTCTCACTGCAGCCAGAGGAGTTGGTCCACAGTCCCCCCCCACCCCCACATCTCCTCGGGGACAAGGATCTGAACTCACCGTCTTCTAAAAGTCTCAAGTTGATAAAATCCGTGAGCGTAACTTGCTGTGAAGACACGATGCCAATGACTCACTCACTGACTTTCATTGTGTGTGTGTGTGTGTGTGTGTGTGTGTGTGTGTCTCCTCCTCCAGACGGAGGTGATCAAGGGTCCGTGTGGCAGCGTGGGGATGAGTTTCCGGCAGATTCCGGCCATCGAGGGCGACGTGGTGCACGTCAGCATCGAGACGGTCACGCCCAACTCCCCCGCCGCGCTCGCAGACCTGCAGCGCGGAGACCGACTCATCTCCATCGGAGGTGATCGAGGACGTCGTCTTTTTATTTTATTTTATTCTTCTATATTCTTAACGAGCTCGGTTTTATTTCCTTCTTTGTTTGTTTGTGTGTTCCTGGAGACTCCGCTAACCCCTCGATCTCTTCCCCCCCCCCCCCCCCCCC
>PIJE02000283.1:148564-182669 GCA_002895965.2 Coryphaenoides rupestris | reverse complement strand
CATACAGCCGTAGCATGAATCATTCATCCAGCATCTCTCCCCCCCCCCCCCCCCCCTCCAGGTGTTAAGGTGACGTCGTCCGTCCAGGTGCCCAAACTGCTGAAGCAAGCCGGAGAGAAGGTGGTGGTTCTCTACGAGAGACCGGTACGCCATCAGACCCACCCGTACCTGGGGACCCTGCACGAGGTCCTGACCCGCCTGGAGGAGCCCGCCTTCCTGGGCCCCCAGGGGCCGTCGTCGGGCTACGAGGAAGACCCCGCCCCGATCAGCACCGTTGGCGACGCGCCGGATGCCAAGGAGATGGACTCTGAGTTCGAGGAGCTGATCGTGGACCCCAAGCCGGGCCCCAACCCGGGCGCCAACCCCCCCGAGGCCAGGGACGACTTCCTGCTCACGGTGAACCAAAGCCCCAAAAGGACCGTGGCCAACATCGCCTTGATCTCGCCCATCCTCAACCGCAAGCTGCACCTTGTGGGCCTCCAGTCACCCCTGAAACCCCAGCCCAAAGACACCCCCAAGCCCTCGCTGGCCAAGAGCGGCGGCGACTCGGTTGACGCCGGCCCCCAGCGGCCCAGCGGCCCTCCCCCGCCGCCCCCCGCCCGGCCTCCGATACCCCCGCCTCCTCGGCCACAGATCAAGCTGACCCCGGCCTCCTCCGAGACCAGCCTACTGGAGGCCGCCGACCTGACGGCAGCCACTAGCGGCTCAGCCTCCTCCTTCGCCGCCTCCGCCGCCTCCTCTACTCCCGCCTCCACCGCCCCCTCCCTCGCCACGGTGGAGAAGTCCCCCGAGAAGAGTCCCGTCCACATGGCGGGCGGGGAGAAGAACCATGCCAAGGCAACGGAGCCCAAGCCCTCCATGAAGCAAGCGGAGTCCTGCGAGGAACTCTCCACCTCGTCCGGCAGGCCGGACTCGATGAAAGACAAACATTCGGAGAGCACGGGCAGCATCCGAGACAGCCTGGAAGACAACTCCACCAGGGAGTCCCCCGAGACCAAGTTCTGCAACAAGTCGGGCCGCTGGAGCAACGCCTCGGTGGTGCTGGAGGTGGAGAGGAACCACCGGTACCTCAACGTGGCGCTGTGGTGCAAAGACCCGTTCAAGCTGGGCAGCCTGCTGTGCCTGGGCCACGTCAGCCTGCGCCTGGAGCACGTGGCCCTGGAGTGCATGGCCACCGCCTCGGCCGAGTATCAGAGCACCTTCCGGCTGGCGGCGCCGGAGCCCCGGGCCAACGTCAGCCGCACGGCGCTGCGCAACCTCAGCACCCACAAGGGCTTCAACGAGAAGCTGTGCTACGGCGACATCACGCTGAACTTCTGCTACCTGGCCGAGGGCGAGCCGGACTACGCGGGCCGGCCTCTGGAGCGGGAGCCCGAGGGGATCCTCCACGACGAGGAGCCGAAGGAGCGGGAGCACAGCCACGTCCACGCGGCCCAGCGCGACGACATGGCCTACGGCGCCCTGCAGCTGGCCGAGGTGCGTCACAACTTCCAGGACACGCAGTTCCAGAACCCCACGTGGTGCGAGTACTGCAAGAAGAAGGTGTGGACGAAGGCCGCCTCCTCTCTCCCTCTCCCTCCCCCCTCCCCTCTCCCTCTCCTCCCTCCTCCTCCCTCCTCCCTCTCTCCCTCCTCCTCCCTCTCCTCCCTCTCCCCTCTCCTCCCTCCCTCCTCCCTCTCCCTCTCTCCTCTCTCTCTCCTCCCTCCTCCCTCCCTCCCTCTCTCCTCCCTCCTCCTCCTCTCTCCTCCCTCTCCCTCTCCTCCTCCTCCCTTCTCCTCCCTCCTCCCTCTCCTCCCTCTCCCTCTCCTCCCTCTCCTCCTCCTCCCCTCCCCCTCCTCCCCCTCTCCTCTCTCCTCCCCCTCCTCCTCCTCCTCCTCCCTCCTCCCTCCTCCTCCCTTCCTCTCCTCTCCTCCTCCTCCTCTCCTCCCTCCTCCTCCTCCCTTCTCCTCTCCCTCCCTCCCTCCTCCTCCTCCTCCTCCTCTCTCCTCCCTCCTCCTCCTTCCTCCTCTCCTCCTCCTCCCCCCGTCCAGGTGTTAAGGTGACGTCGTCCGTCCAGGTGCCCAAACTGCTGAAGCAAGCCGGAGAGAAGGTGGTGGTTCTCTACGAGAGACCGGTACGCCATCAGACCCACCCATACCTGGGGACCCTGCACGAGGTCCTGACCCGCCTGGAGGAGCCCGCCTTCCTGGGCCCCCAGGGGCCGTCGTCGGGCTACGAGGAAGACCCCGCCCCGATCAGCACCGTTGGCGACGCGCCGGATGCCAAGGAGATGGACTCTGAGTTCGAGGAGCTGATCGTGGACCCCAAGCCGGGCCCCAACCCGGGCGCCAACCCCCCCGAGGCCAGGGACGACTTCCTGCTCACGGTGAACCAAAGCCCCAAAAGGACCGTGGCCAACATCGCCTTGATCTCGCCCATCCTCAACCGCAAGCTGCACCTTGTGGGCCTCCAGTCACCCCTGAAACCCCAGCCCAAAGACACCCCCAAGCCCTCGCTGGCCAAGAGCGGCGGCGACTCGGTTGACGCCGGCCCCCAGCGGCCCAGCGGCCCTCCCCCGCCGCCCCCCGCCCGGCCTCCGATACCCCCGCCTCCTCGGCCACAGATCAAGCTGACCCCGGCCTCCTCCGAGACCAGCCTACTGGAGGCCGCCGACCTGACGGCAGCCACTAGCGGCTCAGCCTCCTCCTTCGCCGCCTCCGCCGCCTCCTCTACTCCCGCCTCCACCGCCCCCTCCCTCGCCACGGTGGAGAAGTCCCCCGAGAAGAGTCCCGTCCACATGGCGGGCGGGGAGAAAGAACCATGCCAAGGCAACGGAGCCCCAAGCCCCTTCCATGAAGCAAGCGGAGTCCTTGCGAGAACTCTCCACCTCGTCCGGCAGGCCGGACTCGATGAAAGACAAACATTCGGAGAGCACGGGCAGCATCCGAGACGGCCTGGAAGACAACTCCACCAAGGGAGTCCCCCGAGACGCAAGTTCTGCAACAAGTCGGGGCCGCTGGAGCAACGCCTCGGTGGTGCTGGAGGTGGAGAGGAAACCACCGGTACCTCAACGTGGCGCTGTGGTGCAAAGACCCGTTCAAGCTGGGCAGCCTGCTGTGCCTGGGCCACGTCAGCCTGCGCCTGGAGCACGTGGCCCTGGAGTGCATGGCCACCGCCTCGGCCGAGTACCAGAGCACCTTCCGGCTGGCGGCGCCGGAGCCCCGGGCCAACGTCAGCCGCACGGCACTGCGCAACCTCAGCACCCACAAGGGCTTCAACGAGAAGCTGTGCTACGGCGACATCACGCTGAACTTCTGCTACCTGGCCGACGGCGAGCCGGACTACGCGGGCCGGCCTCTGGAGCGGGAGCCCGAGGGGATCCTCCACGACGAGGAGCCGAAGGAGCGGGAGCACAGCCACGTCCACGCGGCCCAGCGCGACGACATGGCCTACGGCGCCCTGCAGCTGGCCGAGGTGCGTCACAACTTCCAGGACACGCAGTTCCAGAACCCCACGTGGTGCGAGTACTGCAAGAAGAAGGTGTGGACGAAGGCCGCCTCGCAGTGCATGATCTGCTCCTACGTGTGCCACAAGAAATGCCAGGACAAGTGTCTCGCCGAGAACCCGTTCTGCGTGGCGGCCACGGACCGCCGCAGCGCCGACCCGGAGGCCAAGTCCACCATCAACCGGGCGACCAGCGGCCTGACGCGACACATCATCAACACCAGCTCCCGCCTGCTCAATTTGCGGCAGGTCCCCAAGACGCGCCTGGCGGAGCAGACCGTGGTCGAAACCACGGGGCCCAGCGGCGGCAGCAGCAGCAGCAGCACGGTGGAGCCCTCGCCCAAACACACGCCCAACACCTCGGACAACGAGAGCAGCGACACGGAGACGTACGCCGGTGGCGCCAGTCCCTCCAAGCAGGCCTCCGCCGGTGGCAGCGGGAAGCTGGCTCGCCGGGAAGGCGGCCTGGACGACAGCGTGTTCATCGCCGTGAAGGAGATCGGACGCGACCTGTACCGCGGGCTCCCCACGGACGAGCGCTCCCAGAAGCTGGAGCTGATGCTGGACAAGCTGCAGCAGGAGATCGACCAGGAGCTGGAGCGCAACAACGCCTTGCTGTCGGAGGAGCGCGAGGCCACGGACGCGCGCCGCAAGGCCGCGCTCGCCAAGTCCGGCGAGCGTCTGCAGGCGCTCACCCTGCTGATGATCCACTACCGCGCCGGCATCGAGGACCTGGAGTCGGTAGAGAGCACCTCGCCGTCGGAGCCGCACGGCTTCAAGGCTAAGGGCGGCGAGGAGGAGGAGTCTCCGTTGGGGGCGGAGCTCTACGACAGTGACATGTGCAGCCCCGTGGAGGCTCCGCCCCTGGACAACATCACCGAGGAGCAGATCTGTGTGGAGGCTCTGCACTAAAGAACGCTCGCCGTCGTAGGGGGTAGAGGAAGCGGGGAGAGTAGGCTGCAGTCTCGGGCAGTTCTGGACCCAAACTGGACATTCAAGAAGACCCAGTTTGCTTTAAAGAGGTGATGGAAAGACAGGTTATCATGATGACTGGTGATCATGACGTCATGTTTGAGAATCAGCAGCAGGTGGAATGGCGCCTGCTCTGTGTCTCTCACTGTACCTGTCAGGTAGTTCTAGGGTTGGGTTACTCTTTAATGTATTGGGGGGGGGGGGGGGGGGTCTGCTGCTGTTGGGTGGCCTGCTGCTGAGGAACATATAAAAGCATTTTTACATAAAATACAAAAGCCCTTCCAGGATTTGGGGTATTCATGTTTCTAAGGACGATGGCTTCATTCCTTTTTGTTTTTGTGAGCTTAACCTTTTGTGAGATCTCCTCGTCGTCCAGATCAACGTCAGGAGAACACTCAGTCTTCTGATCGCCAATCACTTCTCCCTTCCGCAACGAAATAGCTTCATGTCCCGATAATGGTGATTGATTATCATGCTGAACTTGATTATGGACACATCATTGGAAGTCATTCTATATTTATACTCGCAATGAATATAAATATTGAACGTTTGTGTTTTATTACAAAGGTACAATAGGTGGGAAACCATGTCAAAAGAAGGAAAATGAATGTCCCCGTTCTTTATTATCTTCTGATAATAATCAAAGAAAGTCACGTTTTGTAATCGGAGATGACGGTGATGACAAAGTGTAGACAAGCGGAGTCGGCATAAAGCTTCCACCGCGACGGTGTGGAAGTAGAGGCACTCGAGTCAGCCCATCATCATCATCATAATAATAATAATAATCATAATAATTCATAATAGTGTTGAATAAGAGAGAAGTGACTACGATCGAGATACTGCCGTTCTTCTGACTTGAACCTGAAGTCTGGCCAGACCTGAGTGTGCTGGACCAGCGATCCCCGAGTTCCTCATGAGCTTCGGTAGTCGATCGACGACGGGGAGAAACCGTCCCCTCAATCCCATGGAGTTTGCGGGCTGTGTTGGCCGCTTTCAAAGGGACGTCTTAAACCGTTTGACTGCACCCTCGTCTTCGTCCCGTCGTGAGGAAAATTGCGTATTTACACACGGCTCAGCATTATTGCCATCGTGACACACGTGTTTGTGAAGAAGGAAATTGCGGCGAAACAAGAAGATCTCTTTGTGTGTGAATATGAAATTTGCAGCGGCTTGGGTGTTTTAAGCTCCGTAGAGACTAGTAGAGCATGGCCACCCGGTAACTGGTACAACAAATATCAGACGTGCAGAAACGTTTAGTCGATCAAACAAAACCTCCAAACACTGGAAGCACCGCTAGTAGTCCCCAGCCCATCGCTAATTTGACACAAACGTCTCGAAGTACCAGACTAAAACCGCCGTCCGTCCAAAAGTCCTCGATACCCTTTCTGTTCTGAGCACTTTCTCGATGACATTTGAACTTTGACGTCTCCTAGGACACCTGTCTGCTTCTCAGCGACGTGCAGAGCAGGCGTGAGAATTAGACTTTTTTTTAACAACGTAGGTAAATTATTTTGTTAAGTGAGGAACTACTGCTCGGCGGGCGCAGGCCTGCTCCATTTCTAACATGTAGCAGAGCTTGTATATACCGGCCACGCCTCATTTACTATTAAAGTCGTTTATTATTATTATATTATTATGAAAGTTAACATTTGGATCATTTTAGTTGTTGTTGGGGTGTACGTCTGGATGGAACCCAGGCGGCTTTCTGTGGCGCAGATGCAGTTTATCACTGACAATTTAGTTTGTATTGGTAATCACTTTGGAACAAACAGACGACATCTCCCACTGTTTGCAGAGATGTACTGTGTTGTGTGTGTGTGTGTGTGTATGCGTGTGTATGCGTGTGTGTGTGTATGTGTGTATGCGTGTGTGTGTGTGTGCGTGTGTGTGTGTGCGACCGATGAATGGACGGATGGCTGGGTTTACTGGAACCGGTTATGAACTGATCCACGTTGTGTTGGTTGTTGTTGACCGTTGGGGACGGACAACAACAACAACGACCTTTTTTCACGAGTCGCTGTCAAATCAGAACGAATGTACCCCCTGCTGCCCCTTCGTCTTCATCTCCGTCTCCGTCGTCGTCGTCGTCGTCGTCGTCTTCTGCTGCTTACTTGGCACCTTCACCCTCTCACCTCTCACCCACGTTCCAGTGATTCTGTGTTCATCGTAAACCAAAACACCAAATCCCTCCGCCGCGCGACACAGTCTTGCGTCTTGCTACCGAATCGTAAAAAACTATTGCATCTTCGTCTCGTCGTTTTTTTTTTTTTTATAAAAAAGACCGTCCACTATCGTCGCTATGGCAACGTCGTCCGCAATACTGACTACTGAGGAGGAGGAGGAGAGGGAGGGAGGGTGAGGGAGGATGTGGTTCACTTCCTGTTTCCTCCTCCTCCTCTTCGTGGTGCCGTGGGGCCGAGCCGTGATGCTTTTTTGACGCTGCTATCGACGCGAAATGTGCTCTTATTTTGAAAAATAAACTCACCCCCTCCCCCCCCTCCCCCATCACTCCCCTTTTCACTGATGAGAGTGACCTCTCCCGCCATCGCTTAGTTGGTGGCTGTACTTTTCTTTCTATGTGTATGTGTGTGTGTGTGTGTGTTTGTCTACGCGGAGGACGTCGTGTCCTCATTGTGGACGCGGCCCATGTGATGACGCTGTATTGTACATAGCCTGAATAAATATGCTCACCCTCCCGAGCTGCCCTGCGTCTGTTTGGTTTGGAGCGGAGAGACAATGGCTTTAGAACTGTAACCTTGTCACCGTCGCCACCGCTAACCCCACCCATACGCCCAACCCCACCCCTCCGACCGCCGCTACCCCTACGCCTAACCCCACCCCTATAACCACCAACCCTGCCCACCATACCCCTAACCCCACCCCTCCCATACCCCCAACCCCACCCCTCCGACCGCCGCTACCCCTACCCCTAACCCCACCCCTACTACCACTAACCCTGCCCACCATACCTCTAACCCCACCCCTCCCATACCTCTAACCCCACCCCTCCGACTGCCGCCACCCCTACTATCCCTAACCCCACCCCTACTACCCCTAACCCCACCCCTCTGACCGCTTCCACCAACCCCTACCCTTAACCCCCACCACCACACCACCAACCCCTACCCTTAACCCCGCCCACAATCACCACCACCCTCACCTCCTCCTAGCACAACCACCACCCCTACGACCCCTCCTCCACCGCCACCACACCTAGGACCCCTCCTCCAACACCACCACCTCAACCACACACACACACACACACACACCCCCACTCTGCATGTATGATTCACTGCAGGAAGCTTGACTGGTCAGCTCCTTGACAGAGAGATGGGGGAGAGAAAAGAGAGAGAGAGAGAGAGAGAGAGGGGGGGAGGAGGATTGTTCAAGCATCTGCAAGGTAATTGGAGGCCGACAGCAAAGATGGACACACTGATTATAGCCATGCTGCTCCTACATGAGGGGGGGGGCATTTCTCCTCCGTCATCTCTCTCTCTCTCTCTCTCTCTCTCTCTCTCTCCCCCCCTCTCCCCTCTCTCCTCTCTCTCTCCACACATCACACAAGGCATCACTAGCCGATGTCACGAACGTCTGACTGGCCGGCATGTAAATATTCACGCTTGGCGCTCGAGTCTGTGGTCGTTTCAACCAATCCAGACGACTCGAAGGTGTCTGGCTTGAGAACAACACAACAAGACGATGTTGACAAGACACCGAATCGAGGCAAAAGTATTGATATCCTGACGTTGATCACTGCGGTCAAAGCAACGGCTCCAAATCACTTTTTCCACATCCGTCAGTCACAGCGTTTAGTGTGTAAGCGGACAACATTTAATTGAGGACACCACAGACCCCGTCAGTATCAACATTATATGACACAATCAGCCCACAAATCCACCGGGTCGTCAAAAAATAGGATATAAAATAGAGGATTGTTGCAAGGTTTGGTCTCCAAAAGTATGTTTGGAATAAGGTGAACACACAGAACCTAGAAGGCAAGTCGGAGAGAGCTTCGGGTTTCAGAAGCTCAAGAGATCTCGTCACCAAAACACAAGTCTTCTCAAACTGGGGCAAGAAACGGCAAAAAGAGTAGAAACTGCCAATGAATCTTGTGAGGGAAATTTGTAACGGGAATATCTGTGCTGTTTCCTTATATCTTATATATTATATATTATCTTACAACACTGGCCAGGAAATCAAGGCTTTTTTCAAGTGAGACATTTAGCATTTTTTGTAAACCGGTTTTCACGCCGTTCCATTTACATGACCGATGACCGATGATTGTGAGTCGACATCCTTTTGCAAACGGAGAGCGAAATCAATACGGAGAAATAAACCAAATATCTTTCACAGCATTTTTGCCAGCACACGTTATCTTTCGGCACAATAAATGAACAATTGATCTGACAGTTAAGTAATTGCCAATATACAATTTTAGCAGAAAATAGTTTCTGTGAAATTGACGAATGCTTCAGGTCAACGTGTGTCTTCACGTTATTGTGATCAGGAGACAGAAGATGAATATGTCGCCTTTTTTTCATTTCCTTTCCTTGACATCAAAATTGGTGCAATTCTTCAACGTTTGTAAAGCGCAGCCCTGATGTTCATATTGAGATCAAATCACATGATCAGCGTCCTGATGGCTGAATGTACCGCAGGCTACAGAGGAGCAGCTCACGTGTTTTCACTGCAACAAACCTAAGTACAGACTGGAGTTCCGTTTTTTATTTGTCATATATTTTTACATGTCACTGAAATATATCGAACATAAATACTTCTGCTAATTTCTGGCAAACATTCCCCAAAGTGCAAGGAAATAGCACATCTTTATAAAATGTGTAAAGGGCTCGACTGTACTGAACTAAAATATTCGGTTACTGAGTGTAATTTTGAAAAAAATAGCCTTTGGCACGAGACATACGTTTAAAAATAACAATTAAAGAGTTGTCTTTAATAGCAAGGTGATTCGAATCAAGTGTACCCCTTAATTAATTGAGCTGAAATCAGCTGTTACAATGAACAGCCTCGATTAATGGAACAGACAGACTTGGAATTATATTTAAAATAACAAAGCCAACCGACACTCATCCATGGAGTCAAAAACAAATGATTTGAAAAACAAATGATTAAATTTGCTACCTGATTCTCTATTTATTAGATATTTTTTTTGTACATTTTACATTGAAGGTTTATAATTTGTAAACATTGCTACAGTTAAAACCGATGACGATGACCGAGAGGTGAAGTAAGACAAGTTTGTGTTTTAAAGATAATCGAATCGGAGCTAATGCCTCCTTCATGAGTGACATCACACGACCTCGACACCTCCTGGAGAAAGCTGCGTGGGAGCCCCTCAGAAACGCTCCGTAGGAACCCTCGTTAGGAACCCTCGTTAGGAACCCCGGGGAACCCTCCTCCTCGCTGTAAGGCTATTGGCTGGACACTAACACTACGGGCCGCTGGCCAGCACCCGTGGGGCTTTTTACACTGAAGAACAACTTTGGCGTCTGAACGGGACACACGACAGCGACGACGGAAAACGCGGACATTCACATAGAAACGGCAGAGAGGTTGTGGTTCGGGACTGATATCGGTGAGCGGTCGTTCCCCCCACTCGTGTTTTTCTTCTTTTTCTTCCTTCTTCTTCTTCTTCTTCTCGTCTTCTCAGATTTTTGTACAACAAAATATAGATCCTCTCTGGAGCGACCTGTGACCTGCGACCTGTGACCCACGACCTTCGTTTTTAGTCGTAATCGTCGTCGCACTCCAGCTCCATGTCGCCGCCCTGGTGGCACTGCTGCGTGGAGTAGGACCTCGTCTTCATCGAGCAATGGCTGTCCATCAGGATTGCCTGCAAGGAGAGGAACACAACAGAGTTATGGAGGTCGAACCCCGGGGTCCTTCGAGGCCCTCAAAAGAGGCCCTCGATGTCGTACATCTGGGTGGACACTCCCACTTGTGAGTCACATGACCACTTTGAAACAGCTTGTGATGGTTAATGTCGCTCACACCTGGTGGTACAAGAGGGTACTTTTAAAGGATTTTATTAAGGTTTCCTGATGGATATGAGCATGCGTGACATAGGCCACGCCTCTTTGATATGAACCGTTTTATGCTGTCCTAATAATAAAGCTGCTTTGTGAAGATCTAAATCTTACTTCCTAGTTCTCTACGACTCAGGGTTAGTACTAAGGATCCATTGTACATTTACATTTACATTTAGGGCATTTGGCAGACGCTTTTATCCAAAGCGACTTACAAAGAGTACATTTGTTGAAGGAGAGGCAGCAATATATCACTGTGGTACCTGAAGATAAGAATAGAGCTGTTTTCGAGCATTCCTATTTACGAGACGAATAGAACGAGTTTCATAATTGCCAAGTTGTCTGCATAAGTAGCTGGGCAGGCGTGTGATTCTAAGCATGATACAACATCTGAGAACGAACAACAATGCTAAGTGCCATTAATAAGTGTTAAGACATATAAACACGCAGGTTAGTGCTAGGGGGGGGTTATGTAGAGTCCAGGTGAACTCTGAACAGGTGGGTCTTGAGTCTCTTGCGGAAGCTGGCGAGCGACTCGGCTGTTCTGACATGAGCCGGGAGCTCATTCCACCACTGCGGAGCCAGAACCGTGAAGAGTTGGGACTTGGAAGAGCGATGTTTGGCTGTTTTTAGTGAAGGCGGTACCAGTCGTTTGGCAGAAGTTGCCGAGCGGAGTGCTCGGGCTGGGGCGTAGGGTCGGACTAATTTTTGGAGGTAGGTAGGGTCAGACTAATGTTTGGAGGTAGGTAGGGGCGGTTCCGTTGACAGCCATGAAAGTCAGTACCAGTGTCTTGAATCGAATGCGAGTGATTACCGGGAGCCAGTGGAGGTTGCGGAAGACGGGGGTTACATGGGAGAATTTAGGTAGGTTGAACACGAGGCGTGCTGCTGCGTTCTGGATGCGTTGTAAGGGCTTGATTGTTGAGGCGGGGAGTCCAGCCAGGAGAGAGTTGCAGTAGTCGAGACGAGTGATAACGAGCGCTTGGACCAGGATCTGCGCTGCTTCACGTGTGAGGAAGGGCCGGATCTTGCGGATGTTGTAGAGAGCAATTCTACAAGATCGGGCCACAGAGGTAATGTTGGCGTTGCAGGACAGCCGGTCATCCAGTACCACGCCAAGGTTCCTTGCCGTGGGTGCAGGGGAGACTTCGATGTCCTCAATGGTGACAAGTAGGTCCATCTGAGGCCAGGCATTTTGAGATGCGTGTTGCGATGTGGGTGTCTGAGGGGGGGAAGGAGAGAAACAGTTGGGTGTCATCAGCATAGCAGTGGTAGGAGAAGCCGTGGGATGTGATTACAGAGCCGAGAGATCTAATGTATAAAGAAAACAGAAGGGGTCCCAGTACTGAGCCTTGGGGTACTCCGGTGTCAAGGGTGCAGGGTCTGGACAGGGAGCCATTCCATGTGACCTGATAAGTGCGATCTGTCAGGTAGGAGGTGAACCAGGATAACGCAGTTCCAGTGATGCCAAGCTCTGCCAGGGTGGAGAGGAGAATCTGGTGGTTCACTGTGTCGAAAGCGGCGGACAGGTCAAGGAGGATGAGCACGGATGAGAGGGAAGAGGTTCTGGCGTCGCGAAGGGACTCTGATACTGCAAGCAGGGCCGTCTCCGTGGAGTGCGCCGCTTTGAAGCCTGACTGATGAGGGTCGAGCAGGTTGTTCTCGGAGAGATAGGATGATAGTTGGGTGGAGACAGCACGTTCTATGGTTTTGGAGAGGAATGATAGGAGAGACACAGGTCTGTAGTGTCGGACGTCGGTGGTGTCCAGGGTGGGTTTCTTAAGGAGTGGCTTGATTCTGGCGGCCTTGAAGGCAGTCGGAAACAGGCCTGAAGTGATGGAGGTGTTAGTTAGGGTGGTGAGGAAGGGAAGGATGTCGCCCGAGATGTCTTGGAGAAGAGAGGACGGGATTGGGTCAAGGGGGCAGGTGGTGGCATGGTTGGATGTCACAAGCCTGTTGACTTCTTCAGAGGAGAGGGGGTTAAAGCAGGTAAGGCTGGTAGGGGTGGGTGAAGGGGGAGTGGGGAAGAAGCAGGGGTGAAAGAGGAGGTAATGTCCTTCACCTTCTTTGTAAAGTAGGTGGCAAAGTCATCTGCTGAGAGGGAGGGGGGAGGAGGAGGGGAGGGAGGGTTGAGGAGGGAGGAGAACATGGAAAAAAGTTTCCTGGGGTTGGAGGCGGAAGAGTTGATCTTTGTAAGATAGAAGGCAGATTTGGCTGCTGACACAGTAGAGGTGAAACATGAGAGGAGGTGGAG
Source organism: Coryphaenoides rupestris (assembly GCA_002895965.2). Classification (NCBI taxonomy): domain Eukaryota; kingdom Metazoa; phylum Chordata; class Actinopteri; order Gadiformes; family Macrouridae; genus Coryphaenoides; species Coryphaenoides rupestris. The sequence continues at coordinate 169,916 of PIJE02000283.1, read as the reverse complement.
GTAGTGAGAGAGATCATCAGCAGAGTCAGATTTTCTCCATTTTCTCTCAGCTGCCCGCAACTCTGTTCTATGAGCCCGCAGAGTTTCGGACAGCCAGGGAGGTGGAGGAGAGGCTCGTGCCGGTCTGGAGATAAGTGGACAGAGTGAGTCGAAGGATGAGGAGAGAGAAGAAGTCAGAGTGGAGGACGCTTCCTCTACTGACAAGAGGGAGAATTGTTGGGGGGAGGTAGTGAGGAGAGGACAGTTGCAGAGAGAGTAGAGGGAGAGAGAGTTTTCAGGTTCCTACGGGAGGTGACGATGTGAGGCGTAGCAGGTAGGGAGGTGGGAGATTTTAGGGGAGGGTGAAAGCGACAAAATGGTGATCAGACACCGGGAGGGGGGTGACAGAGAGTGCCGAAGTGGCGCAGGACCTTGTGAAGACAAGGTCAAGTTGGTTCCCGGCTCTGTGGGTGGAAGGAGAAGGAGTGAGCGCCAAACCGAATGTGGCGAAGAAGTTGATGAATTCGGGTGATTGTAACTTCTCTGGCTGGATGTTGAAGTCGCCCAGAACGACAAGTGGGGTGCCATCTTCAGGAAAACAGCTGAGGAGGGCATCCATCTCGTCGAAGAAGTCGCCAAGAGGACCCGGTGGTCGGTAGATCACAGTAATGTTGAGCTTGATCGGAAGGGTAACAGATACAGCATGGAGTTCAAGTGCAGATCTGGTCAGGTGTTCCAGGGGAAGGACCTGGTATGACCACTTTGGAGAGATGAGGAGTCCTGTTCCCCCACCTCGCCCAGAGGGTCGGGGAGTGTGTGTGAAAGAGTAGGTCGTGGAAAGGGCGGCAGGGGTGGCGGTATTTTCCGGGGTGATCCAGGTCTCTGTGAGAGCCAGGAAGTGGAGAGACTGGAGGGCGGCGTAGGCCAGAATGGTCTCAGTTTTCTTGACCGACGATTGGCAATTCCAAAGTCCCCCTCTCACATCAAGGCCTGTGTAGGTTGAGATCGTAGGGTAGAGGAGATTGGAGGGGTGGCGGCAGCGAGTGGAGGGTCTTCGGTGACACCTGCCACGGTAGGATGTCCAGACTGTAATGGACTGTCTGCACATGTCTAGCACAGGAGGAGGGAAGGTGTAGGACTAACCTGTAGCTGTAGGACTCCCTGGACGGACTCCCACAGAATGACTCCCCTGTCTTTGTTCTGGGACTCCCACAGAATGACTCCCCTGTCTTTGTTCTGGGTCTTTGTTTGCAGGGCCTGACGCTACAGCTGACGCTAAGATACTAGCTCTGTATTAATAGCTAAGTGCACAAGGGGGGCTCATGCAGGGTTAAGCTCTTCCTTGTCGTTACCTCAATTGACTACAGCTGAATGCCCGAAACTGGGTGACTATCCCTGGGCGTGTCCACCTCTTAATATGCTAATGATCAAGTTTGCAACAACAGCTCTGTAATAAGTGAATTTGACCAATATCTCTGCCAACAATACTACAACAAGGTTCCTTTTTACCAACACTACCCCAACAAATCAACACTGTTATCCAAGTTACTTTACAATAGATACCTCTACCAACGCTGCTACAAGATTAGTTTCAAGTAAAACCAACACTGCAATAGGTTAGTTTACGAGAAATAGTTCTACCAGTCCTGTTACAAGATTAGTTTCAAGTAAAACCAACACTGCAATAGGTTAGTTTACGAGAAATAGTTCTACCAGTCCTGTTACAAGATTAGTTTCAAGTAAAACCAACACTGCAATAGGTTACTTTACAATGTTAGTTTAAGTAAAATACAAACACTGCTACAGGTAGTTTAAGATCAATACCTCTACCAGTCCTGCTACAGGATTAGCTTTTAAGAAAATGGCTCTACCAGTTCATCTACAAGAATAGCTCAGAAATACAACACTGATTCTGTTTCTCCACTTACCAACAGCAGAATACTATGCAGCCTTCTTCTACAACAGATTGTACCGTTTCACTTGATCTCTGAGCACACAATCAGTGGAATTTGCTCAAGACCAACGCAAACACACCTCAGCAGAAAAGCACTCGCACTGAAATGCCAAACAAACAAACACGACGACCCAACTGCGGTCCCAGATCCCACCGCAGTGAACGAAGACACCGTGGCTTGGCACTTCTGGATGTATCGGGGTTGTAAGACACATTTGAGAGTTTGTGAAGTGCGTGCCGGCGTCTTGTCAGAAGTGGTTAGCGGTGTGTCGTGCGTCCCGGAGGGGAACCTGCAAAAGCTGTCTCTGTGTTTGTGTCTGCGAGCTTTGAGCGTTTCCGCAGCCTCACTATTTTCTCCTCCTGTCCCGGGGGATTCCGCAGGAAGATGCAGAGCGGAGCGAAGAGGATGTCCACGACGCCGATGATGGTCATCAGCCACGGGAAGCCGATGTTCTCGGCGATGGAGCCTCCGATGGAAGGACCTGGAGACACGCGGGGCGGAGCCAGATGTGGGTCAGGGCTAGGGTTAGGTATGAGGGGCTAGGGTTAGGTACTAGGGGCTCTGTGTTAGGGCTAGGGTTAGGTACGAGGGGCTCTGTGTTAGGGCTAGGGTTAGGTACGAGGGGCTAGGGTTAGGTACTAGGGGCTCTGTGTTAGGGCTAGGGTTAGGTACGAGGGGCCAGGGTTAGGTACTAGGGGCTCTGTGTTAGGGCTAGGGTTAGGTACGAGGGGCTAGGGTTAGGTACTAGGGGCTCTGTGTTAGGGCTAGGGTTAGGTACTAGGGTTAGGTACGAGGGGCTAGGGTTAGGTACGAGGGGCCAGGGTTCCTTCAGTTCCTGCTCACCCAAAGCGAAGCCCATGCAGAAGGCCACGTCGGCGATTGCGTACACACTCCCGTACACGGACACGTGGCGCAGGTCCACCAGGTATCCCATGATGGGCATCATGGAGGAGTCCACCATCCCTGTTGTCCAGACATCACCATTGTCATTGATGATCAAAACATTAACATTTTATGCCGTCGTTGTAGTGTTTCTGTACATGTACCTCGGTAGCATCGAGCATCACTATAGAATGAGGAGTTGGGGGGACTCACCGATGGCAAAGCCCACGCCGAAGTTTGGAAGTATGAGCCCGTAGATGTTGGTTGCGAACGGCACCTGCAGCGACAGAATCGACACGTCGTCGTGTTTTTATTTGTCGACGTGTACGACGTGCGTCTGAGGATGAACCTGGAGCGCAGATCCACAGCCGACATACAGTCCAGCGTGTGAAACCAAACTAAACATTTTCACGCGTCTTCTTGTCTGAGTAATACGTGTTTCTCACGGGTGACCATCATCACCACCATGATGCCAAATAATATGACGTTAATGTATTTGCGTTATGAGAATGGAAACGTGTCCGGCTGTGAATATGATTGACCTGGACAGCGGACACATGCGGTAATTATGAACCTTTTTGGGGGCATAATTGGCTGGTATTTGTATTTGTGAGCTGTGTCGGGGGGGGTCTGATGTACTGGGTCGTGGGGGTCTGATGTACTGGGTCGTGTCTGATGTACTGGGTCGTGTCTGGTGTACTGGGTCGTGTCTGGTGTACTGGGTTGTTGGGGGTCTGATGTACTGGGTCGTGTCTGATGTACTGGGTCGTGGGGGTCTGATGTACTGGGTCGTGGGGTTCTGATGTACTGGGTCGTGTCTGGTGTACTGGGTCGTGTCTGGTGTACTGGGTCGTGTCTGGTATACTGGGTCGTGGGGGTCTGGTGTACTGGGTCGTGTCTGGTGTACTGGGTCGTGGGTACTCACACAGATGACACTGAGACCCACCACGAACATGCCGATCATCGCACACAGCCACCTGCAGGGGGGGGGGAACACGGCTGTCATACACACCTCCTGGTACACAACGTCAACACAACCTCCTCCATAACTTCCATGACTTTGAGAGTTGACGTTATGTAAGACTGCGAGAAGTTCTCGAGGAGGATTATTATGTCGTTTTTTTGGCGGCAAATGGACTCGCTGAGAAAGCGCGGGAAAGAACTCATTTGAACGATTTAAGAGGAAGCTAAGAGGGCGAGGGTGTCATCGGTTAGTTAGCAGACGGGGAGAAGGAACGACATCTCAGAGTTAATTTCCCTCCTTACCTCCCGATCTTGTTAGCCAACGTCCCGAAGATGTTGGTTCCAATAAGGTAGGAGACGGACGCGGGCAAGAAAGCCACACCTGGACCGGCCACAGAAACGGAACAGATAGAGCAGCTTATTGGATGTGTGTGTGTGTGTGTGTGTTATGTGTGTGTGTGTGTGTGTGAGGATGGGGGGGGGGGCGGGGCCTAGATAAGCTCGTGGGGTATCGCTATCGGGGGGCTCCATCGCCACGCGCTGCGGGATCGCTTCCCGCCGTTTCGTAATAAAGACTCGGGCCGCCTTCCCGCCTCGATGTAATATCCTGTCGCACGCCCGCCACACACACACACACACACACACACACACACACACACACACACACACACACACACACACACACACACACACACGCTCTCTCACCAGCAGCTACCTCCCGGGTTTCATTTATTTACTGACTTCTTATTTGTTTTATTTGATAGCTTCTCTCTCTTTAGATAATGAGACCAAATAAGTTTGTTGGTTAGAAAGAGAGGCGGGGGCGGGGCTTAAATACATGTCAGAAATACTGATTTATTAAGATCGTAGCCAAACATTATTTTACGAGGATAAAAATAATAATAATACCTTCATCTCTGTGGTACTACATTCTCTACTAGTCTGCTAGTATTAATGCATTATAATCTGCATGTTATGTGCTTGTAAGTAGTTAGTTTAAACATACTGGGTGTGTGTGCGTGTGTGTGTGTGTGTGTGTGTGTGTGTGTGTGTGTGTGTGTGTGTGTGTGTGTGTGTGTGTGTGTGTGTGTGTGTGTGTGTGTGTGTGTGTGTGTGTGTGTGTGTGTGTGTGTGTGTGTGTATGGACATACCCAGCTGCCACTTGTGAGCACACATGGTCTCCATCATCCAGATGGGCAGCGTGGGCTCCATCATGGCTATAGCCATGTTCCCGAAGCAGATCGCCCCTGTTAGACACACACACACACACACACACACACACACACACACACACACACACACACACACACACACACACACACACACACACACACACACACACACACACACACACATTTTATATACAGACGGTGGTGAGAGAGACAGACAGGTGATGAGAGAGACAGACAGGTGATGAGAGAGACAGACAGGTGGTGAGAAAGACAGACAGGTGGTGAGACAGACAGACAGACAGGTGGTGAGAGAGACAGACAGGTTGTGAGAGAGACAGACAGGTGATGAGAGTGATGAGAGAGACAGACAGGTGGTGAGAAAGACAGACAGGTGGTGAGAGAGACAGACAGGTGGTAAGAGAGACAGACAGACAGGTGACTGCGATCAACCTTCGATTTTATTCGGTTTTTGTTTATCTTCTGCTCTTCAATTCTCTTCACCTCCCCTCCTCTCCTCCTCCCCTCCTCTCCTCCTCTCCTCCTCCCCTCCCTCCCTCTTCTCTCCCATTCGGTTTTTCTCTCGCTCTCTATTATACTCTTCCACTCACAGCAGAATACACACACACACACACACACACACACACACACACACACACACACACACACACACACACACACACACACACGAATAGAATGACAGCCTCACGTGACCGCTACGGGGACGACTACTAACACATACACATAAATACACACACACACACGCAACACACGCACACACCTCACTTCACAATCCAATTATACACACACACACACACACGTCTGCCGTAACGCCTGGGATCAATAGCTGTCTCACACCACCGGTGAGAGTGAGACAGGACGCGGTCACGTTCCCGTCTTTCAGCACAAATCCTCCGACCAAAACATCGTCCCGCGTCTTCATGCGTCGTGTGGTATATTACATACAGTATACACCGGACATAAGCAGTGTAGTATAGGGTGTGTGTGTGTGTGTGTGTGTGTGTGTGTGTGTGTGTGTGTGTGTGTGTGTGTGTGTGTGTGTATCGTCCTCTCCTGGGTCTCACCGGCTGCGATGAGGATGTAGGGGTCCTTCATGAGGTTGATCAGGGACGTCCCCTTCTGGCTCTGTACCGGGACAAACACATTTAACACATTTAACACGTTTAACACGTTTAGCACGTTTAGCACGTTTAGCACGTTTAGCCTGCACAGTTAACCTCTGGAAAGCGTTCCCTCCGCTCCCACCCAAAGAGACTTAACAGTTTACAGGTTGATCTTCAGCCTGTGAAGACATATTCCAGCCGCTGCAAACAATCTATACGTGCTGATAGGCGCCGGCATGACCGCAACGTTTCTTTCAAAACAGCAACAGGATGGACGACCGGGAAAAAAGGCCAAACCAAACCAAACCTCATTCTTCTTCCCAGTGTCGTGGACAACAACATTTCTTCACTAACAAGAGTAAGAGAGATCGAGAGGCCGAAGCACCAAAGTTAACGACTTCTATTATCGCTTGAAACAAACGACACAAAAGTGGGAGCTGGTCTGCAGAGGAGCTGCTTTCCTGAACTCAGAGTACATCTTCTATTCTCTGTTTTTATGTTCTCCCCGATGCTTGTGACCAATCACATCATCCCGTGACCCAAGTCAATCAATTGTTACCTTCTAACTTTAACCATTAACCACCGATCTCTACCTCCCTCAGACACAGACATACTGTATGTGTCAGAAACACAAGATTTTCTAGCGAACACAGGATTTTTCATTTGGACATTTGGACACAATGACGCTCTTTGGTGTCTTTGGAATCTCTCCCGAATTCAAATTTGATTTAATCAGTAGATTTGAAGCATGAATAGAGCGTTTTCCACACACACCTGGTCCACCTCATAAACCATTCTCATGATAATCCTCCCTCCCTCCCCTCCCTCCCTCCCTCCCTCCCTCCCTCCCTCCCTCACTCAGTCACTCGTTCATTCATGTCACATGTTGACCTCGAGGACGTGTTAATCGGAGAAATCCTAATCCTTGAAATTAACATGTTTTTTTAAATGGCTTACAGCTCAATATTACGCCAACATGCACAAAATTGGCGCACATGAAGCTCGGGACTCGTGAGCGTAGCTTCGCGACGGAGCTACGGGTCAGGAATGAACAGAAAGGTACAGAATCCCCCACCAGACACCCTCCATTCAAGCTCCGTCCAGCAGCTCTCTCCTGCTCTGTGTCCTGCTCACTAATCAGCTTAATTAGCCCACAAACATTCTTCATGACAATCACCCTCGGACTCTTGTCTGCGCCGTGCTAACGATGTTCTGCCCGAGTGAACGCACACGCTGGCCGGGGTTGTGAAAGACAAACATGTCTAGAAGTCCACATAACGACCCAGCCTGGACGTGTGTTGGCTCCTCCACCATGGAGGACCATGCTGTTCACCAAAGTTACATCGCTAGGTTGCACCAAACTCACACAACGTCAATTACATTAGAAAAGGTTGGAGTTGTGGTTGTAATGAGCGGGTAGGGTTGAGGCAACCTTCTCAGGGATGCCTACATATTGTCAACAGGTTTTGAACCGAGAACCTTTCGGCTGAGAGTGACATCCGCCATTTAAAACAGTATCAGCAGCAGGTGTGCACGGTCCCTGAAGCCACATCCAGAAGATCTTCCTTCAGTATTTGCATATCAGCTCAACGCGGTCACCAACGACACAAGCGTTCAGAAATCCCGCCGCCTATCACTTCAGACGTCAAGCTACTGATCCACGGGGAGGGCCGAGGTACTGATCCACGGGGAGGGCCGCGGTACTGATCCACGGGGAGGGCCGAGGTACTGATCCACGGGGAGGGCCGCGGTACCGATCCACGGGGAGGGCCGAGGTCACCCGAAGGGCCGAGGTCAGTCACAGGCCAAGCCCCTGCATCGCTAATCTCCTCACAGCGAGCGACGTACCAGACTGTACTGTACATTTCACACACATCTCAAACCGCATCGATGGGATTCACTCACCAATCCACATGGCAGAGCATCGATTTCCTTTGTTGAGGCGGAAAATTGTGTTTCTGTACCCCCCACCACCCCACCCAATAAGTGTTCTCGGTGCAGGTTGGTGTGATTCCTACCAGCAGAAGACGTCTTGGCGGAGGGGGAGAGAAAAAGACAAAACACAAGACCTTCTGTAGATCTAACGAGACGGAGAACCTCTCACCTCTGGCTCCACCTTGGTCGGTTGTAGAATGAAGAGCTGCAGAGCTGGAAATGCACACAGTTGTCAGTTTCAACAAATAAAACGGTCGGTTGTTTTTTTTTCTGAAAACTAGACTCACACAGAGAGTCAATATTCTGCATGAGCGATTAGAGGAGATATATTTTGCCAGCAGGTGTGAGTGTGATTAGCGCTTCCAAACGGTTTAAAAAATCATCACAAGTGGGAGTGTCCACCTAGAAGTATGCTGGATAGATCAGCCCACCGGTTGTGATGTCAAAAACCGGAGATGAAACCGCTTGGAATGGCTAATCACGCTCACACCTGGTGGTAGAACAGAATTAAGATTCAAGATTCAAGACGTTTAATCGTCACATTAAAAAGTGGTGAAGCCCAGCAGAATGTGCTACAGAACAATACGAATATCACAAATATCACGAATTGAAGGGAAAGAATCAGAATATCCGCACTATTTACAGACTTTACAGCAAAAAGAGGAACGAGCAATATTACAAAATGAGCAAATAAACAGCGAGGCATGTAAACAACAGGGCAATATAAAAAATGTGGTATCAAGTTATGTAGTAAGACTACGTGGGTGCCTGTACTGTGTACTACCTGTGTGTGTGTGTGTGTGTGAGTGTGTGTGTGGAAGGGAGGGGGCAGTGGGGGGGGGGGGGGCAAGTGAGGTCAGAGTTCACAGTCCTGACAGCCTGCGGAAAGAAACCACGTTAGGATACTCCGATAGGATAGGAGTCCTTTACACAAAACACGCCTACCTCCATCAAACAGCGCCAGGAATGCCAAGATGAGAAAAGGGGCGGTCTTGCCGACAAACTCGTACATCACGCTCCCGAACGGCGGTCCGACTACAGCAGAGAGAGAGAGAGAGAGAGAAGAGAGAGAGAGAGAGAGAGAGAGAGAGAGACGATGTTGGGGCGGTTAGTCCAGTCCAGGCCAGTTCACCGGGTACTCCGAAGCCTGACTGTCGCTATACCCACCGAGCACCCCCAGCGCCAGCCCTCCGAGGGCGATCCCGATGGCGTGACCCCTCTCCTCGTCGTCCGTGTAAACGCTGGCCAGCATGCCCATCCCTGCCCAGCCGCCGGACACACGGTCCCCGCACACCACCACCACCACCACCACCGGAGAGATCAAGCAGACGATTAGAATCATAATTATAATAATACCGTCAGAACATAAAGTTGCGATCATGAGTAATATTATACGACCTCATCTCTGGCACTGCCTTTACATATCTGTTATTTTAGTCATGTATTGTATGTATTGTATGTATTGTATGTATTGTATGTATGTTGTGTTGTGTTGTGATCGCTGAAGCTTTGTATTTTCGGCGGGTAATTTGTAATAACCTGCCCAGGGACGACAAATGAATAATTAGCCCATTAGCTAACTCTGGCACAAACATAAATACTTTCATAAATAAATCCCATGTGTCTCATTATAATACCACCACCAATCCAAGGGGTGGAATGGGGAGAGCTATAGAAGGCTTTGGAGGGGAGCTCCTGGTCCAGAGCGAGGTTCCTGGGAGCGGGGTTCGGGGGGTTCGGGGTTCGGGGGGTTCGGAGTTCTGGGGGTTCGAGGGGTTCGGGGGGTTCGGGGTGGTGGTGGTCATGATTCCTCACCGGCCACAGAGGAGCACGAGGAGCCCACCCCCTGGAGAGACCTGGCCAGGAATAGCAGCGTGTAGCTCGACGAGAAGGCAAACACTAGACACACACACACACACACACACACACACACACACACACACACACACACAAACAGAGGCATTGTCAACGTCCCGCGTGTCTCCGTCTGGATAAAGGGCTTTATTTGTGTTATTTGAGAATAGCGGCAGACTTACTAATGGTGGACAGGAACATGATACAAAAGCCAACGAATATCGGAAGCTGGTATCCTATTCTGGAAAGACACAAAAAGATTGGTTTTAGTTCTATTCCCTTCTAGTCCCTCTCGTACACAGATTTCATTCATACATTCACAACACAAGAGACAAGAACGGAGAGACAAGAACATTGCTCATTGAAATGGGATGTCTCTCTCAGAAGCCCTCCTCGCTGGTGAACGTTCAGAGTGTGTGAAGAGAGCTGAGGCGTGGGAGTCGTCTCGCGCTGCCCTTCGTCGGGAGAGGAAGACGTTGCGGGGGGATAATGGGATTCTATTTTGTGCCTCAATTACAGCAGACCTGGCTGCCTGGGTGCCTGGCTCTCTGGAAATATACAACCAAATAACCTTCACCCCGTGGAACTCTCTGGAACTATAGAAATCGAAATCAAATCAAGTCAACTTTATTTATGTCGCACCTTTCAGGCAACATGCGGCCCAAAGTGCTCCACAAAGCAAGATTAAAACAGACTAACAGAAATAGACAATAATGAATAGAAATGTGCAGGACGAAAAATTACAACAATTAAATATTTAGAAAATAAATAGAAATCAGAAGATAAATAAAAACAAGTCAATAGAAACATAAAAGTTAAAGGATAAAAATTGAATAAAAACCAGTGATTAAGACTTAACAACCTAATAACCTTCAACCATAGAACTCTCTAGAACAACAGCACCATACAACATCTACCCAGAGAACTCCATTATGTAGAGGCATAGAGCCATAGCCCTCTCTCCTCAATAGAACCACGGAGGGTTCCGCTATGTTCTTCACAATAGAACCCTGTCCCATTTAGCCATAGTACTCTACTTCCAAGAGAGTCAGATAGAACTATGGTGACGCACCCATAGCACTTCCCACAGATAGACTCCGGTAGCCAGACCTATCTCCTCACTCCATCTCAGCTCTGTGCCAGCACTGGACAAAGACCTGACTGGAACCATTAACGTTCTGGGACCAGGGGAAAAAAAACACTTTCTTGTTTGTATTTCTTTAAACCAATCACAACCGTCTTGGGTTGCTTTACAATAATTCACCAAATGAACCAAGAGCAGATCCAAATCTTTGTAAACAATGGTCATTTTAAGCGTGTAGGTTCCGAGCTCGGAGGTTCTTGTTGGTTTTTCCCGTAGCGACGGAAACTTTGAAAACAGTAGCGTGCAGATAGCCTGCGAGGCTATCGACCAGCGGGCTTATCCCAACAGACAACATCCGGTCAGCCAGACTAAAGCACACATAACACTTAGCTCCTGTTCGCTAGAGACCTATGGACCCTTTTGTTGGAACCAGTATCAAAGTCTCCATAGAAGCTTCACCCACACAATTTTGTAGACCCGGATCCATGAGACATCTCATTCTATAGCACCATAGAACCTAGATCTGTTATCTCATTCTGTAGAACTATAGAGCCTTCACCCTAGAGCACTCTCTCTCCATGCTAAGGAGTGACCGGCTCCTATTGATAGACCATCGAGAAAAAAAAGTGACATTATAAAATATATTGACATTCATTTACAGGGACAGATATGTCAACACACACACACACACACACACACGCATGCAAAGGCTGATACGAACACACACAGACATGCACACACGCACACACGCACACACACACACACACACACACACACACACACATGAGTGAGTTACAAAGGGGAATCATTTTGCTGGCTTTGATGCAGACTGTTGCCGCCGCAGACATGAGCGCAACACAACCACAGAACAAACATGGTTATCATCACATCTGATTCTCCCGAAATACAACTTGGAGATCGGATGGTCTGTTGCTGCTCTTTCTGCCCAATTTCCTGGACATGCTGCCTGTGGTACTGAACACTGTGAAGACTGGCTGGCTGGCTGGCTGGCTGGCTGGCTGACTGGCTGACTGGCTGACTGGGTGGCTGGGCAGAGAGGAGATCTTATGGTGTCCGTCCTGTGGTTGGTTTGCCCAAGGCTCTGGCTGTGAGATGAGGGCCAGAATATCACCTATTTTTATTGTCTGGAACACAGTACTGTGTGTGTGTGTGTGTGTGTGTGTGTGTGTGTGTGTGTGTGTGTGTGTGTGTGTGTGTGTGTGTGTGTGTGTGGGGGGGGGGTTTGACCACCTGTGATCTCGTCGCCGTTGCCAGTTAGTGAGCACCTGTTGCGGTGGAAAGAGTTCACACGTGTCTCACTCAGAGAGGTCCCGAGTCCCGGTAAATGGATTGCATTTACAGTATTGCCTCACGTTCACCCATTCATACACCGACGGCGGTGCCAACCATGCAAGGTAACAACCAACACGTCAGGAGCAGGTAGGGTTAGGTGGTGTCTTGCTCAGGGACACCTCCACACTTAGCTAGGAGGAGCAGGTAGGGTTAGGTGGTGTCTTGCTCAGGGACACCTCCACACTTAGCTAGGAGGAGCAGGTAGGGTTAGGTAGTGTCTTGCTCAGGGACACACAACAGAGACACACAACACAACCCAACACAGAGCACAGAGTGGCGCCTACCTGTTGGTCAGCGGGCCGATGAAGGGGTTGGTGATGAGCTGCACGGTGGCCTTGGAGGCGAACAGCAGCCCCACCTTCACGTTCTCGTTGAGCAGCTTGGTGCTGGACCTGGGGCAGTCGTCGCCCGCGGCAGCCTGGGGCGACCAGGCCGACGGGGTGGCCGGCCCCACGGCGGTGGAAGCGGCGGCGGTCGTGGTGACGGAGAGCGGGAGGTTCCGGTCGGCGGAGGGCCGAGGGTCCGAGGCGTTTGCACCCCCACCGGTCACCCGCACCGTGTTGTCGTACAAGGAGACGATGCTCTGGAAGCTGCCGCCCCCGGGGCCGGAGCCGTTGTGGGGCGCCGCCGTCTGGTTCCTGGCCTCGGGGACGGGGGAGTCGTCCATGGTGTACAGATAGCTGGGGATGATGGGAACTGGCGAGGCGGGGACACACACACACACACACACACATTTTTCAGTTTGCAGGAGCATCAAGGGGCCCCTGGCTACTATCGCATCTGTTTGTTTGAACAAACGTATATTTCTCTCTTTCCTTCTTTCTTTCTTTCTTTTTCCTTCTTTTGCTCTTTCTTTCTATCAAAGACAGATTTATTTCCCTCAAAACAAGAAACATTTCCTCTCCGAATCAGCAGCAGCCTTTCTATGATAATTGATTCCTACATTCTGTTGATTCCTTTCATTGATTCCTACAAATTACGCACGTCTCACGCAGGCTCTGTTGTCTCTTCATGGCCAGATTGCGAACATATAAAAGCACACATGGACTTCCAGTCAATTATGCATCATAACTATAACTATTAGTAAGCTGGGGAAGAGGATGAGAGAATCCAAGCCGTGACAGCAGCGACGCGACGAGACTGTCTCATTATATTGTCTCATTATATTCATTCTAGCGGCGCCGTCCGTGCGTAATGGAGCGTTTTTGCAGCAGATCGAGTGCGTTTTGCTGGTTCGTGATCAGAGAAAACGCACAGCCCCACAATAAAGCGCAAATAAAACGCATAATGGCTCAGGTTCTCAGGGGGCCGTGCGTAAAACGGAGATATCTTCACACTACTCGTCACACCATCGTGGCAATAGCTACCGCTGTGCGTAATGCCTTGCAAATACATTCCTAATGCATCCCGATGGCTTTAATAATAATAATGAGTAATAAAATAACGAAACGAAAAACGACTCAATGCAAAGACTACATGTAAAACGAGACATGCAATAGAGCTGCAGACGCAAATATGGATGCATGGATGGATGGATGGATGGATGGATGCATGGATGGATTAATGCTCCAATGTGTGGCACATTAGACGGTGCACGACGTGTGCCTTTCTACGGTAGAACTAACTCATCAGAGTCTCCAACCTACCGACCACGGTGAGCAGCATGTTGTCCAGGAGCAGCGCCACGAACACGATGAAGAGGATGAGTTTCCTGGACTGCCTCTCCTCTCGGAGCCACGTTATCAGCCGCAGCTGCCGCACGGCGTCCAGGAGCCCCATGGTGCCACCGGGTCCCCACGGGAGCGCAGCAGGAGCAGCAGCAGCAGCAGGAGGAGCAGCAGCAGCAGGAGGAGGAGAAGGAGGAGATGCTGTCGCCCTGTGGAAAACACAACACACGTCTGTGTGGAGACAGAGAGGGTGAGGGAGGGTGAGGGAGGGTGGAGGAGGGTGGGGGAGTCAGCATCATCATCACCATCACCACCTCCATCACCACCACCTGCAGCAGCATCACAACTTCAACCGTCATCACTTCATATCTTTATCTTTATATCTTTATATGAAGTATCGTTATACGTCCAGCCGGTGGACATAGGCTGTCTTTACGCATGGAAAAAACAAACAAAAAAAGATTGAATGGGTCTCATAATAAATACATAAAAGTTGTGCGTAAAAGTGCACACAAGTTCCCAACTGGCAACAAAAACATTTTAGAAGAAAAAAATATCAAATGTAGGAAACGTGTGGGGGGTTTAATGACCTTACCTTAGACGCTCAGGAGCAAACTGCGCGTCTCCGTCTGCTGCGCTGGAGAGAGAGACGGGGCCGTGACGTCATGGCACCTCTTGAGGGGGCTTTTCCACCAAGGCGTTTTCAGGGCCGGTTCGGAGCCAGAGCCTAAAACGAACCAGTTCTTCCTGTTTCCACAGACAAAGAACTGGCTCCCGGCCAGAAAAACTGGTTCGTTCTTGGCTCCAATTCTTTGGGGGGCCAGAGTTGAACCAACTAAGAACCGACTACGTCAGAGGCTGGGGGCGGGATTAGCAAGTCCGCCAAAAACGTTCTGAGCTCCATTTCACAACAAACCCGACAATGGAAGTGACTACTCCGATACAACCGCACCGATACCACTTTGGCAACGCAACGTTAACCTTGTAATATTCTTAGCCAAGGAATATTGAAATAAAGAGATGCAACCGAGTTGGCGTTTATGGATGTTTAATAGCAACTGCGCATGGTACCGAGCGTGGGCGTAGAATTTAGTGGGGACGCTGGGGACATGTCCCCACCAATTACGAGCCTACCGCCGGACATCAGACGCGAATTAACGGAGCACCCCCCCCCCATCAGACGCAATTAACGGAGCACCCCCCCCCATCAGAACCCGATTAACAGCGCACCCCCCCCCCCCCCAAAGAAGGCGAATTAACAGCGCACCCCCCATCAGAACCGCGAATTAACGAGGCGCCACCCCCAGTAATACTTAAAACAGAAAAAAAATAAGATTCAGTTTTTATTTGAGTTATGACAGAACAGGTAGTAACAAAATATACAATTACAAAAACAAGATCACTCGTATCGATGTAGTCCGCCATTGTTCTTGTTGTGCTCGCGTTGCTGGGAAGGCGGAGACTTATACAGACGTACAGTGACGTAATGACGTGGGGGCGGGTTGGCTCTCGAGGCTCTCTAGCCGGTGGAAAAGCAAACCGGTTCTTAAGTTGAACCAGCTCCGAACTGCACCAGCCCAGAACCATTTTCAGGGCCGGTTCGGAGCCAGAGCCAAACGAACCAGTTCTTCCTGTTCCCACAGACAAAGAACTGGCTCTCGGCCAGAAAAACTGGTTCGTTCTTGGCTCCAACTCTTTGCTGGGCCAGACTTGAACCAACTAAGAACCGACTACGTCAGAGGCTGGGGGCGGGATTAGCAAGTCCGCCAAAAACGTTCTGAGCTCCATTTCACAACAAACCTCGACAATGGAAGTGACTACTCCGATACAACCGCACCGATACCACTTTGGCAACGCAACGTTAACCTTGTAATATTCTGAGCCAAGGAATATTGAAATAAAGACTTGCAACCGAGTTGGCGTTTATGGATGTTTAATAGAAACTGCGCATGGTACCGAGCGTGGGCGTAGAATTTAGTGGGGACGCTGGGGACATGTCCCCACCCCCCTACCCCCCATCAGAACCGCGAATTAACGGAGCACCCCCCCCCATCAGAACCGCGAATTAACGGAGCACCCCCCCCATCAGAACCGCAAATTAACGGAGCACCCCCCCCATCAGAACCGCGAATTAACGGAGCACCCCCCCCCCATCAGAACCGCGAATTAACGGAGCAGCATTGTTTTTCTAAATAAACATTTTGTTAACATGTCTGCTTCAGTATACTTAAAGAACAGAGAACCAGAGAACAGAGAACCAGAACCAGCTCTCGGTTCACTTTGGTGGAAAGGCCCCCTGAGTGGACCATAGTGGACCATAGTGGACTATACTGGTCCATAGTGGACCATAGGGGACCATAGGGGACCATAGTGGACCATAGTGGACCATAGGGGGCCATAGTGGACCATAGTGGGCCATAGTGGACCACAGGGGACCATAGTGGACCATAGTAGACCATAGTGGACCATAGGGGACCACAGTGGACCATAGTGGGCCATAGGGGACCATAGTGGACCATGGGGGCTTTTCCACCAAGGCGTTTAGTGGACCATAGGGGACCATAGTAGACAATAGTGGACCATAGTGAACTATAGTGGACCATAGTGGACCATAGTGGACTATAGTGGACCATAGTGGACCATAGGGGACCATAGTGGGCCATAGTGGACCATAGTGGACCACAGTGGACCATAGGGGACCATAGTGGACTATAGTAGACAATAGTGGACCATAGTGGACCATAGTGGACCATAGTGCTGCTTTACGCAGACTGTCTGTGGCTCAATAAAGAGGTAGAAGTGGCCGACACACAACACTGCCCACTTATTATTCAGTTCTCTTAAAATAAAATATGGTTTCATGTGACAGTTTGTATGAAGTTGGGGAGCAAAAATAGAAATAAGTTCTATTGTTAATAATGACAGAGATAAGATGCAGTGGTTATATTATATGGCCTTGAGACGTTAGGCCTAGGTGGTGAATTATAGATTAATTGATAGTTGCCTTGCCTTAAACATATTCCACATCTTTGCTAAAAATGTTTTTGACACTATCAAGGTCCCCATGGGATGGATTCAATTGGCCTTAAATATTAACAGGCTTTTGCTTTCACAAATCCGAGTTGGCTCAATGGCTCCACCTGGCGGCCAGTGAAGGTTCCTACAACTGAGCAGAAACTGATCCACAATCGGTGGCCCCCATGACGCGCAGGCCTCCTTGTATAGTTTGTTCCTAAACGTCAATCAAACATCACAAGAGACCTTGAAGAAAACTGGATCACTGGACTTCAGCTCAGCTCAGCTCATGGTCAGAGTAAATGTCCAGACTAAAGAGAAGTATGGACCTCCAATGAAACACACCTGGACTGGGAGCACATTAAGTTTATTTGAAATGTTTCAAGTATCCTCGACGAACCTCAGGCAGGTATGCAGCATTTGGCACATGCAAAACGTGCGTGTGTGTGTGTGTGTGTGTGTGTGTGTGTGTGTGTGTGTGTGTGTGTGTGTGTGTGTGTGTGTGTGTGGTGTGTGTGTGTGTCTAAATGTGTGTGTTTTCAACTCATGCAAGTATCACGTGGGTCAGCAGTGTAAACAAGCATTTCAAACCACTTATAGTCCAATGCACTCCTAATGACACCGTATTCATACACCACATCCATCGGGATGACGTCATCACAAACCAATCGCAACGTCTTAAACCGACCGCCTCTCCCGCTGAGCCTGCAGGCTCCGTCCTGCGTGTGGCTCCCAACCTTTTTGGGCCCCTGAACCCCATTTTTAAGGATGGAAAATGATTGTGACCCCCAAACCTTGGTTAGCTGGGACCCTCCATCGTCCCCGGGTCCTTAGAGACTAGAGCGGGGGTGTCAAACTCATTTGAGGTCGAGGGCCCAAACAGAACAAGTGCTACTTTGCGGGGGGTTGGACAAACAAAACACTTTTGATGGATGTGATTGAAGATGTACTCTCTGTGTGCTACACAGCTTGGAGGAGGTCCTCTGTCACGTCAGAAGGGTTGACTGAAACAGGCGAGCGAAAAACAGACTTCAGGCTGCATCTCCAGGTCCCTGAACTCCCGAAAATGCAGATAAAACTCTTGCAACTCGTGCAGCTTAGTGGTTATTTGTAAGGAACTGCAACCAATCTTTTTTGTGATTATAGATAAAGTGAAGGAATCAATAAGCATGTTGGCCACCCCTGGACTAGAGGTAGCCCTCCATCTACTGCTGGTGGTTCATCATCTCCTGGTCGCGCATGGTGACCACGTGGCCGCGGCTCATGGAGCGGATGCAGTGCCGGTAGAAGGTGACGATGCGCGTCTGGCCCAGCTTGAAGGCCATGGACATGATAGCCATGCCGGTGATGATGAACAGCGACGTGATCATGAAGTACTTGGGGTGCTGCGGCACGATGTCGCCGAAGCCGATGGTGGTGAGCGTGATGAAGCAGAAGTAGAACGGGTCGAAGCCCCGGAACTCCGTCTCCCACATGGGCAGCACCAGGCCGCCCAGCAGGATGTAGGCCACCACCGCCAGCAGGATCAGCACAAAGGGCACGTCCAGCCCCTCCATGTCGGTGCCGATGCCCGAGAAGTCCCACATGGCGTAGCCCTTCGCCGGCGGGGGCATGCGGTCCAGCTCGGGGCAGGACAGGCTCCGCAGCAGCGGCGCGTCCCCCGGCCGGTGCAGGAAGTCCTCTCGCGCCAGGATCTTCTCGAAGATCTCCCGGTTGAGCTTGTTGAGCTTGTTGAGCTTGACCTTGACGTCCGCCTGGCTCTGCAGCACCTGGCAGATGTCCATGGGCTGCTGGTGGACGGTCATGGCCAACGCCTCGTGGCTGAACACGAAGGTGCCGTCCTCCAGGGTCCTGTGGCCGCCCTCCTCCGCCTCCTGGGCCGCCCGCCACCGGCCCGCCCTGCCGGGGGACCAGGAGCGGTAGCACAGGGCCTTGCTCAGCTTGTGGAGCCGTCGGTAGGCCCGGGACAGCAGCACGGCCAGGACGTCGCCCACGTCGCTGATCACCAGCAGCATGAGGGGGATGCCAACCATGGAGTACAAGACGCACACCACCTTACCCAGCAGGGTGACGGGGTAGATCTCTCCATAGCCTGCGGAGGCACAGCGGGAAGGGGGGGGGGATACATGGGTCCAGGGTGTTAAGGTTATAGGGACACCGCCAGGTCTAAAAGGGTCGTCTTTCTTTTTTACGTTTAAAGTAAGACCCGACGTTGTTTGTGTTGGTTTTTGTATTGTGGTATTGCTGCCACCTAGTGGTGATTTCTTATACTGCACCAGGTCTGACGTATATATTGAGCACTACCACTGTTAACAAGTTTAACAAGTTTATAACAAATGTTACAAATTAACACGGTTTTTTTTCTCGCATAAAACTGGTCAGAGAATTAGCTTCACAATTTCCTTAATGTACACAGAAATGTGAAACAGTTAATATGTTCGCTCAACAAATAGTTCAACAACACATTTGTAACACAACTGAAAGTAATTCGGGTTAAACTTTTTGTTATTCCTACTTACATAATGCTGTTATACTTTTGGTTGAAAAGTGAACAGTCAACGAGCCAAAGAAGAACAAACATGTCAACGTTTGTAATCCCACTGAAACCGACATTTCAAATCATAAATATATTACATCATTTTCTAATTATAAGTGTAGAAATTATAGCAATAAAACACATTAAAAATGCAATGTATTTGTGGATGTGATTAGTATCTTCCTGCCCAAAGTGGCTCTGTGGATGCTGAGTCATTAGTTTAATACCAATATCATGCAGCCAGCTAATGCATCGTCACCATGATTACAGGTCACTTCCTCTTTCATTACAACAGCAGTCAATCAAAATCACTCCATCTGAGTGGTAGATGGATGCTTTCAGCTTATTTTTCAGCTTAATTTTGTATATATTTTCTATATATACTTTCTATATAGAATTTTTTGCATTTATTTTGTACATTTCTATGTTATAGCTCTCTGTTTAATGTTCAATGTTAGGCATCAATTGCACAAAAGCACATTCCTTGTTTGCAAAAACTAAGGCAATCATTTCTGATTCAGATTTTTGATTCTGATTTAACAAAGTTAGATCTGAGGCCTCCGTAGCCCTACAGAGGCCCGTGTGTCGACTGTACGCCCAACAGCTGCAGCGGACTAGCAGGCTCGAGCGCAGCGAGGTCAAGGGTCAGGCGGAAAATACACTGAGCTGTGACTGAAGCGACCCAACGACCCCAACGACCCCCCCCCCCCCCTCTAGACAGGGGCGGTTCTAGGGGGGGCCAACAGGGCCCAGTGCCTCCCTGTAACACTGAGCTTGGACCCCCATGTGTCCCCCCCCCCACCATGCTGTCCAACCCGACTATGTGCCCAACCCTCCAGCGACAGCTGAAGGTACCCAACAACACACAGGGCCATTCTGCTTTACTGAGC
This sequence comes from Coryphaenoides rupestris, assembly GCA_002895965.2. Classification (NCBI taxonomy): domain Eukaryota; kingdom Metazoa; phylum Chordata; class Actinopteri; order Gadiformes; family Macrouridae; genus Coryphaenoides; species Coryphaenoides rupestris. Next base: position 149,510 of record PIJE02000283.1, on the reverse strand, counting down.
GGCTTCCTAATCTGGAACAATTACCAACAAGAAGATAATTATAGCAGAGTGACGTCAGACTTGAAGAAGCTGCTGCCTGAAGTTTGGAGAATGTTTAGGAGTCTATAGGCTGCTCTGTGTCTCTGGGTGGGCTACAGCATGTATGAATTTAAGGATGTAAGCATCATGGATTATAGAGAAAGGTACTTTCTCAAAGTATTATTGAAGTTGCCCATCTATGTTTACATGAATTGTGTTAGTACAATCAGACAAGGCAAAAGTTATTTGTAAGAATGTCCTTCCTCTATGCATCCTCTATTTAACATGTGTTGTACTTTAGCTGTTGTTTTTGGTCTTATTGTATGTTTTGCTTGTGCTCCATATCATGTCATCGTTGTCCTGAGTCACATAAATACAATAAATGAATGAAATGAAGAAGTGTGCCAGGCTAAATGATTATGAACAATATTATGTTATATATCCTCCTAGGGTGCATGTGTGCCCACTAACACCAGTATAGTGAGGATGAGGTACTCCACACTAACACCAGTATCTAGTGAGGATGAGGTACTCTACACTAACACCAGTATCTAGTGAGGATGAGGTACTCTACACTAACACCAGTATCTAGTGAGGATGAGGTACTCTACACTAACACCAGTATCTAGTGAGGATGAGGTACTCTACACTAACACCAGTATCTAGTGAGGATGAGGTACTCTACACTAACACCAGTATCTAGTGAGGATGAGGTACTCTACACTAACACCAGTATCTAGTGAGGATGAGGTACTCTACACTAACACCAGTATCTAGTGAGGATGAGGTACTCTACACTAACACCAGTATCTAGTGAGGATGAGGTACTCTACACTAACACCAGTATCTAGTGAGGATGAGGTACTCTACACTAACACCAGTATCTAGTGAGGATGAGGTACTCTACACTAACACCAGTATCTAGTGA
>PIJE02000283.1:128564-143564 GCA_002895965.2 Coryphaenoides rupestris | reverse complement strand
GTGGTACATAAAGATAAGAATAGAGCTGTTTTCGAGCATTCATAGTTACAAGACGAATAGAACGAGTTTCATAATTGCCAAGTTGTCTGCATAAGTAGCTGGCAGGCGTGTGACTCTAAGCATGATACAACATCTGAGAACGAACAACAATGCTAAGTGTCTTAATAAGTGTTAAGACATATAAATCAAAAAATACTGCAAATGCAGGGGCTTTCATCAGTGGACCATAGGCTCAGTCACCATTGTGTTAACTTGTGTGGTGACAGACAGTGACTTTACAGACATTTATTTACAGGAAAGTCTTTGAGATTACCGCTTAGAATTCTGCGCCGTCTTTTTCTTGAGGGCCCCGTTGACGGCGCCCAGGATCTCCGCCTTGTTGTTGAGGACGTTGTACTCGGTCAGGTCCACCAAGGCGTGGAAGTCTTCGGAGGAGTAGCTGAAGTTCTTGGTGGTGTAAGGGGAGGAGTCGCTGCTCACGTCCACCTGCCCGGCTCTCAGCTCCGCCTCCGATTCCCGAAGCACACCTGGGTAGCGTGACACATCGTGGACAAACATTGTTCACGTGTGTTACGGGATCAGGGTGATTATAACCTTGTTCGTACCCTTTCTTCACATTTGAATTTAATACGATATGATTATTGCTTATTTTTTACATATATTTTTATTCACATTCGGATTCTGATTAGATTTTAGTGAACTACAAATGTCCTTCTTTTCCGCCATATTGATGAGGTCATGCTGGAGGTCATCAAATCCGGGTCACAACAACAACATCATCTCACTAGCAAGTCGGTTCAACTCGGTACTGGTGGGATTTCCACAAAAAACATCCTTATTTTTTCTGAAAGGATTACATTGACTCTGCTAAATAACTTTATTGTATATACTGTATATATAGAACATTGTAGGAAACGTGATGTTAAGGCCAAAAATCAACTATCGCTATCAACTGGTGAAACTGAAAAGGCATCGAGTTGTCTTGAAATGAACCAAAGCTGAAAACGTTGTGACTCACGGCTCCTCAATCTGATGAGCAGCGGGGTCTCCACACGTCGGAGCTCCTCAGCGAGGCTGCATCACCATACATGGACACGCTGCAGCGCTCCCCTCCACCATGAACCTCAAGCCACCTCCAACATGGCTGACAGGAGAGCAGCCAACGGCATCCAGATGAAAAATCTCGAGTCCCTCCCTTTCTTCCTCCCCCCCTCCTTCTCCTCCTCACTCCCTCCCTCCTTCCCTCCCTCCCTCCCTCCATCCCTCCCTCCCTCGAACCCCACAATAGCTCTGCTCCATCATTCACGCGGCGAAGCCAGGATAACGACCAGAGAAGGGGAAATGGCGCCCCCTGTTGGCTCACCTGGGGCCTTGTACTTCTGATACGTCAGGTTGACCAGAGGGAGGTGGATCACGATGGGGGCCTCTGGGTTGTTCTCGTCCTGGAAGACGTAGACCTCCTTCTGGGGCTCGGCGGCGGCCTTCTTGAAGTCGATGCTGGGGAAGGGTATCTCGTGGTCCTTGCAGTAAATGGCTGTTTTCTTTATGACCTACACAAGGGACACAGAGCGCAGGATTCAGACTCAGCTCCACAGGTCTTTGTGCTTTTGCTGCCATCTAGAGCATCTGAGCATTACTTAGGAGACCTAATATACAACCCGGTGTGAGTGTGATTCACGATTCCACGCGGTTTCACAAACCGGTTTCATCTCAGGCTCACAAGTGGGAGTCTCCACCCAGATGTGTGGTGGATAGATCAGCCAACCAGGCCCTGCCCAGTGGACTGTAGCAACCGGTAGGCCGATCTATCCACCACACATCTCGGTGGACACTCCCCCAACAGGAGTTTCTGAAACCGCGTGGAAGGACTAATCACGGCCACACTTGGTGGTGTAGTAGGTCTCCTTTAAATGTAAAAAAAAAAGGGTGAGACTAACATTTGTAGTCGATATACAGTATATATTATACCAGTCCCCCGTACTAGCAACAGTGTCTATTCTTCTCTCCCTTTTTAAAATATTTTTTTGTGGATTTAAAATGTACTTTAAATGCAGACCAACTCACAACAATGATAATGGATGATAATGAAGTGTGTAGTTCCTGATCACAGACATTCCGGCCTTCGAAAGGTCGCTTTCACTCACGTCCAGGAGGTTGTCCGGGTCCCAGGAGTTGCTGATGGAGATGATGACGTCCGTGCCTCGCTCTGGCCTGAGCACCGGCACGAAGCCCGTGTTGATGGCGTGACCGGCGTCTACCAGGTGCATGGTAGGATCCGCAGGCGTCAGGCGGTTGGGGTAGGCGTCGGGGTGCAAGTCTATGGAGACGATCGATCAATAAATCAATGAATACATCGACAATGCTGGCTGCTTCGTCTAGACCGGTGGCGGTTAACATAGACGAACCTGTGGTCGCTACGAGGGTGGCGTATTGCCCAGTAAAACTTTATTAAACCACACAATAAAAATACAGGAATTGAACATGTTTGAGATGCAAACACGGAACCAGTAAAACCAGTCCCGGGACAGGACAAACTGTCAATGTCTGGAGAACAAATGTGCAAAAAACAAAAACAAAAAACTTGAAAATAATGCAAACAAAGCCGGCGTACGTTTCCAGGCGTTGAAGTTTCTGTTCTCGCTGTACTTCCAGTGCATGAAGAAGCCGCGCATGAAGTTGTACGTCTTGGCCACCACCGGCCGGCTCCGGAAGAAGTTCACCGTGGACTCGGACAGATTCGTCAGCGGGTTCAGGAGGAGCATGTCGAAGGTCGATTGTTCTGTTGACACAGAGGATCAATCGCCTTCATTTCATCAAACGTGCAAATGTTAGCTAGCGTTGTCACTCAGTGTGTAGAGTTCTTCGTAGAGCTATGATGATGCAGAGCATCCAGGTTCACAAGGTTGTTGTTGTCCTAGCCAGCGTTCTGTGTCTGTGTCTGTGTCTGTGTGTATCAGTGCCGTCTGGACCAAAAGCAAACATGACCGCAGGGCACCGTGGTGATGATCTGCAAATATTCATAGCAAGAGCCTAGCGTGGTTCGCCTTTATCCTTTGGATGCTAACATGCTAGCATTTACCATCTGCTCTGTCATTTCATACAAACTTTGCAAGAAACCAGACTTTTCAACCCTACTACCTACCTGTGTCCTTAGAAGAGCCCCAAAAGAAGCCACATGTTGTGGCTTTGTGGCAGCGGTCCTGCTACACCACTGTAAGGGGATTTAAGGGGACAACGCTGATGACTCCTCCATAGTAAATAGAAGGCATGATAGCCGTACCTTTCTTGTCCACGTCTTGCTCCGCCTCGGCCGTGGCGCCGGTCACAAAGTTCCAGAAGTCTCCGTAGCTGACGGACATGGCGCTGCTCCAGATACCTGACCGTTCAAACGGAGAACATTCATAGACGGTTAACCCAGTCGGGACCCGGGGTTATATTGGAGGTGATGATTCAAATTCAATTCAAATGGAAAGCTGTTGTTCTTCTCACCCAGCAGATAAGAGAGGGGGAATTCTGGAAGTTTCTTGAGAAGATGGCCGAGGAAAAACTGACTGCCGAATTTCTTTGCTGAGGTAAAGGCGCCGTACTTGCCCAAGCCGACCTCGTACGGCGTGAACTCACACCACTCTGGGACAAAAAGATAAAAACAGATCAGTGATCAGCTGTCTTGTAGGCAAAGACGTAGACCACACTGTCCACCCCCACCGGAACATAGATCATTTCGGAAGCCATTACAGCCCGTTTTCTGTGTTTTGGGCGCGACCGAGGACTACGGGACAACTTGTGCGAACTAATGTTGAACTTCGGTTCGCTTAAAGTGATTTCTGTTTTGTGCTCTTTGGTGACAGGTATGGCCAATATTGTAATTGCATCCAAATGTTGCATTGGTGACGTCGGTGTTTAATGGCGGAAACTCCATTTACTCCAGCAGAGACCGAAAAAAACAGTACGTCTGCTTCTGCTTCTGCTCTCTGGCGGACATCCATGGGACCAATCACTGCTGGTCACTGACTGTGCGCCGTGTTGCTGGGAAAGCGCGACTCACCACCCGGTCCGTAAAATACCCAAAAATATAATACAAATGCAAAACCATTCGTGAAGTGGCATAGTCTGGTGGGGCCACGCTGTTACATGCAACGTTGTAAATCCATCAACATGTTCAATTCACCAAAGATAAGTAGAATTTAATTTGATACCAAAACATGCCAATCCTTTTACCAGCTTCCTGTTTGTTGCCGGTGACGGCGTCCTTTATGTTGACGGCGGTGTAGATGGGCAGAGGGTTCTGCCCCTGCTCTACCGCCCTCTCCTGGTCTGACAGGGTACTCTCGGTCCTCTGTTAAAGCACAGATCAAATTCAAGAAAAATAAAATGACAAAGAAACAAAGAAAAACATTTGAGAGGTTTCCGGATCTTCACCTTCCCAAAGATGAGGTGTTCCAAAGCCATTCCCCAGAAGTCAATGAAGGACACCATGTGACCCTCCTGGGTTTTCTTCTGCATCTCCCGGCGGTAGGAGTTGATGTTGTCGAGGGAGAAGGAGGCGGATAATCCCTTGATCATCTGGTCATTGATCGCCTCGATGGCACCGTCCAGGTTGTGCTGGGACCAGTCATCCTGCTGGTACAGGGTGCTCATGCACCTAGCCAAGCGGAAACACAGCGCAACAAGAATATTACATCATATCTGGTATAATATTATATATTCATAGGACGCCTAAAGTATGCATTTAGAATGATCATGTAACTACACCTTGTTAATGGATTGTTATCAATACACACAACTAGTTCTTTAGTTTAGTGATTTGTAAATTAATCCTTTTTTTAATCATGATTTGTTGGGGTTTGTTCCAAATTCCTTACATCTGGAGAAAAACGTGTGCGTGTGTGTTATTCATTTACATTGACACACATTTTACCCTGATCAAAACATTGCCACTCCTGTGATTTGGATATCGCATACGTATTGAGACGATTTCCATAATATTTGGATGAATTGTTCAGCCCGATAATAAAAAGGCACAAAGCGTCTCTTCTCTGCTTCAAGTTCAGACCGGCCGCCTCACCAGGTGGACCCCGACACTCCGGTGATGTACGTCACGGCGTCCAGGAGCCCGATCTCCTGCAGGCCCTTCAGGCTGCCCAGCAGGCCGGTCATGGCCCTAGTGCCCCCACCGGAGGCTGACAGGGCGATCACCGGGACCTGCGGGGACAAAACCCACCCGGTCAGTCAGGATCCAAACGCTGTCACCCTCACAGGAACTGAAATCTGCCGGTCAGATTCTTAGGTGTTGAGGACCGTTCGCAGATAGAGTCTTGACTTGACTTGAGACATTGATCTTGACTTGATTATAATCTCATGAGCGATACTTTCATGGGAACAGATTTCACAAGAAGTCCCAATTGTTCTCAGTTCTGGTACCGTGGTGGAATGAGCTCCCGGTTGATAGACGGCAGAGTTGCTCGCCAGCTTCCACAAGAGACTCAAGACTCACCTGTTCAAAGTTCACCTGGACTCTGCATAACCCCGCCCTCCCCTGCCTTCCCTCTGCCAACCCGAGCACTAACTTGTGTGTTTGTATGTCTTGACACGGTTAATAGTACTTGGCACCGTGCTAAGAATCACATGTCTACAGCTTGTCTCAGCTATTTATCCAAGCAATTATGAAACTCGTTCTATTAGCCTCATAACTATGAATGCTTTAAACCTGTTCTATTCTTATCTTTATGTTCCACAGCAATATATTGCTGTCTCCTTCAACAAATCTACACTTTGGATAAAATCATCTGCCAAATGCCCTAAATGTAAATGTAATGTAAATGCAAATGTAATGTAAATGTATGTGTGCTGCACAAATATGGTTCCGGTTTCATTTAGAAATTGTGGCATAGCCGGACCATATCAGCAATGTAAAACTATACTGTATACACTTCCTTCTCATCCATAGCACTTATGGTGATAAGCAGTCATTTCAGGTTTCTCCTACAGAATTCCAAGAGACCCACACAGTGTTGCCTGTGAGATGTCAGTCAGTTGGCTGACTGGAAAAGTTGAGAAATACCTGAACAATTGCAGCCTGTTTAAAAAAACAGCTGATCGGTGCATCCCTAATTCTATATCTCTTTCATTGTGGCCCAGAGCCTGCTTCTACGACACAACTCGTGTGAAAAGAATTTAGACCAAGCCTGACCTGAACATGTTCCGACCTGAAAATATCCTGAACTGCAGGATAATATCTGAATGGCGCCCCACTTGTACAGAGTCTCCTGGATGCAGAAGCTCAGGAGATAAGAGCGGTTGTCTGGGAACAGGAAGGTTGCTCCTCCCCCTCCTAGCTAAGTGTGGAGGTGTCCCTGAGCAAGACACCACCTAACCCTACCTGCTCCTCCTAGCTAAGTGTGGAGGTGTCCCTGAGCAAGACACCACCTAACCCTACCTGCTCCTCCTAGCTAAGTGTGGAGGTGTCCCTGAGCAAGACACCACCTAACCCTACCTGCTCCTCCTAGCTAAGTGTGGAGGTGTCCCTGAGCAAGACACCACCTAACCCTACCTGCTCCTCCTAGCTAAGTGTGGAGGTGTCCCTGAGCAAGACACCACCTAACCCTACCTGCTCCTCCTAGCTAAGTGTGGAGGTGTCCCTGAGCAAGACACCACCTAACCCTACCTGCTCCTCCTAGTTAAGTGTGGAGGTGTCCCTGAGCAAGACACCACCTAACCCTACCTGCTCCTCCTAGCTAAGTGTGGAGGTGTCCCTGAGCAAGACACCACCTAACCCTACCTGCTCCTGACGTGTTGGTTGTTACCTTGCATGGTTGGCACCGCCGTCGGTGGATGAATGGGTGAATGTGAGGCAATACTGTAAAGCACTTTGGATAAAAGCGATGAATAAATGCAATCCATTTAGCATCCATATTATTAAACGTAATAATAAAACACCAAGTAAGACTGCAATTTTCAGTATTACTTGCCTAAAAATATCTGACTCTCTGATCAACTCTTCCTGTCTACTTGCGGGCACTGATGGGCTATTACTCTCTAATCATTAAACATTTAATCTCCCCCTTTATCTAGGGGATAAAAAGGGATCAAAATCAAATCAAATTGTCAATTGTTATTGTGTCAATTGTGGTGCACTGTACATGTCTGGCTTTGGGTGGAGACGGGAGACTGAACAGCTTCTGCAAGGCCTTCGCCACCACCAACTTCCTCTTCCTCAAGAATTCCTTTTCCTGTTTTGGGATGTCCGACTCCAAGCGCACGTCCATCGCTGTGTGTTTCCTGTGGGAGGAAGGGTGAGTCAGTCACAGGGAGGAAGGGCAGAACCTTGTTGAACATGTTGAACATGTTCTCCTTAATGTGTATCGTCTGTGCAGCGCAAAAGACAGGGTTCACAAAAGAGCTGCGGAAAATTACCAGCTACTTGCTTGCAGATCTAAGTCCACCTTGTCCTGTTATTGGAGGGGAACACAGATTACACCTATGTTCTGTAGACCACTGAAGAGTCATTCACAAACCTCACAAAGTCATTCACCAGTCTCCCCAGTCTTACTCATGCGTTTTGGACATTTTCTAGTTCGGCTAAATGCTTTCCAGGCTGCCAATTGCGTCTTTGATTGATGATTAAGCCTCTTTTTGATTACCTCCATTTTGAATCAATAGCTCAATTCTGAATCAAACAAATGTATTATGTATGTATTATGCAATTGTGGCTTAGACAAGCTAGGAGATTGTCCCGGTGAACTAGTTAGAGTCAATCATCTGCAAGTCTAAGAGCTGGTATCCAAGTCTTATTTTTAGTCTTGACCTGATCGAGAGGCAGGGACACTCTGACTGGCTTCCCCTGCACCATGGCCTCCAGCCGATGTGCATGAACCTTCCAGACCGCGGAGGAGTCTACGGTGTCCATAGATTCACTGGCAGGATTCTAACCAGAGGAAATAGGAAGGAACAGATGAATCGTTCAATGGGCGAGTTTGGGGTTTGGGGAGATAATGAAACAATGAACGACGGAACCATCAAGATGATCTTACCAGTGAGATTTCAGTCGCCAGGTCTTTGTTGATATGAAAATGCAATTTTTCCTTTTCTGATTTTTCAAATTTTACATTGCTCTCAAAGGCGCCAAATATTTTAATGACCTTGTCCATCACCTCTGTAAAAAAATGGTTCATACATCTGTCAGCAAAGCTTATCATCGTTACTTATGTATGACGGCAACTTATTTATGTAGACGAATAATTTCAAAAAGAAGTATCGTATTTCCAAGAAATAATATTATGATCATGAATTAATCATCAATATTTTTTTTGAGGGGTCCAAAATAAAAGTTTTGTTGATCTGTGTAAGATATCTGACTTTCGGGTTCCTGCTTCTAAACATAAATGGTGAAGTAAAAGACAATAGAAATGTTGTATACATACTTTTAGAATTAATCTGGTCAATATCGACATCCAAGCGATATAAAGGGGGAGCCTATGGGACACAAAGCAAACATGTTTCAACTCCTCAGTGCCCAAGCTCTCATTAATTTCCCATCAATCTGTTGTGACAGTCAGGACACAGTGTACCTGCCAGAACAGTTTCTCCCCACAGGCAGTGTTCCTACTGAACCAATTATTGGACTTAAAATTGTCCAAGGCAGGTTTGCATGCCGGCACTCCCACTGTACTGTACTGCACTAGTCACATATCATACTACTATACTTTGTCATATTTACTATTTATTATGTTTTTATTGTTACTGGATGGCACGCAGGCACTTTACTCCATTTTTTCCACCACCCGACATAGTATTGCTACTCATACTCAGTCACTTTTTATTGTACTTGTGTACTTACTTGTACTTACTGTTCAGAATTGTTTACAATTTATGTTGAGAAGAATAGTGCAGAAGTGAATGGGGAGTGAGCATTTCTTTGTACTTGTTACATATGGCAAGAAATGCATGTTGAATCGTCACCATGCACCTTACCATGAGTATTCCGTTGGAGAGATACGCTTCAGGGAATTCCGTGCTATGAAAACACAAACCAATGTTAACCATCCGCAAAAATGAAAGATCCTCAAACATCAACGGATGTGCTCATGTGCTCGTATGCATCTTACTGAGAACGGATTACCTTTCCTGGACATCAAACTCCACAAACAGCTCGGTCTGTTGGTGGAGACACACAAGGTCAAATAGGTCAAGGTGTTAATAAGGTCTAATAGATCACAGTGTCGGGTGGGGAGAAGTGCCCGCTGGGACCATATTCACCCCACTCTCGCTGGGGAACATCTTGGTCTCCTTCGTTCCGGTCACCAGGTTGCTGACATCAAACCAGATGGTGCCGATCACGTCATCTATAAAGAAGTCTTCATCCCACAGCTTGAGCTCTAGAATATTCTACAGAGAAATCAGAGGCGCTAAAGTTTTCCAGATGAGGAACAAGCAATGAGGATTTCAGATAGAAAAAATAATAAATGAGGATGATAAGATGAAAGTATGCTGTGGTGTGTGTGGAGTCTGGGGGGGCTGGGGGGGCTGGGGCGACAGCCTCACCTGGCCCAGTTAGAGTCTGGGGGGGGTGTGGCTCTAAGTGGGCCAGGTGAGGCCAATTAAGCCAGCCACCAAACACACACATACGTTGAGAGTTTGTCTCGTCTTGCGGCGCCCAGCCAGGTGTGCGCTCACCTTGACCTCCGTGTGGATTCTGAAGGCAAACGTTTCGTTCCACTCAGGTGAGCTGCTGTTCGCCACGGTTTTGGTGTGGCGGACGGTGGCGGACGCCGTGGGCAGGTTCACGGTGACGTAGCAGTCCGACGCGGAAACTGCAACGTTAGCAAAGCGAACGCGATCAATTTGTGAACAAATGAGCCAACTGTAAACATTTAGGTTTTGAGTCGCAGTGACGGGTTAAATGGGTTACAGTAGATGTTTGACCAATGAGAGAAACTGTGTTTACCGCAGCAAGCTGACAAAAACACGAAGACAGCAGCACTTTGGCCTGTAAAAATATAATGTATGACTCTAATATTATCATGTGGTTTGGTTTCAAACTCACAGTAATCTTTGGACTCCACATGCTGTGCTCTCAGAATGGTCACCCGCAGGTCCCTGTATGTGCTGTCATTCTTCTGCAATCAGGGTGGAAATGGTCAAATATTTAAGAAAGTTAGGAATTCGATGTACAATGTTGTCCCGCAGGGCAAAATGATAGACAACGGATCCACATTTTCCAAAGCAGTTTCAGTTATTCTATAGCTTTCTTTGAAAGGATAAACGGTTTATAAACACTTACTTTCATATTACTAATTATAAATTATTGAAGTACTGCTTTAACACATTTTATGGCATGTCATCATTTAAATGTTTGCAACAATAACAACTGATTTTATCTTATCCTGCCTATATATTTGTATATTTTGACATTGTACATTGTATATTTGTAAATCTATTAGTTTATTTTTATTATTCTGTGTATTTCTCTATTGTTGTATTGTACTGTATTGCTATTAGAGTTGCACGGTATACTGGTTGTTATAAACGGTACAATACCACATCCAGTTAGTATCGGTACTTCAGAAATTAGATGAGTTGCGTCAATGTGCGGGTTTGACAGCGGCGCAGTGTGTGTGTGCACGCCCACTCCCTGCAGTGGGCGTGTCAACAGCCCTCCCCCTCTCTCACTCCCTGCAGTGGGCGTGTCAACAGCCCTCCCCCTCCCTCACTCGCCTCAGTGGGCGTGTCAACAGCGCTCCCCCTCCCTCACTCACCTCAGTGGGCGTGTCAACAGCGCTCCCCCTCCCTCACTCACCTCAGTGCTCAGCCTGGACACAGTGAACATGGCTGCTGCGAGGACTACAAGCGGTCTTGTCAGCCGTCCACAGCTTGTGGACAAAAGGGACGCACGTTGCCGACAGCCACGGCCCACTGCCCACGGACACGTCAAAGCCCGTCTGTGATCGGTGCTTCAAATCTACGCAGGCGAAGGGAGCCAACACATCCAACTTGACAAAAAGCATCTCGCCGACAAACATCCAAACGAGTGATTTTATTTTGTGAGAAGCAAACTTGTTTCACCATCGGAGTTTGACGAGACAATGAAAGGCAGTGTGCTCAGTACGATGCACACAGAGCCAAGACAAAGAACTGGCGGCAACGCAGTTGTTATAAAAGCACCAGAGTTTTGATTCCTTCAACACTCTTTGCCCAAGGAGGTACATTGAGTCATGACGGTGTGATATCAGGTTGCAAACATAACGTTAACTATCAAAGAAATCACATCAACTCAAGTATAGCGGACACCAGGAAAAAAAGCTTTAATAACACTGTCATTGATTTAATTATTTACAATAATTTTTAAACATAAAGCTCAGCAGCTGCAACAGAATAAACTTTATTTTTGTAAAAACATTTTAAATAGCTATATAGCTCAGCAGCTGTGTGAAAATATATTTACATTTATTTATTTAGATTATTATTATTATTATTATTATTAGTAAGTTTAAACAGGTCACATTCCTGTTAACTCTTAGTTCACTTACCAAAAAGTAGCTGCAAAAGCAAAATATGTTTGTTACAATCTAAGTAACCTGAATTCCTGCAAAAGAGTGAATTATCAATAAAATTATTTTAAGTTCCATGTTCTGTCATCCATTATTCCACTACTTTTCCTGATGTTTTAGGTTTTTACCGTGTTATCGTTTCAGTATCGGTATCGAACTCATAATTTTGGTATCGTGACAACACTAATTGCTATGCAACCTGGCACAAGAATTTCCTTCAGGATTAATAAAGTTCTATCTTATCTTATCTTATCTTATCTTATCTTATGATATTTTCTTTAAGGATAAACCACGATTAGCAGCCATGTTTCTTTGTGCATGGAGCCACTAAGTGGATGTTTGTTGTGTTTGTATTGTAGTTACGTGAGTTATAACTCCTGTCACTGACTGACCTGCCCAGCCCATAATCCCACCTGCGGTCGCCGTGGTGCCGAGGGGCCGTCAAGGTGAGGCACCGTTTAAATTAGTTGTTCAAATAACACTTCAGCTGACCTCCAGGTCATGTAGCCTACACACACACCAAGTCACCATTTGAACTATACATCTCAAGGGGCAATATTGAACGTCTCAACTGTGTGATTCGTTATTATACGTTCTTTCATATAATTATGTAATTATATGCACAAAATGTGCAATATTATATCCCAACATTGTCCAACAATCTGAACAATCAGGTCAAGTCAAACCACAGTGGAGGAGCCTGGAAACCTTTTAACCATCACTTCCTTCTTTAGTGAGCCACCATTGAGGGTTAAACATTTTAATTTTTAACCCCTTTTTGAATTTTCAATTCATTTGAAAAAAAAAAAAATATTTAAATTTTTTTTATTCAATAATTTTAATATATATTTTTTTTACTCGAATCTATTCAAACACTGAGGGACACAGCATCTCGCGGTCTGGGTGAGTACCCTCTTCTGATTGGCCGGTAGGTGCGGTCTGGGTGAGTACCCTCTTCTGATTGGCCGGCAGGTGTGGTCTGGGTGTCTGGGTGCTCTTTATAAACGTTATAACCTTTGGACTTTCAGTGCAAAACTTTCACAATCATTTGCAAATAGTTTTATATTACATTTGTGGTTAATGACCGTTTTATAAGCAGGATAATCAACACGTACCGAGGCAGTGAGTCACAGTCTTTTATGATGGTGGAGGAGGAGGTGGAGGAGGAGGTGGAGGAGGAGATGGAGAAGAAAGTGGGGAGGAGGTGGAGGAGGAGGTGGGGAGGAGGTAGGGGGGGAGGTTATTGTGACGTTCCGGTGGCAGCACTTTAGAGACGTTCCCTGACCCTTGACCCCTACAGGCTGCTGGGATGCAGTGGATCCTCAGCGACGGCGAGACCGTTACTCCTGTCCATCAAACTGGTAATTAAATCGACGTGTTTGTTGACGAACTTTGACACAGACAGAGGCCGGGCTTTGTTAAACATGGTTTAAACAAAGCGGTTCAACACGTTCACCGAGACACGAGGACAGCGACTCACTTGTCAACAGAGTCCCCGACCCCCGTGGTTCCAGCGGACCGTTACGCGGTCAACCTGAGCGCCATGTTGACATCAAGTCACGCGTCGTATCGACCGCAGCGCGTAAGATTTCCACATCCCTCGCTTACACTTGAACATGAACAACCGTCCATGTTCGGTGCAGTTAAAGGTTCGGTGCAGTTAAAGGTTCGGTGCAGTTAAAGGTTCGGTGCAGTTAAGAGTCGGAGAGTCGGCACACATTCCACGGTTTGCGTGTCAGAGTCTGCCTCCGCTGTGGATCCGCCTCTGCTCTCACACCTGTGTCATGTGTCAGGAGGAAGCAGGACGAGTTGACGGTTGAAATCAATTGTAAAAAGGTTCACCGGGAGGGTCATAAAAAGATACAAAAATAAACTAAAGACACACACACACACACACACGAACAAACAAACACTGATTAAAATACAGCTATGGTCGCAGTATAACTATAAATAATACGAGTTAGAGACAGGGCTGGTATAGTATAGCAGTATAGTATATGACAAACCAGACTAAACTAGTGAGCTTTGGTCTAAATCCTTAAGAGACATTTTGTGATCCTGATTGGAGAATTCAACTTGATGTGAATTCTAGGATTGTGGATTATATTTACTGTGATAACAGACTGGACCGTCTGTAACTGGATGATGTTGGTTTCATATGCAAAACTATGAAGAAAACTGTTTTTTTTAAATGTACGAGGTGGCGGAGGAGGTGGGGGAGGAGGTGGAGGAGGAGGTAGGGGGGAGGTGAGGGTGGAGGTGGAGGAGGAGGTGGGGGGGGGGAGGAGGTAGGGGGGGAGGTGGAGGAGGAGGTAGGGAAACTCCGGAAACTCCAGTATGTCCAAAACAGCGCTGCTAGGATCCTGATGAGGGTGCGCAAATATGATCACATCACCCCCATCCTCAAATCACTTCACTGGCTCCCCGTCTCACTTAGGATTGAGTTCAAGGTCTCCCTCCTCACCCACCAGTGCATACACGGAAATGCCCCCCGCTACCTCAAGGAACTCCTTACCCCTCAGACCTCCTCACGTACCCTCCGCTCTGCAACCACCAACCTCCTCAAACCCCCCAGGACCAAGCTCCGCACCACGGGGGATCGGGCATTCTGCGCGGCCGCTCCCAGCCTGTGGAATGCTCTCCCCGACTACCTGAGGGCACCACAGACTGTGGATGCTTCTAAACGAGGCCTGAAAACCTACCTTTTCTCCAGAGCCTTCTGCTAGATTTCTATACTTAGTTTTTAGCACTTTCTTGCTTTTTAATCTGTAGCACTTTGAGTTTTTCTTAAATGTAAAGTGCAATACAAATAAAATGTATTATTATTATTATTATTAGGGGGGGAGGTGAGGGTGGAGGTGGAGGAGGAGATGGAGGAGGAGGTGGAGGAGGAGATGGAGGAGGAGGTAGGGGGGAGGTGAGGGTGGAGGTGGAGGAGGAGGTGGGGGGGGAGGAGGTAGGGGGGGAGGTGAGGGTGGAGGTGGAGGAGGAGGTGGGGAGAAGGTGGTGTCTTCTAAGGCCTTTGGTTGGGGGAGGAGGTGGGGAGGAGGAGGTAGGGGGGAGGTGAGGGTGGAGGTGGAGGATGAGGTGGAGGAGGAGATGGAGGGAGGAGGAGGTAGGGGGGAGGTGGGGGGAGGTGGAGGAGGAGGAGGTAGGGGGGAAGGTGAGGGTGGAGGTGGAGGTGGAGGAGGAGGTGGGGAGAAGTGGTGTCTTCTAAGGCCTTTGGTTGGGGAGGAGGAGGTAGGGGGGGAGTGAGGGTGGAGGTGGAGGAGGAGGTGGGGGGGGGGAGGGAGGGTGGAGGGGAGAGAGTGGAGGAGGGGAGGTGGGGAGGGTGGAGGTGGAGGAGGAGGGGGAGGAGGAAGGGGGGAGGTGGGGGAGGGAGGAGGGGAGGTGGGGGGGGGAGGAGGGTGGAGGAGGTGGAGGGGAGGAGGGAGGGAGGTGGGGGGAGATGGAG
>PIJE02000283.1:82731-127444 GCA_002895965.2 Coryphaenoides rupestris | reverse complement strand
GACACTACTTAAGCACAGCAAGAACCCGGTGCACACTCATAGCTAAAGCTATTCTGCTTAACACAACACACACACACACCACACACACACACACACACACACACACACACACACACACACACACACACACACACCGTCCTACTTTGGGTACGTTACCCACCGAGGCCACTAGGGGGCGGCAGAGTCTTTCTGTTGTGTGCTTGTTGCATATCTCTAATCTTAGGCCCTGCTTGGCTAAACAACATATATTGGGAACGCATCATATTGGGAATCAAAACATGAATATGTATTCGTGCTTGATGCTTCTGTCCAAGCGAAATAGCAGCATTAGCATTGTTATTATTCGCTGTCTTTTAACATGTTTTCCAGTTAAATGTCAAACTTTTTTCCGTGATGAAAAATGCTCTGAAAGCAGAGCTATTGAATGAATAGACAGACAAGGTCATGAACCACGACCTCGTCTGGCACATTGTGCACCTCGGCTTTCAATTGAATAGTTCGGCAACACTTTTGACAAAACATTACAAACATATGAAACAACACAAAATTAATTCATCGATCGAAACTACGGCTGGACTCGTCAAACACTTGCCTGGTTGCTCCTGTTCAGGGTAGAGACGAACAAATGACTCAGTTTCACCATCAGAATCACAATGTGTGCTTCATTTGTGATTCATTTGTGAAAGGACTCTCAGGCTGTTTCGCTGTCTCTGCCGGTGAGCCTTAAATCTGCACTCTGTAAATCTGTAACTTTCCTACCACAGGTATTTATTCCGTTAACGATATCTGCAAAATCTAGAAAGTTTCGCAAGTCGTTTTTTCTCTACAAAATATATAATTCCGGTCCACTTTCCGGGGGAAAAAGAGGGAAAATGATCTCAGATCTGCAGATCCAACTACAGCCACTAGAGGCTGATAATGGGAAACCGTACATAGTGCAGCTTTAAACAACACAGCCAAGGCCAAGTGGGCCCTGTTTCAAAATGGCCACACACACACACACACACACACACACAGCTGGGAGTTACTGACCTAACCGTGTTGACAAATGACTAAAATATCCTTCCCTGTTATATTCACCATAATGTACAGTATACATTTTCTTCTCGTTTTGTCCACAGCTATTGAGGCTGGTGGGGATCCGTGCATTATCAAGAAAATCATTTTGTCATTTGATCGGCAGCAGAGGAATGTGTATAAATATGTCTCATAATAATCATCACACGACTGATTGAGATATTAGCGGAAACAAAGGCGCCGAGGGTTGCCTCGTGTATCATGGCCGCCGTCGGTTAACCAGCTCGCTCGTTGCCGCCGGGTTCCAGCCTCCAGCTTCCCGCACGGCTTGACGACGCGCGTAGCGACGGCGGACGTCGTGACGCGGGTTCCAGAGCGCGCCGTCTTCACTCAACCCGCTGCCAGGGGATGAATATGGCAGGAATATGGTGGGATCGTCGTGATAATGAGTGCTTTTAACTTGCAAACACTCTGATGGCGCCGTCGGCGTAGCGGGGTCGTCGTTTTGTGTCAGAGTCGACAAAGCGGCAAGGGCGGAGGAGCGAGGAGCGAGGAGCGGGGTTTTAATTGAGGAGACTCTCGCCGAGACTGAATGCTTTTTTCTCTCCCCTCTTCCCGTTTGCCTGCATCATTAACCCTTCGAGCGTCAGGTCAACGATTCTCCCACATTACTAAATAGTGGACTAGTTTTTTTGTGGTTTTTTTTTACCTTTTTATTGAATTGCATTTTTGTTGTGACCCTTTTTTTTCTTCCATCGAGCAGTTTACCGGTTGTTGCCCTGAAATAAAGTTTCCTCGAAAAAGGTGCTCTACGTGGTGGAATGAAACGCTGTAGTAATAATAATAATAATAATAATAATGATAATAATATGCTGTGACAACAACACACGTATGCACCTCTGGAGGCCTTGCCGCTCGGCCCCGTGGCTCCTGCTCCTTGGAGACAACGTGTCGCTGCATTGATTTCCCAGAATCACCGGAGGGGAAAGCACGTGACCAACTATGGCCGCCACTACGATGGGAATATGGCAATATTTACGTCCCTCCTCCTCATCCTCCTCCTCCTCCTCCTCCTCCTCAATGTTTACCGGAGAAATGCCCTCGTAATTGGAGCACGCCGTCGATTGTACCCGTCATCGATGTGCTGGAGGCAGAGAGCGAGGAGGACTCTCTGTACTGGTGATGGTCGGTACAAGCAAAAATCACGGACGTCATTCAGTCAGGCACTCTTATCGTAATAGTTACGTGCATAAACGTAACTATTTACTTTATGAGGTGTTCTTCTCCCACAAGAGGTTCTCTCACATGCTAGGAGGAAACATGGCGCGAAATGCTAAGCTGTGCTCACCTGTTGACCACACAACACCTTGGTCGTTACGTAGCAGGAACAACCTATAATGCTATAAAGTTAGCGTTTTTAACGTTAGTTTGTTTGTTGTAGCTAATTGATTTGATGATTGATTGAATGCAAGTAGATTTTAATTGTGCTTGTTTTGTCCAGGTGGTTTTTGGCGGGAATCTACCACGTGTAACCGGAGCCGTTGCTTCTGCAACAGTTAATGCCGCTTAAGATCCCCAATTTTCTCCCACCATTCCCGACCTGCGCGGTAAGTGGCTATTGAGAGCCTATCGGATTACTCCTTGTGTCACGGTAGCCAATCGGATCGCTGCTGAACTTTATCGCGAAAGTCCCTGTTCCTAGCGCCAGACTCTTCGAGAGTACCAAGACCCAACACAAGCCAAGGAGTCATTAAGGGTAGACCAACATTTGGCTATTTGGTTTTCGGGGTATTGGTGCCATAAAACAGTGAAACAGCAATACCTTTGGAAATACAGGTATGCTGAACATTAAACATGTTTGACACTAAATATGGGTTATGTGAGCCAAATATGTTCTCCCGCTAAGACAGTAAATAAATTGCAATGTATACTATTGTGCTTTTATGTCAAAGTTGCTTTTACAGTTGTTGGCCTCACGTTCGCCCATTCATACACGACGGCGGTGCCAACCATGCAAGGTAACACACCAACACGGTCAGGAGCAGGCATTAAGGGTAGGGTGGGGTCCTTGCTCAGGGACACCTCGGACACTTAGCTAAGGAGGAGCAGGCTAGGGTAGGTGGTGGTCTTGCCTCAGGGACACCTCCACACTATAGCGTAGAGGAGGAGCAGGTAGCGGTTTACGGATGGTGTCTTGGCTCATGGGACACCCTCCACACTTAGACTAGGCAGGGGAGCAGGTAGGGTAGGTGGATGTCTTGCCTCAGGGGAACACCTCACACACTTAGCTCAGGAGGGGAGCAGGTAGGGAGTAGGTGGTGTTCGCTCAAGGACCACCTCCACACTTAGCTAGGGGGGGAAGCAGGTTTAGGCGTTAGGTGGTGTCTTGCTCAGGGGAACACCTCCACACTAGCTAGGGAGGAGCCAGGTAGGGTTAGGTGGTGTCTTGCATCAGGGGACACCTCCACACTTTGAGCTAGGAGGAGCAGTAGGGTTTAGGTGGTCGTCTTGCTCAGAGGACACCTCCACACTTAGCTAGGGAGGAGCAGGTCTAGGGTTAGGTGGTGTTCATGGCTCAGGGACGACCCTCCACACTCTAGCTAAGAGAGGGGGAGGAGGCCCGGGGGATTAAGAAACCAAGCAACCTTCCTCGTTTTGCCAGGACAAACCGCTCTAACCTCCTGAGCTACCGCCGACCACCAAGACCGCCCAACAAGTGCCGGTCCAGTCTGGCACTTCATGATCGAATATGAAGATCTACAAACCAATGATTCTTCCACGTTTCAATCATGCTGGCCTCATGGTGAGCGCCAAGTAACAGAAGCCGGGGGGGCTCACGGAACCTCGCCGCCACCGTCCCCTCGCTCGCCCTCTGAATTCTGACTCTCGCTCTCCTTTGGTGCTTTGTCGTCATTGACGAGTTCATGGAATTCACATTATTCAATTGATTATTAATTTTTGTTGTGTGTGTGTGTGTGTGTGTGTGTGTGTGTGTGTGTGTGTGTGTTTGTGTCTCATGTTACGTGTGTACTTTTTGTGTTGTGTGTGTGTGTGTGTGGTGTGTGTGTGTTGTGTGTGTGTGTGTGTGTGTGTGTGTGTGTGTGTGTGTGTGTGTGTGTGTGTGTGTGTGTGTGTGTGTGTGTGTGTGTGTAATGTGTGTGTGTGTGTGCACATGTGCTGCTTTGATTCTGCATCTGCACGACTCTGTGGGTGGCTCTCACACTCACATTATCAACAACCCAACGTCACACACACACCAACACACACACACACACACACACATACACACACACACACACACACACACACACACACACACACACACACACACACACACACACACACACACACACACACACACACACCCAGAGCAGTCACTAAACGTGTAAGCAGCGTTTGCAGTATTTTTTTAAGCACCAGAAGTGTTCCCAGCAGACGCTGGAGGAGGGAGGAGCCTTCTCTCTAACCCTCCTCCTCTATTGTGTGTGGTCGTGTGTGATGTTCTCTCTCTCTCTCTCTTCTCTCCTCCCTCTCTCTCTCTTCTCTCTCTCCCCCCCCCCCCGCTGTCTCTCTCTCATGTGCGCGCTCCCCTCTCTTCCAGCCTCTCCCTCCCACTCCCTTTCTCGCTCCCCCTCTCCTCTCCCTCCTTCCTTCTCTCTCCATCTCTTGCCCTTTCTCTATCACCTTCCCTCCCTCCCTCTCTCTCTCTCTTACTGTTCTCTATCCTACTCGCTCTCTCTTTCTCTTTCTCGCCCCCCCCCCCCCCCCGAATAAAGTTAGACCAACATGTGGCCCCTTAAACCTCGCTAGTGCGACACACACACACACACACACACACACACACACACACACACACATACACACACAACACACACACACACACACCACACAGGCACACACACGCGATTGTTTGTTAATAGTCCAATTAGATAATTACCAGCTTTCTCTCCTGTCGCTCCTCTGTTTCCCATAAAGCAGTGAATGGCACTTAGGGAGGAGGTGGTGGAAGAGGTGAGTGTGTGTGTGCGCGAGTGTGTGTGTGTGTGTGTGCGAGTGTGTGTGTGTGTGTGTGTGTGTGTGTGTGTGTGTGTGAGGAGTCTTAAAGGGGGGCTTCTGGTCGTCTAAGGTGACGAGGGGGCAGACAGGACATGTACGTCTTCCTTTAGCACAAGGCCGGCGCTCCGCATTGAGTCTTTGCCGCCTAATCAATGGTCTTATTGGATTACAGGCCCTCCTCTATGCGGGGGGATATTGTTGCTCCCACAATGAGAGTAGCGCTGTCGGGCGGGTGGGTGGGTTGGGTGGGTCGGGTCGGGGGGGGAGAGTGTTTCGGAAAAAAAGGCAGGGGCCCTCCCTCCCTCCATCACCCTCCCTCACACACACACACAGAGTGTGTGTGTGTGAGGGAGGGTGATGGAGGGAGGAAGGGTGAGAGAAAGGGAGAGGGAGGGAGGGAGCGTAGGCAAGGGCGGTCTTTTGCTCGCTAATGGCAAGTGTTTTGTTCCCACTTTTTTGGGGGGGCTTTTCAGACACGCAGGTTAAGATTATGAGCCTCGCTGATGGCGTGTCGGGAGGAGGAGGAGGAGGAGGAGGAGGAGACGAAGGGCGGAGGCCGGGGGGCCGGGGGGGCCGGGGGGCCATTGGCTGGTGACGGAGCGCAGCGCCGGTAAAAGTTTAAACCCAGCAGCCGGTGAGTGAATGGCTTCCTCGGCCCGTTTCCTTCCTGTGTTCGTTTTCCACGTTCTCCACGTTGGGCCTTTATATTAACTCTGTGTCTCCCTCTTCCTCTGCTCATAGTCTCTCTCTCTCTCTCTCTCTCTCTCTCTCTGTGCCTCTCTCTCTCCTTCTCTGTTTGTATCGTCTCTATCTCTGTCTGTCTCCCTCTATCTTTGTTTTTATCATCTCTCTCCCCGTATCTCTGTCTGTCTGTCTGTCTGTCTCTATCTCTGTATATATATGTCTGTCTGTCTGTCTGTCTGTCTGTCTCTATCTCTGTATATCTACGTCTCTGTGTCTGTCTCTCTCTTTCTGTCTCTCTGTGTCTGTCTCTCTCTCTCTCTCTCTCTCTCTCTCTCTCTCCAGTATCACACATCTCCGTTCTGAAGAACCGAAGCGAGGAAGCGTGATCAAAGTTGGCCGTGAGAGGTGGGTGGTGGTGGTGGTGGTGGTGGCGGTGGACGAGGAGAATGAGTGGTTGTGGGGGTGGAGGCGGGGGTGGAGGTGGAGGTGGAGGACGTCGTGGGGGCGAAGCAGGAGAAGAATGAAGACATGTCCCACTGTGACGTAGCGAGCAGCGGGGAAGGACGCGTCCCCAAGGAACTTTTTCCATTCTCCTGAGGTCTGAACTGGGAGCAGTTTGGGATTGCGCATGTGTGCGTGTGTGTGTGTGTGTGTGCGTGTGTGTGTGTGCGTGTGTGGTGTGTGTGTGTGTGTGTGTGTGTGCGTGTGTGTGCGTGTACGTGTGTGTGTGTGTGTGTGTGTGTGCGTGTGCGTGTGTGTGCGTGTGTGTGTGCGTGTGTGTACGTGTGTGTGTGTGTGTGCGTGCAGGGTTTGGGGAAGACTTGGCCGCATAAACGCGAGACCAATCAGTTGTCTTGATTCCTCAGACGAAGAAGAACCACCAACTCACAGAGGAGGAGGAGGAAGAGGAGGAGGGAGGGAGGAGGGGGGGGGCCGGGCTTCCATCAGGACCCAGTCCCCCCCCGCCCCCCACCCCAAAGCAACTTAGTGTATCCTCTCACGAGGAGCGAGCAGATCCAGCCGCGGCCAAATGACCGTAATCAATGGAGGGCGGCGGGTGTGCGCGTCTGTGGCTCTGATTATGTGGCTCTGTGCTGTCAGTGGAGGGCTGGCGTCGGGCGGGCGAGGGGGGGCATCTCCTCACCACCACCACCACCACCACCACCGCCGCCGCCGCTGCTGCTGCTGAGACTGACTGACTGACTGACTGACTGACTGACTGACTGTCCGTCCACAAGTCCTCGGTCATTGGGCGGGAAGGGGGGGTTCTCGGCACCCATAATAAGGACGCCTCGCTCGGCGGCGGCGAGAGCGCCCGGACCAAGCCATTAGCTAGCTGTCTGGCAGCCGCGCAGCCGCGCCGCCGCTCTGACACCCACACCGACATCGCCGCTCTCGGACCGGGACGCTTCTCTCTCTCTCTCTTTCTCTTTCTCTTTCTTTTCTTTCTTTCTTTTCTTTCTTTCTTTCTTATCCTCCTCTTGTCTCCCTCCATCTCTAGTCTCTCTTTCGAACGCTCGACGCAAGTCAAACAAAGCCGAGACGAGGAGGAACAGCACGGAGAACGCGGGAGCCCAGGGGGTTTCTTTTTTTTTTATCCCAGGAGTGGAAACAGAAAATAACGAAGAGGAGGAGGAGGAGGAGGAGGAGGCGGCGGACGGGGGAGCAGCGGAGGAGGAGGAGGAGGTGGAGGAGGAGGACCAGGGGGAGTATGGAGGTGCGGTACGGAGCGGAGAGAGACACCATGGTTCTGAAGAGCGTCCTGAAGGACGGGAAGGAGGGCAAGGAGTCGTCGACCGCCGGCCTCTCCTCCAAGAGTCTCCTCAAGGAGCCACAGGACTCCTTCCAGGGCTCCGGGCCGGGGGACGGCTGTGAGAACGGCCGCGGGACACCGGGGACCCGGACTACTGCCGCCGCATCCTGGTCCGAGGTGAGACCCCCCAATTCCCCCCCCGCCCCCCGGTTGGGTTTTTTTCATTCATTCACGATTTTCTTGTTTTTCTTTTTACGTTTTATTGCAGTTTCTTTTTCTCTACTGGGATCGTTTGTGTTTTCTGGTTAGTTTGGGCTATACACACACACACACACACACACACACGACACACACACACACACACACACACACACACACACACACACACACACACACACACACACACCACACACACACACACACACACACACACACACACACACACACACACACACAGACACACACACACACACACACAGATTAGTTACGGTAGTAATGTTGGATTCAGCAGTTTGTGAGAGGACCTTGTTGGAGACTCATCGATTAAATCGTTCAAATATTAGTTTTATTTTCTGCATCAGAAATTTGTGTAGAACCAAACTCGTATAGTTTCGGTAAAAAATTCTGGCAAAATAAAGTCTATTCTTCTTGTTGTGTAAATTACAAGTATGAATTAGTGAATTGTTTTGTGGTTTCTTATCTTTTGTAGCATATCGTGTATTTAGTGATCGTTCAAGAAGTGAATTCATATTAAATTTATCTTTATAATTGTATCCATTATTATTTTTTCAGGAGGAAATGTAAAGTTGTTGTCCTGAAGGTTTGGGGCATTTTAAAATATTAAATGTTCAAGTGCATTTTTCACTGGAAATTACGAGAACAGTGATTTTTATGGTTTTGTGATAACTAGGGTTGACTAGTCGTAGTCTATGGTCTACTGAGATAATACGATATGTTTTAGTATTTCTTTGATTTGTTTTTTTTGCTCCATTTAAATATGCTATGAAATGTAATCAATTCCACTATAACTAGACATTATATTATCAAAAATAAACTAAAGCATTTGGTTTTTATTGCAATGTCATCATATATCGATGCTATCATTGATGCATGTTTAGTTCCATTGTATTCATGTGATATGATGGCCAGTAATTATATGAATATTATATTAACACAGCAACCTGAGAAACGGAACAAATTCTTAAAGTTATTATTTTATTATTTATTGTTTATTTATTTAAACAGCAGAGAATGACAAAACAGGTTTTATTGTTTGTCAGTATTTTGTCTATTTAACATACATTTGAGTCATTTTAATAATTTATATAGGTCTATGTATTTATTAATTGTTGATGAACATTATTATATATTGATGAACCTTATTTATATTTTTGTAAATGTTCAAAATACCCTTATTTTCTGTTAAATTTGAAATAATTTTTGGTGTCAAACAAAAATCAAAAATGTGTTATTCCTTCACATTATTTTTCTAATGTATATTCATCCCATATAATACAACTAATGGGCAGAGTTAATCATAATTAATGGGACAATAATGGTTCATAATGTCAATTAATAATAATAATTATATTTACACAATTATTTTGAGTCAAACTCTGCATTTATTGAATTTCACAAAAATTATGTCCAAATAACCAACAATTTAAATGTATATTGTGAACTTCAAATGCAGTGTGATACGATAATGAATCTTTACTAAATATTATGCGCAATTCCTACACAACAATAGAACAATACACAACAATAGAGCAGGAAAAACTTGATTGTAACGACTGTAATAATATGAATAACATTAAGCATAGCAATATTACAACAGTGATTTTAAAATATAATAATAATTATGAATATGATTTTTTTTTCTAACTGTAAACATATCCAATACAATATTAGATATTTGATATCGATCCATCTAACGCCAAGGTTAGTTCCATTATACCGCCTCACCTCTCTCTCTCTCTCTGTCGCTCTATACCTCTCTCTATCTGTGTCTCTCTATCTGTGTCTCTCTCTCCCTCTCTCTGTCTCTCTCTCTATGTATCTTTTTCTCTTTCTCTATCTGTGTCTCTCTCTACGTCTGTCTCTCTTATGTTTCTCTTTCTCTCACCCTCTCTCTCTATGTCTCTCTTATGTTTCTCTTTCTCTCTCTGTCTTTCTTATGTCTCTCTATCTGTGTCTCTATGTCTCTCTCTCCCTATGTCTCTCTCTGTGTCTCTCTATGCCTCTCTGTCCTTCTCTCTCTCTGTCTGTCTCTCTCTCTCTCTGTATCTATGTCTCTATGTCTCTTTGTCTCTCTCTCGCTCTTATGTCTGTCTCTCACTTATGTTTCTCTCTTATATCTCTCTCTCTGTCTCTCTCTCTCTCTCTGTCCCTCTCTATGTCTCTCTCCCTGCCTGCAGATGCGAAGGGCTCCATCAGGGAGATCATCCTGCCCAAGGGTCTGGACCTGGACCGGCCCAAGCGGACCCGGACCTCCTTCACGGCGGAGCAGCTGTACCGCCTGGAGATGGAGTTCCAGCGGTGCCAGTATGTGGTGGGCCGGGAGCGGACCGAACTGGCCCGCCAGCTCAACCTGTCTGAGACACAGGTACCACCACACCCATAATAATCAGAACATGACATTTAAAAAATACTCCTATAATAATAATACAAAAATAAAATACAATAATACATAAAAAGATATTTTCTTTACATTAATAATAATAATAATAATAATAATTATAATAATTATAATAATTATAATAATAATAATACACTTCATTTGTATAGCACCCCTTCAAAACACAGTTCAAACTTGTTTTACAGTAAAAACAAACACAATTAAAACACAGGTCAAACTAATTAAAAGCCGTGAAAATACACACATTGTAGAACACAAAGGAAGCAACGGTAAAAGATCAAAACATTTACATTTACATTGAGGGCATTTGGCAGACGCTTTCATCCAAAGCGACTTACAAAGAGTACATTTGTTGAAGGAGAGACAATAAAATAAAATGTAAGAAGATTAAAAGAAAAGAAAATCAAGTAAAAGAAAAGAAAAGTAAAATCAGTAAATGCTTTCTGATAAAAGTATGTTTTAAGGGAAGTTTTGAATGAGGACACTGATTACTTTACCCCCCAGACCCCACCAGTACCCCAGACCCCCCAGACCCCACCAGTACCCCAGACCCCACCAGTATCCCAGACCACCTTCTACCCCACAGAGAGAGAGAGCGAGAGAGAGAGAGAGAGAGAGAGAGATGTAAAGTTTATTTCTGAGTCATTTAATTGGATTTTCTTTCGATGGAACTAACGACTTCTGACTTAAGACTTGTCGTCTCCGTGATGTTAAATCATTCCTAGACACCCGGTGGAGCAAATAGATAGATGGGTACACACACACACACACACACACACACACACACACACACACACACACACACAGATGCTTCACTCATCCCTCCATGTGTGAATATGGGAATATAGAATATAGAATATAGAATATGTCTCTAAACTAATCACATTTGTGTGTGTGTGTGTGTGTGTGTGTGTGTGTGTGTGTGTGTGTGTGTGTGTGTGTGTGTGTGTTCATCGTATGTGTTATTCTATGGTTTGTGTCTCTGCTCGGGCCCTGGTGCGGGACATGAGGGATCGTTTGGGGGAGGGAGGCGGCTCTAGTATTGCGTTTCTATTTACTCTCTACTATTTGAATGCGTGTATTTAAACGCAGGCCCGAGGCTGCGCTAGCTAAACACCGCGCGCGCTAACGAGCCTGAGCCGTGTAAACGAGCAACTGACACAACACCCAGGTCATGTGATCCGCACCGCATAATAATGGTGATCATTATTATTATTATTATTATTACCTTGGTATTGTCATTGACAATCATGATAATCATCATGATTCTCATCATAATTTAAGTATCACGTCTTGAGTCAGTGCAGGGGTCACACTGCGTGACCTCTGAAGGTGAACACACACACACACACACACACACACACACATATTGAGACACACACACACACACATACTGAGACACACAAAAATATATTGAGACACACATGCTGAGACACACACAAACATACACATTGAGACACAGTGACACACACACACACACACACCCACGCATGCTAACACCGTGGACACACGCAAACACACACACACACACACACACACACACACACACAAAAGTCCACAATCAAAGGCTTTTTGGGTTTGAAAATAAGCTCAAATCGATCCTCCTCTGAAAGATGCACTCGGCTGCTCTTAATGGTGTGCAAGTGAATTAGTGAATATGTGTTAAAACATTTTTATTTAATTGAGTTATTTATTTATTTTAAAATCTCTCTTCCATGCTGCAGACGCACGTCTCTACGTTTTGTTTTTTTTACCTTCACACGTTTTCCTCTTTACAACTCTGGACCACCTTAATGGGCGCCCCCGGCCTCCCCTTATTCACAACACACATTAGAAACAATTACACGGCTCCACAATACGGGTGATTTAGCCTTCTGTGGGGAGCGGGGGACGTACCCGGGAGCTACCCCCCCGCCCACCCGGGACGGTCTGTTTAGTATTTAGGGCCGGACAAAGGTTTGCGGGGTCCTCCTCGGCCGTGGGCGCCGGCAATCGGGCGACCTGAAGTGGTTCTTGAGGACACGTCGGTGAAATTAACGTGTCGTGGGGGCGTCCGTGGGCCTCCCCACCCCAACCACCCGTCCCTCACGCCGTCGTCGTGGTGCATTCAGACGTGATGAAGATGAACACCTTCTAATCTGTGGTGGGGGGGGGGGGGGGGGACTCTTCCTGCCTTCCTTTGCATGGATTATTATTTGAATATTTGTCGTGCCGGAACGCTCGCTATCCGCCTGTTTACGTCGTCGTCGAAGAAGAAGTGTCGCCCGGGGTTGTAATGTAACGAGATTGAAATATAAATGTATATGATTGGACAGAGGTGTTCTGGTGTGTGTGTGTGTGTGTGTGTGTGTGGGGGGTGGGGCGGGGGAGCTGGTTGGTGATTGGCCCGCGCTCTGTAATTACGGGGCCTCGCTCAGCCAATCACATTTGATTGCAGAAGGTTTGTGTGTGTGTGTGTGTGTGTGTATTTTTTTTCACCGCCGCCACCTATTCAGCCGCGGCGGTGAAATTGTATCTATAAGCGTTTATGGAATTTCTGAAATGACGACGAGGAGCGGCCTTTAAAAAAGAAGAAGAAAAAAAAACCCACAAATGAGTTTATCGACCGCGGGGTGTTGACCAATCAGCAGCTGCTCTCTGCACCATGCTGTCATTTAACGAGAATAACTGGATAATGTTGTTGTACGTATTGACTTATGTACATGCGTTCACCAGGGAAATGTGTAAATAGATAATATTTATTATTCATTGGATGACCAAATTGGTTTGAGGCTTTAATTTACGACTTTACTCTGGTAACTGATGACTTCACGACGCAAGACCTACAACATCCAAACTATGATATTATTGATAACTTTGAACGATATGATTTATCGGTCGTTAATCACGTTATTCGTCCCAGAGGGGAAATTATGTTGAATTATGACATCGTGTTTAGCTTCATTGTGTGCAAATAGTGCCGAATAGTAAAAAATGTGTATGCCACCCATACGGATATAAAAGTAAGGAAATTATTAAAGAAGCACCAATGCAAAAATTAAAATGAAAGCAAAATTGATGAATAGATAACGAACTAGAATCTTGAAGTGAAGCAAATTAAATGAAGAAAGCACAAGACAATAAATGACAACACTAATAATATATGCGAATACTAACAAAGCAAGTGTCCACACGACAGCTTTAAATCCTGTTCCTCTCTCCGTGCCGGTCCAGGTGAAGGTGTGGTTCCAGAACCGGAGAACCAAGCAGAAGAAGGACCAGGGCAAGGACTCGGAGCTGCGCTCGGTGGTGTCGGAGACGGCCGCCACCTGCAGCGTCCTGCGGCTGCTGGAGCACGGCCGGCTGCTGACCCCGCCCGGCCTCCCGGGGCTCCTGCCTCACTGCGGAGGAGGCCCCGGCGGCGGAGGCTCCCTGGGGGCCGCGCTCAGGGGCCCCTCCCTCAGCGGCAACGGGGGCGGGCTCCTGGGCGGCGGAGGTGGGAGCGCGGGCGCGGCGGGCGGGAGTCCCCCGCTACCCGTGGTCAGCAGCTCGGGGACGGTGGTGGGCGGCGGCGTGGGGGGCGGCGGCGTGGGCGGGGGAGGAGGAGCCTCCGCCCACGGCCTCTTCGGCTTCCCCATGCCCTCGCTGCTGGGGGGCGTGGCCGGGCGCCTGGCCGCCAGCCCGCTGGCCATGGCGGGCTCGCTGGCGGGGAACCTGCAGGAGCTGTCGGCGCGCTACCTGAGCTCGTCGGCGTTCGAGCCGTACTCACGGACCAACGGCAAGGAGGCCCTGGACAAGAAGCTGCTGGAATGACGTGAGGAAGCGGCCCTGGATCGCACACGGGACTCGCTTTAGTTTCCTTTGTTTTGTTCCCCTCCCCTCCCTGTTTGTTAGTTAGTTAGTTAGTTAGTTAGTTAGTTAGTTTGTTTGTTTGCTGTCGCTGTCGTTCTTTTTGTTCTCCTCTCGTCTTGTTGTTCTCGTAGCGTCTTACACTTCGTAGCAGAACATCTGGCAGCACGTCCATCCAGTCTAACACACACACACCCACACACACACACACACACACACACCACAGGACACAGACACACACACACACACACACACACACACCATTTTGCACATCTTCAACCCTGCGAAGGACATTTTGTAAAAAAAAAAATAACCCAGACAGCTGAAGGTCTTCTCTTGTCGTTTTTCCCGCTGAAAGAAAACAATCCAAATCGTCTCGTGGGCCAGCGGGCGCCTCACTCCCAGAGAGGCGCAGGGCGGGAGCGGGAAGAGAGGGAGGGAGGGGAGGACGAGGGGACCGGAACCACCACAGCCGGCCGTCTCCGCTAAAACACTTTCTGCTTTGCAACTCGCTTGGTGTCGTCGTGGTCGCGTCGCGTTACCCCCCTACCCCCCTCCCCCCTCCCCCCTCCCCCCTCCCCGAAAGACTGAGAAGAAACGAAAGAAAGCTGCGTCGGGGTGCCGGGCCCTGGCCCTCCGCGGCCCCCCCGACGTATTCACAGGTGTTTGGCCTTGGGGAGCCTGGGGAACCTGGGGCCCTTGCAAGCGGTGAATGCACTTCCTCCAGGAGCAGCGAGCGAGCGAGGGGGCTCGGCCGCGGGAACACAATTGTTGTCATGCAGTAAACAATAGTTTGTTTGTTCAGTGTTGGTTTGTTGTTTTCTAAATGGTTCGGTGATGATTTCTCCCCCACCCCCCCCCCAGAGATTTTTTTCCCCCTTCTTCTTCTCTTCTGACATTCACGTCTTTAAAAGATGCAGTATTTGACTGTTTTGTCTGTGGGTTTTTGATACCAGAGTGAGTTGCGGTGGTTTTACGTCTGTATAGATTCTACTCCTCGCTACGGGTGAGGGGTGAGGGGTGAGGGGAGGGAGGATTCAAAGAGCATCGGGAGGAAGAGGAGAAGCTTTTAAACAAACATGCGCGCTAATTTAAGACGTCTTAACCTTTCTACCGGGCGGCGAGAGACTCTTGAGACGGACGCATGACGATACTTAATGGAATTATTGTCGTGTTGAAATGAAAAAAATGTTATTTTATTGTAAATTATTCGGGTTCTGTAAGTAAATAGAATATTAGTTTATCTGGTCAATCACGAATGAACGTATGAATGTATTGAATGGGCTGTGGTTGTGACTTTCATTGACATTTTGTGCAAAGTGCAACACGTGCATATATATGATGTATACGGCGACAGACAAAAGCCATGGATGTGTCTGTGTGTGTGTGTGTGTGTGTGTGTTTTTTCCCCCCTTTTATTACCTACATGTCTCTATATTGATGATCAACTTATGATAAATTCATTACACCCTACTGCACCCAATGGCGTGAAGTGTTTTCTATTAACATAATTACTCTTCCTGCGTAATTACTGTTATTTAGTTTTCAGGTGAATTATCTCCCCACCCCACACACCCCTCTCTCTCTCTCTCTCTCTCTCTCTCTCCTCTCTCTCTCTCTCTCTCTCTCTCCGTCCATTTCTGAGTAGAATTGGATCAAAAAGCTGTTTGTTTCTGGTGAAGGGTGGCGATGAGAGATGCTGAACATACTAGCAGGTATTCTTATATTCACATTTTCCCACGTGAATATCAGAGTTGATTCACAAAACAGGGCAACCTTTAAAATAGGTTTTTTACAGTTTGTTCTTTTAAACTGCAGGTTGGAAGAGAAAAGAAACGAAGAAGCTGGCGATATGTATAGAAATGAATGTGTTTGATATGAAGACACTTAGACTGAAAAGAAAGTGAATCAAGGTTTCGTGTTCAATGGAATCGCAGTACTGCGTGATAATGGGACGCTATGGAGCAGATTCTTATGGATGGAAAAACATGTGTTTGTGGCCCTCGATGGCAATGAGAGAGCGTTGAAAAAGGTGAATACAAAAAGATGTAAAGGAGGAATCCAATGGCTAGATGAATAGCAGGTGGATGGCTCAGAATAGAATGGAAACATAGAATTTGTAAATCTGTTTACCGCACTACACACAATATACACAAGGTTGCGTATTAATAACTAATAATGCACTAAAAACGGAACGATAATAACAACAACAATGCTATTCATATAAACCTTATAATGACATGATTAACGATAATGAATATTCGTGGTAGGTGTAGTTGTAGCACATATATAGCTCTTGAAGCTTTAACCTGCTTTAATGATTATAATTATGATTATTACTGTGGTGTTGACTATTGTAATCAGTGTGTTGGTAGCCAGACTCGTCTCACAGACTCGATTCAGCCGAGAGTCTGTGACAGTAAGACACCAGAGGAGGCCGTCACACCACAGCGCCCAGAGCTCGGGACAAAGGGACCAAGACTCCAACTGGGGCCGGGAATCTACCCCCACCCCCCTACCTCGCCCTCACACCCCTACACCCCCCCACCCTGAGACCAATTATCAAGAGGGTCAGGGAGGGTTTTTGTAAGTGCTAGGTTAGGGCGATGTAAGGGTGTGTGTAGTGTGTGTGTGTGTAGTGTGTGTGTGTGTGTGTGTGTGTGTAGTGTGCAGCGCCACAGTTTCAGACCACCAACAAACCTGTGTCACATGGTGTGGCCTCTAAAGACTCTCCAGGGGCAGCAGATATACCCGCGGACAGACAGGTCCCGTCTGTGGGCCGGGGTGTGGGTGTGGGTGTGGGTGTGGGAGTGGGTGTGGGTGTGGGTGTGGGTGTGTTTGACAATCAGTACGGCGGTGTGACGTCCAGCTATGGCAGGACAATACAATGCACTGTAGGTCTTAATCAGGAGAACATAATCTCATTAAACAATCAAAGTAAGCACCATGTGGCAAGACTCCAGAAGCGTTTAGCTTGGAAGAGACGAACAGACTCAATGAGGACCTGGCACAGAAACAAGCTGACTTTACCTGAGGTTAAAACCCTCGCCAGTCTGTTTACCTCCTCCCATTTCCTTTCCTCCTCTCCTCTCCCTCCTCTCCTCATCTCCTCTCCTCTCCTCTCCTCATCTCCTCTCCTTTCCTCTCCTCATCTCCTATCCTCTACACTCCTCTAATCTCTTCTCCTTTCTTCTCCTCACCTCTCCTTGCCCCTTTTCTACCGTCCTCCTTGTCTCCTCTCCTCTACACTTCTCTCCTCTCCTCATCTTCTCTCCTTTCCTCTCCTCTACACTCCTCTAATCTCTTCTCCTTTCCTCTCATCTCCCCTCCTCATCTCCTCATCTCCTTTCCTCTCTTCAGTCCTCTACTCTACTCAGTGGTGGGAAAAGTACTTGTATTCTACACTCAAGTAGTAAAAAATCCTTTTAGAAACTAATGTTTCTGAACAAGCAGAAGTCCTCCATTAAACACACAAGTAGCTACTAAATATTTGCTCACATTAAGGTATTAAAGTAGCAGATACGAGATCCGGTCTATAATATTAAACGGTAAATTGTAACAATTGCCGAGTAGATACAGGAAATGGACCTTGGAATTGAGAGAATTATTATTAAGTATATAGTCCTCCAATATTAAGACTAATATTGTACTAATACGAATTCATAAAAGCACAAAACCCAATGTTGTACATGTGGTTCAATTCTACGTGTGTGTGGAGGATTTATGTCTGGATTAAGTGGAGCCAGTTGAGACAAGACAAGATGGTTTATAAGATAGGGCTGGAATGAATAAATTCCAGATGGGAGATTTGGGAAGCAGTGAATTCTGGCCTTGATGTGCTCATGGAAAGCGCACCACCTGTGTACTGTGGGTGCAGGTACTGGGCGTCCCCGGCGTGTCGAGGCTCTACTGGTTATCTGAGGCTAACGCAGACCACAGAGAGTCTGACTCAGCAGCACACGAGGTCCAGGAGGGTCGGGATGCTGCCGTCGGCTGGTGACTGGCTGACTGTCGCGCTACGGGCTTCATGAAAGCCTGAGAGCATGATCGTTTTTAAACTGTGATTATTAACTTGAGATTATCAAAGTCAAGAGACATCATTAAAATTCAGTGCTTCTGGACTAAATTAATAAAAAAATAAGAATAATTACATACTGTATATACATAATAATGAATATTGTAATACTACATTCATTTGAGAAAACATTGTATGTATGTCTGTCTGTGTGTCTGTATGTATGTCTGTATGTAGGTCTGTCTGTATGTATGTATGTCTGTATGTATGTAGGTCTGTCTGTATGTATGTAGGTCTGTCTGTGTGTATGTACATCTGTGTGTCTGTAAGAACCGCCCTGTGTGTATGTATGACACATTCAAGTGTAATTTCACATTTCAAACTTGTAACTTGGGTTCTGACACATTGGCCTGGATCAGAGTGGATCAGAGTGTTAACAATCTGGAGAAAATAGCGCCAGTGTTTTTAAGAGGAAAATGTCTGCAATCACACTTTCCCCCGTCAATCAACACCCCACTCACCAGGGCGTGTGTGTGCGTGTGTATGTCTGTGTGTCACACACACACACACACACACACACACACATTTAAATCTGAATTGATGTTGTTGTCCATTAGAGTTACAATACAATACAACACAGTTGTAAATCTAAAACCAATTGCCAATCTGCAATTCTATTATTATTTGCATTTTTTTTTTCCTTGCATGTTCACAGAGTGCATGCTTTTGATGTGCACACACACACACACACACACACACACACACACACACACACACACACACACACACACACACACACACACACACACACACGGCATATATTATATAATATTATATATACAGTATATATTAGCTCTGCACAAGAGGAGGAGAGTCATGCACCTTTAACTTCAAGTCCACCTCCTGGGCTCCTGCTTGTGCAGAATCATGTGTGCATGCGCATGCGCATTTGGGCTCTGCGACTCTGCAGCAGCAGCAGCAACATCCGGGTCCCTTCAATGTCATATGACCACAGGCTCAGCTGACTCCTCCAGACTCCTCCAGACAGTCCGGGCTTCTCCTCCTCCTGCTCCTCCAGCTGCTCCTCCAGCACACAGCTCCTCTCTCCTCCTCCTCCTCCTCCTCATGGCGACGATGGTAGCGAACCGCGGGCTGGACGCGGGCGGCGCGGCGAGGACTCACAGCGCGGCGGTGACCAGGAACTACATCTCCCAGCCCCGCCTCAGTACGTACTGATACTAGTTATATATAACTATACCTTAACAATACCTAGTTGCACCTAACCTAACTATACCTACCCATCACTAACTATACCTAGTTAGAACTACATCTCCCACCACCGCCTCAGTACGTCACCTAGCTACCGCTAACTAGCTGCAGCTAACTAGCAGCTAACCAGCAGCTAACTAGCTACCGCTAGCGACTCAGTACGTACCACACCTAGCTACCGCTAACTAGCAGCTAACTAGCTATACCGAGCTACCGCTAGGAGGAGCTAAGCTAGGTTAGCCCAACAGACCTGTCAGTCAGTATCAGTCAGTTCGTGTCAGTGTAGAAATATATAAATATATACATATAATTGTGTTTTACTTTAAGGAGTGCATTGGACGCATATCGAATTTCAATACGTCGGAGTTTATTTATTTATTATTTTATTTTATTAGTTTTTTTTGTGTTGATGCTAACATGCGAGTCATTCATCCCAGTAGCAGTATGCTAACTAGCTAGCGAGCTAAGCGGCTAATCGGCCTCAGCTCAATGACGTCTGGACGCTTGAGTCGCTTTTAATGTCAGAAATGTAAAAACGTTTTGGTCTTGAGTCTAATTCGATGTTTCGAGACATTACGGTGACGTCGTGACTGAGGAGGAGGAGGAGGATGGTGGTGATGATGAAGGCGTGTGGGGCCCTGGAGGTGTGATCACGTGATCTGGGGCCCATCAGCACCAGGATTAAGTTTCTTCTGTGCCACCAATCATCATTATAGGTGTTTTCATAAAGTGTGTGTGGTTTGTTTGTTTGTATAGTGTGTGTGTGTGTGTGTTGTGTGTGTGTGCATGTGACCGCATCACGTGACCGCATCACGTGAGACGCACAAGACCCTCTGGTTGTGCTGTCACACAGAAAAACCCTTCTAACCAGTTCTCAAGCTATTGCACGAATTAATTTTCTAACATGGTTATATTATCTCATCATGGTTATAAAAAGTTACTTTAATGGTGCAATAATATGCTAAACAAATGTATGGAATCAATCCATGTCATTGTAATGTATATGTAGTATATGTATTGTAGTATACTATATTCAGGAGCTTCAAAGGGGAATTTCTTGCATGCACATTGTACTGTGAATATTATGTATGTATGTTTAAAACTAAGATATTTGTAAATGTAAATATTTAATTTGCGAATTAAGTAATCTGAATAATGAGGTTTAGTACGTTTTTGTTTTTTTTTAAATGTATTTCCGTCAGAAATCTTATACATTACACTGTGTGTGTGTGTGTGTGTGTGTGTGTGTATTAGGTCTTAAATTGACCAATTTTGTACTCTTCCTGTGCACTAAATTCTATGCATATTGTCTTACACCAGACAACGTTTGAAGCAATTTCACTGTTTCAGACGAACGTCCAATAACATCACAGTAATACACCAATACAATAACAGCGGTGCCTATGAGCCGAATCTCACTTCTATTGAAGATGTTTAATATCGTCCATCGTGGCTCGGTCTCTGCTCGGAGCCCGTGTCGTTTAAAGTCGCCCGCAACACAGCAGCCTTCGCTAAACGTCGGTTCCGTCTGCTGAGAACCCGACCAACCGTGTGGTTCTGCGCTGTGCAGGTCACCGGGAAGCCGGCGCTCAGGAACCGCCGTTATTTATACCACTATCTACGGCGTTGAATGTTGCCGAATGTTTTGCGTACGCCGCCATTAAGATGAAAGGTTAGCGTTCGTAAGTTTAAATAACCTCAGACTGACTTCTAACGAACGACTTTTAAAAGTTTCGACGGCGGCGACTTTTCCCTTTTCTGTTTTCTTGGGTGTTTTCGTCTTAACCTTGCCTCTGCTACTTTATTGCTTCCATTACATCCATTTTCTAAATGTTCCCTCCGTGTGCGTATTTCTATATATACACAGATTATCCTCCTCGCTCGTCGGTTGGCACTCCGCCCATGGATCCGCGCGCGTCTCGGCGATATTTGCCCTGCTCCTTGCTCAACCCCTCGGTGAACATAGACTAAAAGCCTTTTAGCAAAGTGTAGGCTCCAAAATGACTTAATGGCGCCGCTGCCATCTCGGAGCTAAGCTGTGAAGATGGTGTATGCAGAATCCCCCTCCACCACCTCCACCCACCTCCACCAGCAGCAGCTCCCCCCCATCCTAAAATGCCTTCAGCGGTGGAAAATTTCGCTCGTCTAATTTCGTTGCGCCATTTTCTTTAATCAGCGCCGTGCTTCCGCATCGAAGATGATGAGGCACTCGTCTGAAAGAGGAACGTGTGTTCAATGGAGGTTGGCGTTATTATTTATGTTTTTATTTTACGCGCCTTTTATCTTTTGGTTGCATTGTTGGCGTGCGTTTTTATAATATGTTTTTGGCTTGATGTGTCGGACATGCGTGTAATAATCTGGTTTTAAATGCATGGTGAGCAATAATGTAATATTATTGCAGAAGTGGTAAGGCCTAATGGATAGTGATGAAATAAAAAAAGTGAATTATTATATTCAGGTTTTGTTGTCTAAATGTATTTATGGCCTGAAACTCATGAGACAGACTAGCTTTAGTGTGATGCTACCAAATACATTAATAAATAAATGACCTTGTTGTCATGCATTCATGTTCATTGTTGGCAGAACTTTGCAGCCGTATGTATGCTAACATTATTCAAGGTCTGGATGCCATCAAACATGAACGATAAACATCAGAATAGTAATTAATGGCAGCTCTACGAAACTGAACGTGCCGATTGACATTGTTTTTGTATCAAGTCATTTTTCTCCATTTTATTCACAATGAACTCGTGAACACGAGCACTTACTAATGCTAATGTAGAGAATTATAACGCGCTGGCTTTGTTCGCTTAACCTCCCTTCTTCTGGACTCCAAGACGCGTTCTGCGAGGGGAAGTGTGCATCAATGGCCTCTCTGGAGGTGTAGAGGGTTGGAAATAAACAAATAAAAGCCTTATCGTCAGCATAAGTAATTTCACATTAAGAGCCCTTTGTCTCGCAGATGTCAGCCGCTACAAAGGCTATTAGCCTAGGAAATGGGCTTCCATTGTTTTAGCGTTACATTCTGTCATTTGGAGATGTGAAAAGACACAGAGCAAGGCGGCGTGCTCCTGCGTGAGGAATTAATTAGCAGTAATGATGTAGTCACAATAAACCAATGTCTCGTCTGTCACCGCCGGAGTAATTTCTATCAAATGGTTTCTATAATCTACATTCTAATGAGCGCTAAGGAGCTAGCTTGTCAGCGGCGCGGAGCGGCCCGCGTGGGCAGGTTGTCATTCTTTCCCCCGTGAAAGAAGATGGAGGAGCACCGAGCAGAACATGTGACACTAATGTTGTTTTTACGGGGCGGCGGGGGGAAGCCAATGCAAGCTAGCGCTATACCTTTATGTGTAGTGTTGGGTCTCCCACCCCCCCCCCCCATCACATTGTCTCAGTGTTTAGCGACGCACCGTTTTGCATTTTAGAGGCCATGTAGACGACCGTTCCACAGCTTGCCCCCTAAAGCTAAACAAAAAAAAACAGCAGAACTAAACCAGTATGTGTGCGTACGGACGTATGTACACACACTGGTATGTACTGGGTTAGTTCTGGTGTTTAGCAAGCATGTCTGCCTCCTCTTTTTCAAAGTGCAGTTTTGTAATTTCGGAACATAAAAAGTACAGTTGTGCAAACTTTATTAGGCTAATATAGCCGCTTCTGTAAAAAATGCTGCGGCTTCTTAGAATTTCGTCGGTGTATTTTGAAGAATACACTGCGGCTGCCTGGGAAAATGTGTCTTTGGCTCTCATCTCGGAAATTGTTTGAAGTGGATCAAGCCGTCAACACACTTAACACAAAAATCATCATCACAGAAGAAGGTGGTCCTGAAAACAAAAAAACGGTTCTCCGTAACGAAGACGTCGACGGTGCGTTTTATGCACAAATGGGATATTTTACTAACCGTCGGTGGAGATTTGAGCCAAAGATATCGGAGCGCAATCTAGTACCTCAAGACGCTCTTCATCACCTGGAGACTGTGGTTGTCCCTGTGGATAAATGGCTGCTTCCTCCATCGGCAGACTCGCAAGAGCTCATATCAAACAGTTTTGCACGAGTGTCGGATGAGTATGTGTTAATGAATTAATGTAGTCAGACGTTTTTTTTTTTATTCAGTTCGTATCTGTTCCATAATACTGATCTCAATGTCTTGTGTCAGCATTTTTCCAAGCACAGATTTCTTTCAACACATTTTGCCTCCATTTCAACCGCAACCAAAGAGCGCTATACAATGGCTCATATGTCCGTCCTCGTTTCCAAGGCTAACCGACGGGGAAAAGACAAAGATTCTGTTCAAATATCCTCCATGTCTGAGTTTACATCCAGTCTTCCCATTGAGTCCGTTGTGACCCTGGTCAAGTGTGGTCGTGTGTTATGTGTTGTGGGTGAAGTGTGTTCATTGCCATCCGGTCCAGCGGGGTGATACAAGGCTACTGGTAACATTTTGGGTGTGGGTGGGTGGGGGGCGGCTAGGAACCTTCTCCACTGGGAAGATGTTCTAGAGGTTCCAGTTCTCTTGCCACATGTGTCCCTGGTCCTGCACTATCCTAAAATGGAAGACGCCATCACAAAAGCCCAAAGCATGCAGAACGCACATTCTGTCTCATATTTGCAGCGTGGTGAGAACAGGAACTACAATCCTATGGTGTTGAACCCATCAAAGCACACAGAGCGTCAACGCAGGCTGGATAGCGCTCTCTCTCTCTGGAGATGCAACGCTTATTATTTTGAGCATTGGGATTAAGTTTTATCTTATTTTATGGAGGGAAAATAATCCAAACTCTTGACATTTGAAGCCTTGTCGGATTTTGAAATTTGTTCATTTGTTGTAGTCGCCCAGTTTATATATATTTTTTTTATTAAACATTTTGTCTGAAATAATGTTTTCTAAAAGGCTGATTTTGGAAAAGAGATGGAAACTATAATTTTTTATTTATTTATTTTTGTATCCCTTTTCCATCACATCTACCATAGCGTTAACCTCCTGGGCTTTGTGGGCCTTTTGTATCATGGAAAATGGCAATTATTTTCCTGAACAATGGCAACGGCAGAAAAATACTTTGGGATTGTTTGGTTTTAAACTCCTAATAGAATAGGTGCCGTCCTTGTACCAAAAGGCATGATTTGAATTCATGCAGCCTTGGGGAACCCATTCACCCCCACGCCTCCTTACCACACGGATTCTCCCTTTTCTGCAACCTCAGTTTGTGTCTTTCCCTTTGAAGGTTGCCTAACTTTGTTAAGCCGTGTCGCGCGCACATACAGCTGTTTCATTTTTGGTTTTTCTTGCCTGACTGTGCGACAGGATTCCTTTTTTGTCGGAGCCCGGATGAACAGTTGGGGGCGGTGGTGGCGGTGCACGTTGGAGTGCCTCGGTTTCTTTCTCT
The DNA here is from genome assembly GCA_002895965.2 of Coryphaenoides rupestris. NCBI lineage: Eukaryota > Metazoa > Chordata > Actinopteri > Gadiformes > Macrouridae > Coryphaenoides > Coryphaenoides rupestris. The sequence continues at coordinate 102,797 of PIJE02000283.1, read as the reverse complement.
CCTTTAAATACGAGTCGGCTCAGCTCTGACGCGTCTGATGCCGCGAGAAACAATGGGGAGGATTAGCCAATATTGAATTCATTTCCAGAAGAAATGAAGAGGCATTCAATTCAAACGCGTCGACGCCGCCGCCGGTGTCACCGCTTGGACCTTGCACTCCCGAGTTTCTATAGTCTTTATTTTTTTTATTTTTCTCTTGAAATATTAGCACGGGTCAGAAGGAAAATGTGCGTGGCTCGAAGGACATCGCTATAAACTATCCTCAGAGGTCTTGAGTATTTCTGTTGATTTGGACATTCTGACGCCCCTGGTCAGGTGCTGACTTCAGTGGCCAGAAATGTGCCAGTACTGTGATTTTAAAATGAGTTTAAAAGTAAACAAGTTTAACAATTGGGGATGCTGGAGGGGTTCCTCATTGCTAAGAACCACAAGGATTTGCCGTCTATTGTGGAAGTTTGTGATTCACTTTATGTCATTTGGTCTTAGTTTGTATGCATCGTGTGCGTCAGCCACGTCGGGTATGTTGACTCACCCTGGGACTTCTTCCTTCTCGGGGATATAATATTTCCTGCCTTCAGATGCATGTGTTTTTTACTTTTTGTGTGGCGTGGCCGCTTCATACCTTTTTTTTATTTTTTGGGTTTGTGGAGACCGTCCCCATATGCATGCACGCTTGTTTTAAAGACTTGGTCGGCAACGCTGAACACATCACCGTCTGTGCTCTGCTTTGTACTACTCTGGCAGAACCCCCACCCTTACCACCACCCCCCTCACACCCCTCGGATGGCCGGCCCTTTCAGCTGCGATGGAGTTGAATTGTGTTGGAATCCCGCACGCCCCTTTTCTCCCGGCACTTGAATGGCTCTGCTCGGTGTTTCACACCACCGCCGTGTCCTCGGGGGTGCGAGGTCAGGCTACCAAAACAGCTTCTAGTGGCGGATTAGGACCAATTAACGTCTGGGCGCACAAAGGGCCGCGCCGGCTGAGCGGGGCCCCCGCCACGGTGACCCGCGGGGGGGCCGTGGTGGCGTGCCCGGCCCACGGACGCCCCCGCCACTTGGGGCCTCGAGGAGCCCGCGAGGGGCGGAGAAAGTTTCTTAAGCCTAATGGGAGAAACGTTGCCTCTTCACACTGTGAAAAAAAAAGGAAAAAAGTTGGTTATCTTGTGAAAAAAGGGTCTCACCCTCCCTCCCTCCCCCTCTCACCCCTTCATCACCCGCTTTCTTTTAGATATTTTGTTTTTGTAGTCGTGAATAAAGTAGTTGTGAATAAAGAAAGTAACAGTATTTTATTTATGAGCCAGTGAGTCTTGTATTGGCTCATGGGTCGAGCATAGCATTGTGCATTTACATTTAGGGCGTTTGGCAGATGATTTTATCCAAAGCAACTTACAAAGAGTACATTTGTTGAAGGAGACGGCAATATATCACATGTTTTAAAGGACTCCTACCAGGTGTGAGTGTGAATCGCCCTTCCAAGCGCTTTCAGAATCTTCAGTTGTTTTTTTTTTACATCACAAGTGGGGAGTGTCCACCCAGATGTATGGTGGATAGATCAGCCTACCAGTTGCTGCAGTCCACCGGGCAGGCTGGTAGGCTGCGGCATACAATCGGGGAGGACACGCCCACTTGTGATGTCAAAGTTCTTGAAACCGCTTGGAAGGGCTAATCACGCTCACACCTGGCGGTATAATAGGTGTCCTTTATTAACACATAGATGGTAATGTGGCTTCGACTCTGCTCTCGTCTCTGCAGGGAAGGAGCATCCATGAGACGTAGCGTCCGCCCGAGCGCTCGCGTCCGCGCCACGTGTCCGACTTTTGCTGAAGCTAGCTGCTCCTATCCGCCCCACTATGTCCGTGCGTCCTGCATTTAGAGTGCCGACGTTTTATGGATTTCTAAGTGGCTGCACTGTAATTAGGAGGCCGCAATTTTCCCCACATCATCATCACCATCATAACCATTATTATTATTAGTGTGCAGTAAACAGTCATATGTATGTCTTTTAAGATGCATGTCGGGTAAGTGTAGCTATTAAATCCATTTATCCACGCTGCGGACCGCGTGCTTAGCCATTTTGCGACGGAGGGAGAATAAGGTGGAACCAAAACACAGTCGACCGGTTTTCTGGACGAGTTGATGTGTTTTGTGAGTGTTTTTAATCAGGGGTTGTACACACATGTTCTGATCAGAGTTGTCGTTGGATGCGTGTAAACATGCCCATCATAGTGTGGGTCATCTCTCTCCCCCGCCGCGCTTATTAAACTTATTTATTTAGTTTCAGACGTCAGGAAAATGATCCGTTGTCGATTTATTTATTTTTATTTTGATATTTTTTTTTCACATTTTTTTAAATGGATTTTTGTTTTTTGTTTTTCCATCCAGTTAAGTTGGTTCATTGTTGACACACACCACACACACACACACACACACACACACACACACACACGTACGTGTCCCTGCATTCCCCAGCCCCTCAGTAGAGTGCAGAGGTGTAGGGCGGCGGACCCACTACAATGGGTCAGAGGGGCAGAAGGTCGATCTTCGCCGGCGTTCCAGTGGTGGTTTTGTTGTGGTCGTCACGAACGTCGCACACGGCTGTGACGTGACCAGTGTGTATGAGGCTGTACTTCAACCGCCTGTTAAGGAAGGAGAGTGCAGAGAATGCCGGCGAGCACTCGCACGTAGAACCATCGGCACGTAGAACCATCGGCACGTAGAACTATCAGCATGTAGATGCTGAGCCATAGTGCAGCTCTATGAAACCCCCCGCCCTGCCCCCCCTCTCCTCTCTCTCTCTCTTTACCATTTACCACATTTTATGCGTCCCTAATGGTAGGCTTCAGGTTAATTCCGGTAACCTTCAGCGGTTGTCAGTGTTGTTTGGCGCCGTCGGGGGGACCTGCGGCCGTAATGTACCGTGGAGTTGTCATGTATTTTTCCGTGACATTTGCCTTTGCGTTTACATTTGGGCAGGGAAGTGCGTATTAGCCGTTTGAGTCTCCCCGGGGAAAGGTCAGCGTCCGATTAAAAATGCACGGACTATCGACCAGACCGCTTATTACCATGTTGATTGAGGGTTGTCATTTGAACACGCGTGAGACTGCGGCGGGCAGGGGGGGGGTCTCGTCCCCTCGTCTGTCCACCCTTTGTCATTTAATGCTGCTTTCCTGTGACCTTTTTGAAATGAACTCCTTAAATATAGACTCTCTCTCTGTGTCTTTTTGTTTCAGCGTACTCCACTGTGTCCGGTGTGAACGGCCCCCTGGTGATTCTTGATAATGTGAAGGTGAGTCCAGCCCGGTGATTCTTGTCCGTCTCTTAATTGGCATGCAGTAATGGATGCGTTTCTCTTTTATTTCCATTTACTGCATTGACGTTCATAGCCGTGCACGTGCCTGCGTGTCAGTTCACGTGCGAGTCACCGCAGAACCGAACCGGCGGACAGAATGCATAAAACGTCAGCTTTGTGTTTGTAGAGAGTCATCTAAAATGATCTACTGATTTGTTGACTGTTAACCTGCTGGCGTTCTCTTGAACCAGTTCCCCCGATACGCTGAGATTGTGCACCTGACCCTGCCTGATGGAACCAAGAGGAGCGGGCAGGTTCTGGAGGTCATCGGGAGCAAGGCCGTCGTCCAGGTACACGCCGCCTAGAACCACCCTGGAACCATGCAATGCCATGGTACCGGGGTGCACCTCGGTCAAGTATTAAAATCAACCACACGTGAGGTTGGAAGATTATATACAAGGAAAAGGTTGAGTCTCTGCCCGTCTCTTGTGTCCTGTGGCTCATCATGACTTGTTGTGTTCTCCAGGTGTTTGAGGGAACGTCGGGTATCGACGCCAAGAAGACGGCCTGCGAGTTCACCGGTGACATCTTGCGGACGCCGGTCTCCGAGGACATGCTGGGTAAAAACGATTGTCCTCGGCCAGCGATGGTCTGCGCGGCGAAGCGCAGTCTGGCGAGCTCTCTGGATTCCGTTATTCCCCCCCCCTTCCAATGTTCTTGTTCTCTTGTACTCTTCTTGTTCGAGTCCTTTTTCTAAAATATTTCGGTGAACGCTAAGGATACTAAGCAGTTGAGGTGCGCCCACGAGTTTGATGCCTGACCCTCTTTCTGAGTGCTGAATGTGTCGGGGGCGGCGCGTTCGTCGTCGCGGTGGCACAAGGTCGCGCCGCCGCTGAATGGCGCCAGGAAGTAAAGTCTCCTTTTGTCGCTGAAGCATCATTAAGGACGGCTGTGAATGAATCGAAACGCGCGAGGGCCGTCGCAGTTCCCCCCCCCGTCAGTTCAGTCCTTTTTGGCGCATAATGGATCGAATCGGCTGCGGAAGTGTCATCTAATGGATTTCATTATTTTATTTGTTTCCGTTTTTCTTTCATACGGAGCCTTGCGGTCGACCTCCCCACGAGAGAGAGTGTCTGTATCCAGCGGATCACCGCCGGGCTGATGTGTTCTTACCCTCTCTCTCTCTCTCCCTCTCTCTCTCTCTCTCCTGTTCCCAGGGAGGGTCTTCAACGGTTCAGGGAAGCCCATTGACCGTGGGCCCGTGGTGCTGGCTGAGGACTACCTGGACATCATGGGTAAGGTTTCTCCCCGACCACAGGAAGGGTCTGCTCTGAACCAAGTGGGAATATTGGTTATTGGCTACTTCTACCTTCTACTCAAGCTAAAGGATGTTTTTATGTCATTCGTGATGAGAATCTTTGAATCGATGCACGCTTGCAGCAAGCAATTCACCTTTTTTGTTGAGGTTATTTAACTAATCTATTACATTTGTATAGAGATATAGATGGATTTTATTAAGCCATTATATTAATGTTATTCTGCCAAAGGTTCTGTGCGGTGTATGAATGGAGTTATATGACCTCCCACAGCAGACTTTCCTCAGAGACTCACTCCTCTCCTTTTATGTAGCGGTTGCCTTTTGGCCTTTTTCACCCCCGCAAACACTGAAGATGCTCCATTGCCAAATTCTTGACAAAGAGCAGAATGTGCTTTTTAAGAACGGATGGGAGGTTTACGGTAAGGGCAGCCGTGAAGGTCCCTTCACTTAAACCTCCAACCTCGACCTTTAAAGCCTCACCACAATGTGCCGTACTGACTAAGATGAGGAGGCGCGGTGGAAGAGGAGGTGAGGAGGAGGGGAGTGACAATGGTTTGGTCCTCTGAAAGGAGGTACGCTGCAACACCTCGTCACCTGGCAGAAGCTCAGGAGGCAAGATCGGTTGTCTGGCAACCAGAAGGTTGCTGGTTCGATCCCCGGGCTCCGCATAGCTAAGTGTGGAGGTGTCCCTGAGCAAGACACCACCTAACCCTACTGCTCCTGACGTGTTGGTTGTTACCTTGCATGGTTGGCACCACCGTCGGTGTATGAATGGGTGAATGTGAGGCAACACTGTAAAGAGCTTTGGAGGAAAGCGAGATATAAATGCAATCCATTTACCATTTCTCCCTGTGGTTCTCCTCGTTCTTCCAGGCCAGCCCATCAACCCCCAGTGCCGTATCTACCCCGAGGAGATGATCCAGACGGGCATCTCTGCCATCGACGGCATGAACAGCATCGCCCGAGGCCAGAAGATCCCCATTTTCTCTGCCGCCGGTCTGCCCCACAACGAGGTGAGCCAATCAACGAGGGGGCATCCAGGTCATCTCCCAGTCAATAGCGTGTAGGCATCACTTCCTGTTCAGACAGGAAGAGTTATTATAGGGTTATTCCATGGGGGGGGAGGCGTAGCCGTTTTGCACAGCAGGAAGGGGAAGTAGACCTCCCAGCCGTGGTCACATGACGAGGGCCCAACCGTGGTCACGTGACGAGGGCCCAGCCGTGGTCACATGATGAGTATATCTTTTCATCAGGATCTGCTTATTGAAAATACCTTTCTCTACCACAGTCTGAGGGTCATTAGATTGAAGCACATGGACCTTGAGCTGAAACTAGTTTTCCTTTTCTCTCTGAATTTCAATCCTTATGTTTAGATCATTTTACAGGTACATATTCTCATCGTAATTAATTTAGACTATAAAAGTAGGCATCTTAATTGTTTGTTGAATATACGATAAACGATCATTCAGAATTATTGCACAGCCCTTCTTTAGGGATTTATCACCTTTTTACATTGAAAGAAATTATAACATTTCCATCCCCCGCCCCTAAAACGGGAAACTTAAACAATGCCACAAATTGTGTCATTCTTCCCCTTTGTTCAGTTTGTGTCCGATCTGTCCTCCATCTTGGGACCCACTTCCTCTTGGAGTGGGTTCTGGGCGGCGGCCATGTTGGCTCATCCAACCGCCTCACGGAAAATAGTCCTCCCCGTAACGCACGCAGAGTTTTATTTTTTATTGACACCAATGATCTTTCTGCTCATTTAAGACCTTTTTTATGAATTCATTTTTAGCTGTTTTTCAAAGCGCGTGGAATTATTTTTTTTTTGCTAATTAGAGCAATGACGACTGGATCCATTGATTGCTGCCGGGGGATACAATATGCGTATCATGAGGAGGTCATTCAATAACAAGATGAAGGCTAACTTTAGAAATGGCTCCAAGGATAGCGTCTGAGGCTACAGAGAGGGACTTTTTTTTCTTTTATTTTTTTTTTTTAATCGTTGCATGGAAGAACATTGATTGATAGTAGAGCTCTTTAATGTTCTCTCATTGAATCGGCGGCGCACTAGACTACTCGCGCCCGTTCTCTGGTCTTGAGCCTCTTTAGCTTGGAAACAGAGTTTTATAGACCGGCGGTTTATCCGGTCCCTCTTCATGCGCCCGCCTACCATTCACACCGCGGTCCCCAAGGGCAGCGGATGAAAGCCGTTCACTGGATCAATGCCCCGCTCTGGCATTGTGGCCGCTGCCAACGTGCCGAGGAGCCAGTGCCTGGAGCCGGTAGCGGTGACTCAACACTGCACACCAAAAGACCCAAAGACACGGAGAAGGAGGACCTTTTTGACAAACTGGGACCTCCCCGGCCAAAAAAGGGCGAGTGAATATCTGCCATTTTAAGCACAGACAATGTTTTTTCGTGGGGGTTTTTTTCAGTGGAAAATGGCAGCCGAATGAGCTCGGCCCCGTCAGCCCCCAACACCGTAGTGAGGGGTTAATGTCTGCCTCGACTTCTTCAGAGTCGTATGCTCTGATGGACAGGGAGCTAATTCACACACACGAGCACACACACTCACATTCATTAGTGGCCCCTATTTCATATCGGTGTTCCAAAACCAGCATCAAAATAAGAGCCTGAGCTCCACGTGAGAGGGGCCCCTAATTAATTTACTCCCGAAAGCGAAAAGGTCTTATTTTCTGCTCTCCCCGGACTATAGTTCTTGTGAATTGTGATGCGGGGTAGCTGCAAGAGGAGACTCCATTGCCTATTTCCCCAGTTTCCCTGTGCCTGATGTGGGGAAGCATTATGAAATGCGTGGCCGTTAGAAGAGGGTGTGGGGCGGGGTGTCCTACTGTAAACCAACCCAAACGGCGCCTTGGTCTTGTCTGTCCTAATAATGTAGGCTTGGCGGGGTTCAAAAGCCCATGGGGGTGGGGGGGGTTGTCATTTAATTACCCAGATGTCACGGAGGGTCATGTTGTGGACGACCCCCCCCACCTCCTTCATGGGCCAGGTGTGGGAGCTCAGGGTGCAAGCGGAGGTCAGGGCCCGTTGAGCACTAATGCGGTGCGTGTCACGCCTGGAGAGTGCAGATTTTTCACGCGTGTCATGTTCTTCAACATAATTTCCTCAGGATAAAGCGGGTGGCATGGTGTGGAGAGCACTTAAATCTCCACTCGAGATGATGTAACTATTAAAATAAGGACTACACCGTAATGGACCACAACAGTGTCCCTTAAACCTTTGAAATGTTGAGGCCTTTTTTTTGGCCATCGTTGCATCTTTTGGCCCCTTGGTACCTTTAGCATTTAGCATCTACTTGCAGTGAATTCAGATGCAGGTCATCTGGGAGCAGGTTTTGGAGCATCCTGCTAGGTAGGCTGCAGGGACGATCGGGGATCGAACCCGTTACCTGGAGCCACGACATGTTCATGCCCCTCTATTGATAGTGCTGCATTTCTGAGGTGCTGTCGACACTAGAGAATATCAATATCAACTTTTGGTCCAATGGAAAGCCCCCCCATCATGTCTAAAAGGCTATCTTCAATTACCTAGACTCGTATAATAGCACTTAAGCTTTTCTCTGGCGGCCTGCAGCTAGATCGCCGCCAGAATTCATGTCGGCAGGCCGGTCTGGTCCAGAAGTCCAAGGACGTCATGGACTACACCTCTGAGAACTTCGCCATCGTCTTCGCCGCTATGGGGGTGAGTGAGAGAGCCGCGGTCCATGGATGGAAAAATCGTACACGTCCATCACGCCCAAGCTGTCCGTCTGTCTCCGTTTCTGTCTCTCCATTTCTGACTCTCGGTCTCTCATTTTGTTTTTCTTCTGCTGTGGTGTTTGCAACACTAATCCAACCCTTCTTGACCCTCATTTGACACCCTAGCAGTTTGACCCTGCCCACCCTCACACCCCCCCCCCTCACCCCAACCAGTTTCTTATGCATCAGGTGACTTGTGTGTCTCTAAGCCCCCCTCTAGCAGTTACTTCTGGGCTCCTGAGCAGATCCCCGTGGCTAACACTGACCGATGGCTAATTCAGCGGCCCTTTAGAGCCCCCTCCCAGCTGCTGCTCTTGTCTATTCTAATGCCCCTCCTTACCGCGGTGACCTGGAGTGCACACTCTCACACACACTTGCACACACACCACTTGCAAGTACCACACACACACCTTTAATCCACCCTTCCGCCGGTAAACCATCAATTTGCACACCGCTGTGTCGAGGCTGAAGGGAACCAGTTGAATATGAGTCGAGCGGAGGTGTTAGGGGGCTTAGGGGGAAGGCCACAGGACACGCTATACTTTATACGTGGTAACTTTAACCCATCTGTGTGTTAGTGTGCAGACGTGTGTGTGTGCGTAACGATGAACTATTCATCAGCCCCCCGGCGTGTAGGTGTTGGTGTGACGTCTTTCTGTCGCGATTGATGGCGACTTGTGAGGGATTCTTTTCTTGACTTATTCATTTTATTCAATCTTTTTCCCGATCTTCCAGGTCAACATGGAGACTGCTCGCTTCTTCAAGTCGGACTTTGAGGAGAACGGTTCCATGGACAACGTCTGCCTGTTCTTGAATCTGGCTAATGACCCGACGTAAGGTCCAGCGAGAGTGACCATTGCTCCGTGGTTCTCTCATCTTTTATACGTTTAATATCTTCATTTTATTGAAGATGAAATGTTTCAATTGAACATTGAACATTAAACATTGAACATTAAACCAAGTAATTATATGGAAATTCAAAAAATGTTAATAAAAATAAATTCAGTCTATAAATATATATAACAATTGGCAATTAAAAGGTGCAATTCAAAGATGTGCGTTAATGTAACGCAATAGTGTCGGTAGTGGGTGGGAGTCGGTGGCGTTAAACGTTAATATAACGTCGATATTAATAAATATATATTAATATTGTGTAGAGTTGTTTCTCACATTCGGGCATCTTGCATTTCTGCACCAGTACACCACCAGTACATCCTGGAATTCCTCTCGCTGTTCTCAATGCCCCGCCCCCGTTGTCTCCACCAATCAGCATCGAGCGCATCATCACCCCGCGCCTGGCCCTGACTGCGGCGGAGTACCTGGCCTACCAGTGTGAGAAGCACGTCCTGGTCATCCTGACGGACATGAGCTCCTACGCCGAGGCCCTCCGAGAGGTATGCCCACGGCTTATTTATGCCTTCATTATTATTATTATTATTATTATTATTATTATTATTATTATTATTATCCGGTCTTTGAGTCATCCAACATCATCCATCCATATCTGGAAATAAATTGGACCCGGAAATAAAATCAAAAATTAATTAATGTTTACAAAGGGGTTACAAATGAAACATTTTAACCCTCAATGGTGCCTCACTGAAGAAGGAAGTGATGGTAAAAAGGTTTACAGGCTCCGCCACTGTGGTTGGCTGGTATTTTTTTAGTCAAACTTAACGACCCGATTATCACAGTGGGAGTTGTGTCCGGCCGTACCGCTGGTGTGCAGCCAGTCAGCTGGGTCTGGTCTGCACACCTCTGGAGTAAAGCACTCCTACGAGGAGTAACACCGGCCTGGTGTTCCAGCACATTAACTCCAGCGAGTTAAAGGAAACGGAAAGTGCTAGTTTGTCTGCAGGTAATGCAAACAGGGAGCGACTACGCCACCCAGTTATACAGTACATGACATCAGGGCCGCAATTACCTTTTCTGTACGAGAGATGTGGAGATGTAGGCTGTTTATACCTAAATGAATGAATACGTTTCTCCCCCCCTCCCCCTGTTAACAAATGAATGAATATGTGTACCTGGCTTCTCCGTTTATAAATGGAATGAAGTATGTGTACCCTGGCTTCTTCCCGTTTATTAAAAAATGTGTACCTTCCGGTTTATAATGATGAATTATGTGTACTGGCTTCTCCGTTTATAAATGAATGAATATGTGTACCCAGGCAGATTTTTGTGGATCAGAAAGCAGCCGCTCGTAAACGCTTTTCTTTTTAAACATTTGAAATGCGACATCCGTCCACGCGGACCCCTCGGCCCACAGCGCTACGTGCTAATGGAACGCTAGCGGCGCTCGTCCCTCCGGCGTGCGTTTACTTACAGGCGGCCTGTAAACGCGGTCATATTTACAGCAAATGTTTAACCGCGGAGGATTCCTCTTCGCGGATGAAGTACCCGTCGCTGTTCAGTTTCCTTTTACTTCCTTCAAGGCTGCGTAAACACGCTAGCTACCCGCCGATATCACAAAGAGACCAACGACGTGTAAAACTGTCCAACGGAGATCAGCAATGGAGGAAGCGTTTGAAATGCACCTTTCAGAATCACCTCACATATCTTTACGTTTGTAGAATGCAATACTTAATTTAATTTAATTCACATTCACACGTTCATATCTTTAGAGACTGTACATTGAATTGCCTTGAGTTGATTTGTTGATTGTCGATTTATCCCCCATCTGTAGCCAATCTATGGTCAATTGATCATGAAGGATATATATTGATATATAATCCGAAACAGATTTCTAAAAACAAAGCCCACACTCCCACAATGTCTTCAAACTGGCTGTAGAGTCACGTCCAACCACACGTCGTCACAGAGTCCCTCAGTCCATCTCCTCCAACCTGTTCCGTCAGTCCTGGAGGCAGTACCTGACCTCCATGGTACTTGACTCCATGTTATTTGTCCAGGAGCTGTGGTGGTGTTTACTTTGTTAAAGTACTCCAGTATCTTTCATCTCTCCACTTTGTAACCTTGAGTACGTCGTGAAGAAGATGCCGTGGTCCACGATATTCAGACTTGATAAGATGGAACTTTATTAATTCCGAAGGAGATTCTTGTGCCAGACGTTGCTCAATAATAACAACAAGATGACTGATGAGTGATATTAACAGAGTGAATGATGAGTTCCGAACCCTTCAAGGGACGCTGAACCCAAAATTGCTTTTTTTGTTTTTAACCCGATGACGTCTTTTATGATCGCCAACATTGTGATCTATTCCGTTTGGTCACTTTTACTAAACTTCTCATCTGGTGCATCGGATTACAACAATCCACCGCTGGCGCGAAGGGGCTGATGGTTATCCACCGCCAGGCAGGCTGCTGTAACCCTTAAAGTCGTGTATACTCACCCACCTCCTGTGCCCCCCCCCCCCAGGTGTCCGCGGCCAGAGAGGAGGTGCCCGGCCGTCGCGGCTTCCCCGGCTACATGTACACCGATCTGGCCACCATCTACGAGCGCGCCGGGCGTGTGGAGGGCAGGAACGGCTCCATCACCCAGATCCCGATCCTCACCATGCCCAACGACGGTAGGGACCGGGGACGCCGTTCGGTGGACGGGAATTTAACGTGAACCCGCAGTTGTTGAATGCACCTCGGTGGACCAATGGACGAGAATTGGTCATCCAGGGTTGATGATGTGCCCTTATTGTGCATGCGAATGCACCGTGGTAGTAGTGAATGCACCGCGGTGGTAGTGAATGCACCGCGGTAGTAGTGAATGCACCGCGGTAGTAGTGAATGCACCGCGGTAGTTGTGAATGCACCGTGGTAGTAGTGAATGCACCGCGGTAGTTGTGAATGCACCGTGGTAGTTGTGAATGCACCGTGGTAGTTGTGAATGCACCGTGGTAGTAGTGAATGCACCGTGGTGGTAGTGAATGCACCGTGGTGGTAGTGAATGCACCGTGGTGGTAGTGAATGCACCGTGGTGGTAGTGAATGCACCGTGGTGGTAGTGAATGCACCGTGGTGGTAGTGAATGCACCGTGGTGGTAGTGAATGCACCGTGGTAACCGTGGTGGTAGTGAATGCACCGTGGTAACCGTGGTGGTAGTGAATGCACCGTGGTAGTAGTGAATGCACCGTGGTAGTTGTGAATGCACCGTGGTAGTAGTGAATGCACCGTGGTAGTAGTGAATGCACCGTGGTAGTTGTGAATGCACCGTGGTAGTTGTGAATGCACCGTGGTAGTAGTGAATGCACCGTGGTAGTTGTGAATGCACCGTGGTAGTTGTGAATGCACCGTGGTAGTTGTGAATGCACCGTGGTAGTTGTGAATGCACCGTGGTAGTAGTGAATGCACCGTGGTAGTAGTGAATGCACCGTGGTAGTAGTGAATGCACCGTGGTGGTAGTGAATGCACCGCGGTGGTAGTGAATGCACCGTGGTGGTAGTGAATGCACCGTGGTGGTAGTGAATGCACCGTGGTGGTAGTGAATGCACCGTGGTGGTAGTGAATGCACCGTGGTAGTAGTGAATGCACCGTGGTGGTAGTGAATGCACCGTGGTAGTAGTGAATGCACCGTGGTGGTAGTGAATGCACCGCGGTAGTAGTGAATGCACCGTGGTAGTTGTGAATGCACCGTGGTAGTAGTGAATGCACCGTGGTAGTAGTGAATGCACCGTGGTAGTTGTGAATGCACCGTGGTAGTTGTGAATGCACCGTGGTAGTAGTGAATGCACCGTGGTAGTAGTGAATGCACCGTGGTAGTAGTGAATGCACCGTGGTAGTAGTGAATGCACCGTGGTAGTTGTGAATGCACCGTGGTAGTTGTGAATGCACCGTGGTAGTAGTGAATGCACATGCACCGTGGTAGTTGTGAATGCACCGTGGTAGTAGTGAATGCACCGTGGTAGTAGTGAATGCACCGTGGTAGTTGTGAATGCACCGCGTGGTAGTAGTGAATGCACCGTAGTAGTGAATGCACCGTGGTAGTTGTGAATGCACCGCGGTAGTAGTGAATGCACCGTGGTAGTAGTGAATGCACCGTGGTAGTAGTGAATGCACCGCGGTGGTAGTGAATGCACCGCGGTGGTAGTGAATGCACCGCGGTGGTAGTGAATGCACCGTGGTGGTAGTGAATGCACCGTGGTGGTAGTGAATGCACCGTGGTGGTAGTGAATGCACCGTGGTGGTAGTGAATGCACCGTGGTGGTAGTGAATGCACCGTGGTGGTAGTGAATGCACCGTGGTGGTAGTGAATGCACCGTGGTAGTAGTGATGGCACCGCGGTAGTTGTGAATGCACTCCTGCGGTACGTAGTGAATGACCGGCGGTAAGTTTCGTGAATGCACCGTGGTAGTAGTGAAATGCACCGTGGTGGTAGTGAATGCACCGTGGTAACCGTTAGTAGTGAATGCACCGTGGTAGTTGTGAATGCACCGTGGTAGTTGTGAATGCACCGTGGTAGTAGTGAATGCACCGTGGTAGTAGTGAATGCACCGTGGTAGTTGTGAATTCACTGTCTCTTTCACGATCTCTGTTCCCTTGTAGACATCACTCATCCCATTCCTGACTTGACCGGTTACATCACCGAGGGCCAGGTGTACGTGGACAGACAGCTGCACAACAGACAGGTAACCTCCCGCGAGTCGCTCACTGACCCGACGTTCAGCTGCCTCCTCGGTTCAGGTCCTCGTCATCACAGTCCTCTGGACGAGGGACCAGGGAGTTCTGAGTGTGATTTTAAAAAGTTTGGGAATACGGTTCTCAACCGGTCTGACATTTTCTGACATTTAAAAATTGGGCCAAAAGTTTACTTTTTTTCTCTCCATAAAATTACAACTTTTTTTTAATTCTTGATAACAGCCAAAATAAAGAAGTGTCCAGCCCTGTGTTAAGGGTTCAGGTGTCCATTATCGTCCGCTATTAAACATGAGGGGGGTGGGGGGGGGGGGGGAAGCAGACCGTTTCACGCGCTGCAGTCGTGATAAATCAGACACGGTGTCGACACGCCAGCGCGGTTCACTGACTGTTGGGATGACCAACCTGAAAGCTGTGATTAATCCGCCGGTGCTCCGTGTCCAGATCTACCCGCCCATCAACGTGCTGCCGTCTCTCTCCCGTCTGATGAAGTCCGCCATCGGGGAGGGCATGACCCGCAAGGACCACGCCGACGTCTCCAACCAGCTGGTTAGACCCTCCCTCATTACATCACCTTTAGTCAAAGCACCCCTGTTATGCCACCAGGTGTGAGCATGGATAGATCAGCCGACCAGTTGCTACAGTCCACTGGTTAGGCTGGTAGGCTGATCTATCCATGCTCACACCTGGTGGTATAATCCTTTAATATATATAATAATAATCCTAATAATTAAATATAATATATATATATATATAATGTATAAATGAACTCCCTGTTGTGGCCGTAGTATGTATGTCTCCGACCGTGTGACCGTGACCTCTTGCCCTCCAGTACGCCTGCTACGCCATCGGCAAGGACGTCCAGGCCATGAAGGCGGTGGTGGGGGAGGAGGCGCTGACCCCCGACGACCTGCTCTACCTCGAGTTCCTGCAGAAGTTCGAGAAGAACTTCATCGCTCAGGGTAAGAGGGGGACGGAGAGAACGTCTACAATCTAGTTCAGCGGTTCAGACTCTTTCTCGATCGTTTTCAATGTCTGCCCATAATATTAATGTCCCAGTGGACAAAGGCTCATCAAGCCAGCAATTTAGCAGCAGCTAATTTATGGCTACCAATCATCTTTTTGTGTCGACTCTACAAAGAGAGCTTTCATATCGTTTCATACCATTTTATTTTTTAAATTTACCATCGAATCGAAAAAAACTATCAATCGGCAAATCTCCTGCGACTTCCACAAACTTCCTCCGCGACCTCGGGGCAGTGATCCGGCCGGTCGGCTCGACAGCGTCGGTGTCCTCGAAGGAACCCGACGCCGCCGGGAGGGTTTTCTGTGTAACGGCGTAGCGGAGAATGTGATAATGGGCCCTTGGTGATAATGGACACGACGACGTGGGCACGCCCGGCCGCTGGTGTCGGAGCGGGTGTTTTTTGTTTTTTTTTATTCCGCCATTACCGCCGGAGTGTTGGCCGTCGACGATCGTTGACTCGCTCACCGCGGCTGACCCCGGCGGAGGTGTGTTTTTAGACTTGTTAGCTCGCCTCGATATCGCGAGCGTTGTTATCTGAATGAGACGATGCAATAACTGAGAGATGGTTTGTCGCTTTTAATTGTTGGATAATTTTAGACATGAAATCATTTCTGAAACTTCATTTCATCTGAAGCTTTTCTCTCCAAGTTGGGTAAAAAGTTACAAATATTCTGGCCGTGTCTTTTTTGTATTTTTTTTGCCCATGTTTGAGTTTTAATTCTGTCTTCTGTTGCTCTCCCCTCTCTCTCTCCCTCCCTCTCTTTCCTCTCTCCGTCCCTTCCTCTCTTCCTCTCTCCCTCCCTCTCTCCTCTCCTCCTATCTCTCTCCATCCTTTCCCTCCCACCCTCTCTCCTCCCTCCCTCCTCTCTCCTCCTCTCCCTCCCTTCCTCTCTCCCTCCCTTTCCTCTCCTCCCTCCCTCTCTCTCCTCCTCTCTCCTCTCCTCCTCTCTCCCTCTCCTCCCTCCCCTCTCCCCTCCTTTCCTTCCCCTCCTCCCTCTCCTCTCCCTCTCTCCCCTCTCCCTCTCCCTCTCTCCCTCCCTCCTCTAGGCCCGTATGACAACCGGACGGTGTACGAGACGCTGGACATCGGCTGGCAGCTCCTGCGAATCTTCCCCAAGGAGATGTTGAAGCGCATTCCCCAGAGCACCGTCGCCGAGTTCTACCCCAGGGAGTCCACCGCGCGCCACTGAGCGCCTCCTCGTCCTCCTCGTCGTCCTCCTCCTCCACCATCACCCCTTCCTCTTCCTCCTCATTTGTCTCTGGTTATCTCCCTCCCTCTCTCCCGTTGTCTCTCTGCCCCAGCTGTAGTGTAGCTGTAGTATGGTATGTACGTGTTCAGCGGTATTGTACAAAAAAGTATCTGTGATTGTGATATCTACATTTTTATTCATTTTTCTTCTCCCCCCCCCCCTGTGTTCGTCCTTGTTATTTATTTGGGTTTGTGCTGGATTACATTTGGTTTGTTTGTTTGTTGGATTATTTTCCCGTCTGTGTTTGTCCCGATGTAAGAGAGTGCGGGTTCTCTTGCAGACGACAACGCTCCCGTCACGTTTCAGCGGTTGCCCTGTGTGTGTGTGTGTGTGTGTGTGTGTGTGTGTGTGTGTGTTGTGTGTGGTGTGTGTGTGTGTGTGTGTGTGTGTGTGTGTGTGTGTGTGTGTGTGTGTGTGTGTGTGTGTGTGTGTGTGTGTGTGTGTGTGTGTGTGTGTGTGTGTGTTCGTGTTCTTAAACGAGAGTATTATGCATGGAGACCTGTGGTAGAGGGGGACCTGTGTGTGGGTGTGATTTTTAAAGTCAGATGTGGTTGTGATCAGAGGCTGGTGATGCAACGTTGGAGCAGGACAAGACGGGCCGAGTACACACACAACACACATACACACACACACACACACACACACACTCCACGCAGAATTACAATTTCTTCCCAAGTCGCCGTCGTCGTCATCTCTACCGCATCCTCCCAGAATCTTAAAACTGTGGACGTTTACACTTTGTTGTTTTGAGTGATTGTTGTAAAGAAAATTAAAAAAGTATATATATGATGAGAAACATTCCCCTTTGTGAAGAAATCAATTTAATGTTGTCAACAGCTGTTTATTTGTGCGCTAACCTGTCATTGAATAAATTAAATTATATTCCAAACTGTCCTGTTCTGTGTCCTTGCATACGAGTCTTACACACACACACACAGACACACACAATTTTATTATCCAAAGCGACTTACGAGTACATTTGTTGAAGGAGACGGCAATATACACTCACCGGCCACTTTATTAGGTACACCTGTTCAACTGCTCATTAACGCAAATATCTAATCAGCCAATCACATGGCAGCAACTCAATGCATGTAGACATGTAGACAAGACGATCTGCTGAGGTTCAAACCGAGCATCAGAAGAAAGGTGATTTAAGTGACTTTGAACGTGACATGGTTGTTGGTGCCAGACGGGCTGGTCTACTGGGATTTTCACGCACAAACCATCTCCAGGGTTTACAGAGAACGGTCCGAAAAAGAGAAGATATCCAGTGAGCGGCAGTTCTGCTGCGACATGCAGATGGTTTGGTCACAATTTGGTGTAAACAACATGGAAGCATGGATCCATCCTGCCTCGTATCAGCGGTTCAGGCTGGTGGTGGTGGTGGTGTAATGGTGGTGGTGGTGGTGTGATGGTGTGGAGGATATTTTCTGGGCACACTTTGGGCCCCTTAGTACCAATTGAGCATCGTTTAAACGCCACAGCCTACCTGAGTATTGTTGCTGACCGTGTCCATCCCTTTATAACGCTGCATGTCACAAAGCTCAAATCATCTCAAACTGGTTTCTTGAACATGACAATGGGTTCACTATACTCAGCAGGCCTCCACAATCACCAGATCTCAATCCAATAGAGCACCTTTGGGTTGCGGTGGAACGGGAGACTCGCATCGTGGATGTGCAGCAACTGAGTGATGCTATCATGTCAATATGGACCAAAATCTGTGAGGAACGTTTCCAGCACCTTGTTGAATCTATGCCACGAAGAATGAAGGTTCTGAAGGCAAAAGGAGGTCCAACCCGGTACCAGCAAGGTGTACCTAATAGAGTGGCCGGTGAGTGTATATCGCTGTGGTACATAAAGATGGAGACACAGTAAATATGCAACCGATGTGCCGTTTCTGAGGGCCCCCAAACATTCACCTGGCCTGCCGCTCCTCAGGTGGCCTCTCTATGTCACCAAACTCTACAGTTGGAAACTAGTTAACCATTGTGTGTGTTATCGGTGTGGGCGTGGCCTGGGGAGAATAAAGATGTGTGTGTGTGTGTCACCTGTCCTAGTCACATGGTCTGTACAGGTGAGTGCAGGTGTGTTAATAATGATGGCTGCGGAGGAATTGGATCAAATCAATGTCATCGCAAAGCTGTCCAATCAAGGTAAGGTTTGGGTCACAACTTAAACTAAACTTAACTAAACTACATTGAACTAACTGTTTGATTAGTTTGCATGGCGGCTTAACTGGTTAACGTCTAGTTTGTGTTGTTTGTAGATTATTACTTTTAATTTTCCCTCTACAACGTGTAGATTTCGGTCGTACAATTTGTACTTCTGTCGCTTTTTCTCAGACTTAAAGTTGACAAAGACTTCAAGAGCAAAGTCCACTCAACTACACACACACACACACACACACACACACACACACACAGACAGACACTCCTTTGCTAAACAAATCTCATAAAAGTTCGTCCTTAAAGCAAGAATTTGGCCCGACCTACACATTCCAGCAAATCCCATAGAAATAGAAATAGAAATGGTGTAATAAATAAATTATATTCATTCGTGATATTCAGAATATTGTGTTCCTGGGGCCCCCAGCCGCCCTGAGTCAACACTGAGGGGCCCCGGCTACTCAAACACAACGCCGGAGAAATGATAATAAAATGGATAACACTTTTAAACTGCTGTGTGTGACGTTGGTTCACTTGCTGTCACACGATTAAATCATATTCATAATCCCATATGAAATATATTGTGACATTAAATATGACTTATATATGACAATACGCCTTATTTCTCACGGCTTTCAACGACTTCTGTTCCTCAACATTCCCTCTGGGATGCAGGGACACGCCACAGGAGAGGCAGACCGGGCCCATTGTTTGGGGCCTCCAAGGAAAAGTTAGAAAAAGGGGCCCAGAAATGGCAATCATATCCACCTTTAGCCAATTTCACAACTATAGACCTGCTTAACGGCCCCAAAACTCCCCAAAATGTCATAATAAATGATTATGACACCAAACTCATTTGCTCAGGATAAAGTCAGTTTAAAGCTCCGAGCAAGTTCAACGTCTTGACTTTATGGGAAGTACAGACACACACTTCCCCCCCCGTGACGGTGTGTGTGTGGGTCTATTTCCAACACCATTACTCATGTTTGACACATCGTGGTGGTGGTGGTGGAGGGAAAACCTCTCGTCTCGAGGGGGACGGTTGTGGATCAGAAGTCGACACGTCGGCGCCGCGTCGGGAACGTTAGCGATGGTGGAGGCGAGCGAGCGGCAGCATCTTCGTCGTCGTCGTCGTCTCCTCGTCTTGTCTCGGTGAACGTTGAGATGTCTGTTGAGTGGCATCCCTTGTTGCCCACAGTGGTGCAGGAGTACGAGGCGCTGCAGCGGGAGCACAGTCTCACCACCATGGAGGTAAGACGCAAACCAGCGTTCTAATTCTACAGCTTTTTGCATAAAACACGGCGAAGCGCGTTGCTGTTGCTGCTGCTGTCACCGCCACCAACACACTGATACGTGATTCAGTCTTACTGTACATTTAGTTTGAGAGAGAGAGAGAGAGAGAGAGAGAGAGAGAGAGAGAGACAGAGAGAGAGAGAGAGAGAGTGAAAAGCCTTGTTAAACGGCCCCTTGTGGAGTGTCATTTTATTTTAGGCGTCACTTCAAAACCTGAATGGCTTTCACTGGGGAAAAAAAAACCATCCAACCAACCCACTGTTGAATCATACAATCATACAAGCCCACGGCATCAGCTCTTAATCTCCTGTTTTTAAATTAAATAAATAGTTAATAGGTAAGCACCAGGGGGTACCAACATAAGTA
>PIJE02000283.1:45231-77731 GCA_002895965.2 Coryphaenoides rupestris | reverse complement strand
CACACTCTATAACAACATACCGGTGTACACGCTTTATTTTGGATGTTTTTATGGTTAAAAAAAAGCCTTTCGTTTGCCCCCACGCCATCTCCCACCATCCTTACAGTGAAACCAAGCCTCCTATTTATCTCTAGAATCATCGCATGTCGTTTATTTCCTGTTGCTGTGTCGAGCGCCGAGCGTCTGTCAGTAAACATGAGGCTGAGGGTTATCCCGGGAGCACGGCGGTTTTATACTCCATCCTTTGTGTCGACTGCTTGTTATCTTACACCTTGCCTCCCTCCCTCTCCTCGTTCACCCCCCTCAACCCCCAACCCTCACGCTCCCCCCCCCCCCCCTCGCTCTCTCTCTGTCTCTCTTTGTGTGTCTCTTTGCCAGTCTCCCACATGGTCATTGAGGAGGTGAATGCCATTCAAGAGGACCTGGAGATCGAGAGGACGTGTCGCCAGAGCGTGGAAATCCTCGCGTCGAAGGTACGGCTCGCCCGGCGTCGGCCTGCAGCTGCCTCTCGCCGCCACGCTAACACGCCGGCAAAAAACACGCCGCGGTCCGTCGTCCGGTCCACATTCAAGACGTTTATTTGTCCCGTACAGTACGTGTACACATACATGAAGTGACGATGCAACAGAACAACACAATACAAATAAGACAAATTCGAGGATCAGAATATCCACAATATTTACAGTATTGACAGCGAAAATAGACATTATAACAGCGAGGCATAGACACAAATAGGCGCATAAACAACAAGGCAATGTAAAGAACAGAAAGATATGAATAAAGTGTAGAATAAAGTGAGTACAGAAACATGAATGAATAAATGATGAAGAGCAGCCTCCGCTCGCAGGTCTGTCCAAACCTTCGCCTTCGCTGCTCCAAGCTCACGACAAATCATCGATAAATAAGGAAAGAATCATCTGTGTGTGTCTCTGTATATTAGCTTGTTGTTCACTGGTTGTTTCTTTAAATAAGTCGCTCTACCAACAGATCCATGATTATGTTCTTGTTTCCATCAACAAATATCTTCCCGTTGGCTTCTAAGATGATCAGGCGCCGGCGTTTAAATTAGATTTGTGGACGTTTTTTGTGAGATATTGGGTGAGAACGTCAGCGACGGGAAACGACAAACGAGTGAAACAAGCGGGATTTGAGATTTGAGACTTTTCCTCATTTCTATGACGAGATGTGTGTCTGGTTTTTTTTGTCACGCTAACACAAAGTGCCTCCCTGTACATCTTTTAATATTCAGAATCTATTCCAAATCAAAGTCATTTTCTCAAAATTCACGTCCATCTGCAATCAAAACACTAACGACACTATTTCCTGGGCAGATTATTCCAATCAGCAGATCCGTCCAATCACAGCGCTGGGATTCATCCAGCGTCCTCCTCTGTCATTTCATTCACATAAAGGATGCAGACCCTCGATCGCTGCCTTTTCCTATGCGGGGAAATCATATTCCAAAAACCATATTCTGCTTTTATGCCGACGTCGGTGGTAGGAACAGAGGTGTAACAAAGCCAGATGGATGTCTGTGTGAACGGGATACGCCGGCATGCCGGGACGAGGGGTGTGTGCTGCGTTGATGACATGTGTTTGGTGTGCAAACGTATTCAAAATCTCTTCAATTTGACTTGTGTCGGATCGCACCGACACTTTGCCGCTCGCGCGAATCCGCCGTTGTTGTTGTAATGATGTTAAATGTAATAGAAATGTACGTGGTTAGCAATTCAACACGACGTGACAGAGCAAGAGAGAGAGAGAGAGAGAGAGAGAGAGAGAGAGAGACATTGAGAGGACGCATAGTGGAGACATTAAACACACGTTGACAGCTACTGTAGATGTAAATAAATTAAGTGGAGGAAGCGACGACAACAACAACAACCACAACAACATCTCCGCGGACTCGATCTCCCCGTCGCCTCGTCGCTCATTTCCATTTAAATCACAACCCCAAAACATTTGGGGAGGTTTAACCGACGGTCGACAGGCAAATTGAGCCCGCCGTTAATTTCTCTCTCTCGCGCCGCGCGCCCAATGACGGTTATTTTGACTGGCAGCCGCGGTAGCTAGCTCGCTGGCGGCGGCGAGCGTTGAATGTGATTTCCCAACACTTTGAATTAAAACCAGACAACGACGGCGATGACGGCGGCGGCGGCGGCGGCGGCGGCGGAGGGGGAAGGATGCCAGCAATTTGCGCGCGCGAGGGCAATCAGCCCCGCGCTGGCGTGGAGATACTTGACTGTTTGTTTTTTTGTTCGCCACTGATGTGTGATGAGCAGTGAGGGTGAGGGTGGGGGTGAGGGTGGCGGTGGTGGGGGTGAGGGTTGGCGGTGGTGGTGGTGAGGGTTGGCGGTGGTGGTGGTGAGGGTGGCGGTGGTGGGGGTGAGGGTGGCGGTGGTGGTGGTGAGGGTTGGCGGTGGTGGGGGTGAGGGTGGCGGTGAGGGTGAGGGTGGCGGTGGTGAGGGTGGTGGCGAGGGTGGCGGTGAGGGTGGAGGTGAGGGTGAGGATGGCGGTGGGGTGAGGGTGAGGGTGAGGATGGCGGCGGTGAAGGTGGGGGTGGGGGTGAGGTTGGGGGTGAGGGTGGCGGTGAGTTTTGTTGGCGGTGACGGTGGTGACCTGCTCTCGCCTCCCGGCGGCATTGATTGATCTGAGTGTATAATTTCATACGCACGCCTTTTTATCAATCATGGATTATTATCAAAAGGGCTGTGATTCCACGTTATGTATTGTTGATTGCATCTTACGCACGCACACACACACACACGCACACGCACACACACACACACACGCACAGGCACACACACACACACACACACACACGCACACACACACACACACACACACACGCACAGGCGCACACACACACACACACACACACACAAAGATGTGTTTTGAAGAGCGTCATCAAAAGATTGAATTGCTGCAATTCGCATCCCCGCGGGGACGCCATTAATAAATATATCATTTGTGACTTTGCTTCTCTCTCTTTCTCTCTCCCTCTCTCCATCTCTCTCTCCCTCCCTCTCTCTCTCTCTCTGTCCATCTCTCTCTCTCGCTCTCTCTCTATCTCTCCATCTCTCTCTCCCCCCATCTCTCTCTCTGTCCATCTCTCACTCGCTCTCTCTCACTCGCTCTCTCTCTCCATCTCTCTCTCACTCTCTCGCCCCGCCTCGAGATGACAGATCAGAACGAGGGGTGAATGTGTGTGTGTGTGTGTGTGTGTGTGTGTGTATTATTTGTATTGAGCCATGCGGTCCGGTCTCCACCGAGGCTCTGCAGGTCAGGAGGTCGACGTGGACGTGAGCTCGTGTCTCTGGAGTTGTGATGTTTCCATTGCAACGTGTGTTAAAGTCGAGTGTTTACATTCACATTTACATTTCGGGCGCTTTTATTTTTAGCGGCTTCCAAAGAGTACATTTGTACATATCACTGTGGTACATAAAGATAAGAATAGAACAGGTTTAGAGCATTCATAGTTGCAAGGTTAATAGAATGAGTTTCATAATTGCTCGGCTGCCTGCATAATATCTGAGATAAGAGCAGACGTGACATTCTGAGTGTATTACCAACATCTAAGAACATACAATATGCTAAACAATGCTGAGTACTATTAATAATGCCAAGACGTACGAACACACAAGTTAGTGCTCGGGTTAGGAGAGGGCAGGCAGGGTCCAGGTGTGTTCTGCCGTGTTGTGGCCCCGCTACGATGGTTTAGTGAGGCTCGCGCTACGTTGCCACATCGTGTGGCTTAGTTGGCGGCTCCTCCGAGGACACGGGCAGGTCTGTGGTGAAAAGTCCGGTTCGGTTCATTGTAAAGTTTGGTCAAATAGCAGACAGAGCAGGCGGTACATCGCTAGCATAACCCGGGGAAAGGAAAAAGAAAGAAATGATAAAACAACAAACAAATTGGTAGAAGCGGTCGTACCCTCAGCCGAGTGGACCCCCCCCCCCCCCCCCCCCCCCCCGTCTCCTTCCAGCACTGATTTGCATGATGATTAGGAAATAATAATAGAAATCATTTGCAGCACTTTCCCCCCCCGCGGGCGCTCGCCTAATGAGGCCACGGCCACGCCCACAACCACGCCCCCACGCCACTGATTGCGGGGACGGTGGACGAGAGACTAAAGAAATCAGAACACAAGAGCGCAGCGAGCGAGGTGTGTGTGTGTGTGTGTGTGTCATCCCCGATGCCATTTTCCCGCCTTTTATTTCACGCGAATGATGAATGACGCCTCAGCGCGCGACGTACATCCCTCCACCCGCATGTGTTCATAGTTCATCACTCCATCACCTCCTCACCCCTCCACCCGCACGTGTTCATAGTTCATCACTCCATCACCTCCTCACCCCTCCACCCGCACGTGTTCATAGTTCATCACTCCATCACCTCCTCCTCACCCCTCCACCCGCACGTGTTCATAGTTCATCACTCCATCACCTCCTCCTCACCCCTCCACCCGCACGTGTTCATAGTTCATCACTCCATCACCTCCTCCTCACCCCTCCACCCGCACGTGTTCATAGTTCATCACTCCATCACCTCCTCACCCCTCCACCCGCACGTGTTCATAGTTCATCACTCCATCACCTCCTCCTCACCCCTCCACCCGCATGTGTTCACAGTTCATCACTCCATCACCTCCTCACCCCTCCACCCGCATGTGTTCACAGTTCATCACTCCATCACCTCCTCACCCCTCCACCCGCATGTGTTCATAGTTCATCACTCCATCTCCTCCTCACCCCTCCACCCGCACGTGTTCATAGTTCATCACTCCATCACCTCCTCACCCCTCCACCCGCACGTGTTCATAGTTCATCACTCCATCACCTCCTCCTCACCCCTCCACCCGCACGTGTTCATAGTTCATCACTCCATCACCTCCTCACCCCTCAACCCGCATGTGTTCATAGTTCATCACTCCATCTCCTCCTCACCCCTCCACTCGCACGTGTTCATAGTTCATCACTCCATCTCCTCCTCACCCCTCCACTCGCACGTGTTCATAGTTCATCACTCCATCACCTCCTCCTCACCCCTCCACCCGCACGTGTTCATAGTTCATCACTCCATCACCTCCTCACCCCTCCACCCGCACGTGTTCATAGTTCATCACTCCATCACCTCCTCCTCACCCCTCCACCCGCATGTGTTCACAGTTCATCACTCCATCACCTCCTCACCCCTCCACCCGCATGTGTTCACAGTTCATCACTCCATCACCTCCTCACCCCTCCACCCGCATGTGTTCACAGTTCATCACTCCATCACCTCCTCACCCCTCCACCCGCATGTGTTCACAGCTGCAGCGTCAGAACCGCTCCCTGAAGAGGAAGAGCCTGCTGCTGATGGCTCACCTGGGCCCCGACACCATCACCGAGATCAGCCTGGAGGAGGAGGAAGAGGAGGAGGGGGAGGAGCCGGACCGGGCGGCGGAGGAGAAGACGCGAGCCGCGGCCGACGTGGCCGCCCTCCGCCAGCAGCTCCGAGACACCAGAGAAGAAGTGAGTCACACGGCGGCCGCAGAGAGGCGGTAAATTCCCCCGTCGTTGTAGCGGGGCGCAGGTTCAATTCCCGGCCCGTGTTCCTCCCACTGTGAGACGCGTCTTCGCCTTCTCTTGTTCTTCTTCAACGTACTCCCTCTCCTCACTCTCTGGTCCATAAGAGCACAACATCCATAAAAGTAGAATAAACATGAATAAAGTGTGTATGTGCCTTCTACACACTCTCACTCCTCAACATTGGAAATAGACGACATGAGATCATGGAGTCAGTCAGTCAGGTAAGGGTAAAGGTTAGGGTTAGAGTAAGGGTTAGGGTTAGGGTTAGGTTGAGGGAGCTCCTTGAAAGTCAATCGGACGACCCTGCTCGTCGACAAATGACGTTAAACCCAACTGGTCACATTATGGCCGCTTGGTCGGTGTCCCGCCCAACCGTCCACCGGTGACGCGTTGGGAGTGCGGCTGCGTTGCGTTATGTTTACCTCTTGGTTACAACCTCTCATTTCCTTAATAAGTAACTGAGAGAAAATCAAATCAAATGGACGATGCCAAAACTGTTTATTATTTACTGGCCTCTGATGGGCTGGGATACCAGACGGCCGTCCAAGTGGCGTTGGCGTTTAAAGTTGAAGTAGTTCTATTTCTTTTTCTTTTTCGTTTTCTTTTTTTTCACGAATGAAAAGTAGTTTTAATCCGTTTATTACTTGACTGCAGCTGCTGAAAGAGAAACATGATAACAGCCTTCTGATCACCGAGACCGTGAGGCAGCAAACCCTGCTGCAGAAATACAAGCGAGGTGAGCCTCTGTGTGTGTGTGTGTGAGAGAGTGTGTGTGTATCCGGGTCAATTATACAGCAGCAATATAATGTGTGTGCAGCAAAGTCTCTACCAGGTGAGGCTGTAGCCCCGCCCACCCCAGACTCTAACTGGGCCAGGTGAGGCTGTAGCCCCGCCCACCCCAGACTCTAACTGGGCCAGGTGAGGCCAATTAAGCCAGCCACCAAACACACACACACTCCCACAGTGTAACAGTGTTAAATATACATTAGTAATATTCAGTCTTGTATAAAGTACTTGAAAGCGATACTTGAGTAAAAGTACAAGTATTTTACCAGAAAATGACTTTGGTAGAAGTTAAAGTCACCTTTTAGAAATGTACTTAAGTAAAAGTCTTAAAGTATCTGATATTTACTGTACTTAAGTATCAAAAGTAATTTTCTGATATTAAATGTACTTAAGTATTGGAAGTAAAAGTAAAAGTAAAAGTAAAAAACAAAAGTCGTCAGTCGTTGATTCTACGGACATCCGGGACTTAGCGCACGTACTGCTGCGCACTGCTGCGCTTACTTCCACTCCCATGTTACCAGACGCGGGAATTGATTGATATTGATGCTATGATCACACTTTAGTGTGATTCAAACAAATATCTAAACTATATAGAATGTTAATAATAATAATAATAATAATAATTATTATTATTATTATTATTAGAATGTTGTTTTGGTTGTATGCAAAATGTATGACTTGATTTAACTTAATTTAACTGAATATGATGCAGATATTGTGCATATTCAATGTATTTCTATGAGATTGCGCACAGGGACGCAGTGTGAACCGCGCCATCCGTTACCATGGGAGCGGAAGTAAAGCGCGTGCGCCCGCAGCAGTGCGCGTGCGCTTTGCGTGTCTGGTTGGTTTCGCGCGTGATTCGTCAAACCTGCGGTCTTAACACATTTCTAATGATTTTATTTTGTAGTAACGAGTAACGAAGATGCTCAGGAGAAATGTATCGGAGTAAAAGTATACATTTTATTTAGGAAATGTAGTGTAGAGTAAAAGTGAAAGTTGCCAGAAATATAAATAACGAAGTAAAGTACAGATACGTGAAAATTCTACTTAAGTACAGTAACGAAGTATTTGTACTTTGTTACATTACAACACTGGTAATATGTAGTATTACTACGACTACTACTACTACTACTACTAGTATTGTATTATCTCTTTCCATGTGTCTCTCTCTCCCTCTCTCTCCCCTCTCTGTCTCTCTCTTCCTGTCTCTCTATCTCTCATTCTCTCTCTGTCTCTCTCTCTCTCTCTCTCTCTCTCTTCTGTGTCTGTCTCCTCCGTTCTCTGTTCTCTCCTCTTCTCTGTGTGTCTCTCTCTCCTGTCTCTCTCTCCGTCTCTCTCTGTCTCTCTGTCTCTCTCTCTGTCCTTCTGTCTCTCTCTCTCTCTGTGTCTCTCTCTCTCTCTCTCTCTCTCCAGTGTCGGTGTTTGCAGCTGAGGAGTTTGAGGTGCTGCAGGAGGACCTGAGCTTGGAGAGAGACCTGCGGTCGGAGGCGGAGAAGTTCGCCAGGGAGGTGAAGCCTGTCTGTCCTCCACCATGTCTCTGGTCAGCTGGAGTCAGCTAAGTGTGAAGACGATCAGATGAACGGTTGTCGAGAAACGAACTACAAACATAAATACACACACACACACACACACACACACACACACACACACACACACACACACACACACACACAACCTCCAATAATATTCATGCTAAATGACAGTCAGTAGGAGTTAGCTCGCTGCTCGGAGAATGAATGAAAAACCGAGCAGTTGGTGCATGCTAGCTCCCCTCCAGTGTGTGTGTGGTGACGTCTGATTTAACCTGTGGGCCTTCATTGGTCAATGCACCTCAGGTGTGCAGCCCCGCCCCCTCCAGACTCTTAACTGGGGCCAGGTGAGGCTGCTTCACCCAGCCACCAACCACACACAGTATATAGCATCGACGTGACACCACCTCGACCTTCTCCTCCTCCAGATGCTGGTGGAGCAGAAGAAGTTGAAGCGACAGAGTCAGCTACTGGTCCAGAGCTCCGCCCCCGGCCACACCCTCCAGGAAGCGCTCCGAGAGGTCGCCAGGCTGACCCAGGAAGTGGAAACCCAGCGGTTGGAGCACCTGCAGCAGGTCTGAACGTGCAATGACTCCTAACCCTAACCCTCCAGTGCTAGTTGTACGATGTTTACCTAACCCCTGACCCCAAACCTTAACCCTAACCCTAACCCCTGACGCCAAACTTTAACCCTAACACCCGAACACCTTAACGCCCTAACGCCCTCACACCCTAAAACCTACACACTAACACCCTCACACACTAACACACGTGTGTGTGTGTGTGTGTGTGTGTTTGTGTGCCTGTGTTTATTTATGTGTGTGTGTGTGTGTGTGTGTGTGTGTGCGTGTGTGTGTGTGCGTCTCCTGCTCCAGATGAAGGAGGCAGCGGAGCGGCTGAGAAGCGACCAGGCGGAGAAGGAGCTGGCGGCTCTGCGCCTCCAACTTGACCTCCTGGAGGAGGAGAGGGAGGAGCAGCGGGTGAGGGGCACCCGGGCCGAGAGGGAGGTCAAGGACCTGCGCTCCATCGGTGAGAGAGAGAGAGAGAGAGAGAGAGAGAGAGAAGGGGATAGAGAGATAATACGGGGGGAGAGAAAAGGGAAGATGGGAGGGAGGGAGCGAGATAGATAGATAGAGAGAGAGAGAGAGGGGGGGAGAGCAGGGGGAGAGTGGGGGGGGGGG
Organism: Coryphaenoides rupestris; assembly: GCA_002895965.2. Lineage (NCBI taxonomy): Eukaryota > Metazoa > Chordata > Actinopteri > Gadiformes > Macrouridae > Coryphaenoides > Coryphaenoides rupestris. The sequence goes on along the minus strand of PIJE02000283.1, from coordinate 68,664 downwards.
GGGTGCTGTGGGAGCTGAGAGGTGATGGGAGCCCAGGGATGCTGTGCTGTAAACACTCAGGGCTGAATTCCATGGCGGTGGCATCACCCTCCTCCCTCCTCCTCCCTCCTCCTCCTCCTCCTCCTCCTCCTCCTCCTCCTCCTCCCTCCTCCTCTTGAGAATCTTTGCGACGGCGTTTGGTTTGTGGCGCTTCGCACATGCTCAGAGCGTCCCAACGACGCGGCGGTCCTCCCAGTGACCTCTCGTCTCCGCGGTAAACCGAACGAGAGGTCGCCGTCGCCCTGACGATGACGGAATGTTATGTTAGCGGTGCGCTAGCGCGACCAGCTGAACACGGCTCTCCCCCGTAGATCTTAGGGTTTTATATACGTATCTATATAGACTGTATATATAAATATACTGTATATATAGATACTGTATATATAGATACTGTGTATATATAGGGTCGTATAATGTCGGCCTGTGAATCCCTTTGAGACCGTAACTGTGATTATAATGTTGCCTTGAATCGAATTGACTTGTCGCTGATTGGCTGTAGTCGAGGAACTCCAGCAGAGGCTCCAGACGGCTACCAATCCTCCTCCGAGCCAGGCTCCTCCTCCTCCTCCTCCTCCACCTCCACCTCCTCTTCCTCCTCCACCACCGCCACCGCCCTCCAACCCCCTCAGGTAAGAACTGGCGGCATTGAAGGCGCTCACCGCAGTGTCTACAGCTAACGTGAGAGGTAGTAACTCTCCGTGCCAGCAGGTGGCGGTAGCCCGTATTCATCATTCACAAAGGGAAACCTCGGGAAGACCGTTTCCTATCACTCTCGCTCACCATTGGCCCAAAATTGTCCCGGTATCGTCCCGACTGCTGCCCGGTCAGGCAGGGTCACTACTGGACGGTATTGTGTTGCCGACCCAACCTGGCAGCGTCGTCTTCTTCGTGAGGTTTTTTTTTTTACGCAGGAAAATGTCGTTCTCCTCTCAGCTCGCTGCTGTCACTGATCCGGAAGAAAAAAGGCACCGCGGCGGACATCCCTCTGGTTGTCCAGGACTCGGCTGGGGAACCAGGTACACACACGATATATCAATACAGAGGCTAGAACAATACAGAGGCTAGATCAATACAGAGGCTAGATCAATACAGAGGCCAGATCAATACAGAGGCCAGATCAATACAGAGGCTAGATCAATACAGAGGCTAGATCAATACAGAGGCTACATCAATACAGAGGCTATATCAATACAGAGGCTACATCAATACAGAGGCTATATCAATACAGAGGCTAGATCAATACAGAGGCTACATCAATACAGAGGCTAGATCAATACAGAGGCTAGATCAATACAGAGGCTACATCAATACAGAGGCCAGATCAATACAGAGGCTACATCAATACAGAGGCTACATCAATACAGAGGCTAGATCAATACAGAGGCTAGAACAACACAGAGGCTACATCAATACAGATTCAATAAGCTGCTAAATCAATGAAGATACTGGATCAAGGCAGGTGTACCGACCTACCGACCTCCCGACCTCCCGACCTCCTGGGGTGACTGAGCTGAATTTGATGCCGGGGTGGAAAAAATCCCAAGGATATTTGACTCTGACTTTTGACTCTGGAATAATACATAAATATTTTAATGTGACTTTTAAAATGAAATCTCTTTTTTCTCCCCCCCCCCCCCGTGGGCATTTAAATCACAAAGGCGCCACTGTGTGTGTGTGTGTGTGTGTGTGTGTGTGTGTGTGTGTGTGTGTGTGTGTGTGTGTGCGCACCATTGAATGTTAGATTTTAGAAAATGTAATATTACCCAAAAGACCGCTTTGCCGAATGCGTTCTGTTTTTCTCAATCTTTTTTTGTATGAATAATTTGGACTTTTCACGTGAACTTGAGGAACTTCCCTTGCATAACTTTTGATTAAATTGTGCCGTTTAGAGTTTGACAAAAAGGGGAATTCATCGAATTACTTCTGAAATATTTTAGCAAGCCGCACACAACACAAAGGCGGAACTTAAGTTTAAAAGATAAAGACAAAAACACACACACACACACACACACACACACACACACACACACACACACACACAATCTTGATGTTGGTTAGACAAACTCATCTGTACAGTACATCACCTCAGCTCTCCTGTCATCAGGCGCTGTGACCTCTGACCCCCTGTGGGACTGTAACTGTGCAGAAGCGTGTAGAGTACAATACAATACAGCACGTCGTTTCACATGGCAACTCTCTCTCTCTGTCTCAATCTCTCTCTCCCCCTCCTCGATCTCTTCCTTGCCTGCCTCTCTCTCGGTCTTGGTCTCTCTCCCTCCCTCTCTCCTCCCCTCTCTTCCTCCCCCAGTGGTGGATGTCAGGAAGCAGGCGGTGGATGAGATGATGGACCGGATCAAGAAGGGTGTCCTCCTACGACCCGTTGCCCGGAGTCCCGCCACCAGGACCAGACCCAGGGTACCCCCCCAACCTACTCCCCCACCCCACCCCCCCACCCCCCCACACACACACACACACACCCTTAGTCCCGCCAACAGGACCAGACCCAGGGTACCCCCCCCTAACCCCTACTCCCCACCTCACCCCCCCCCCCACACACACACACACACACACACACACACACACACACACCCTGTTAGTCCCGCCACCAGGACCAGACCCCAGGCTACCCCCCCTAACCCCGAACCCTATGCCCATGGTCTGCAGAACAACATTAGTGCTTCTAAAGACCGTTCCCCACTCCTCTGCGCTCTGAAATTAGCCGGTATTACAGCAGCCGTCATTATCCACAATGGGATAATCGGAGAAATGACTTGAAGTGACGTTGAAGATGGATTCTGTGATGACACATCGCGCCTTTTAGAGCTAAACAACACGCGTGGCTGGAGTGAAGAAAATGAATAGAATGGAAATATAATATGAAAACTGCTGTTTATTTACCAGGCCGTCTCATCCTTTCTCCTCTCCTGATCTCCCCTCTCGCCTCGCTCTCCTCTCACATCTTCGTCTCTCCATCTCCATCATCTTCCACTCTCTCCCCTTTCTCCCTCCCAACCTCTCTCTCTCTCTCCCTCTCTCCCTCTCTCTCTCTCTCTCCCTCCCCCTCTCTCTCTCTCTCTCTCTCTCCCTCTCTCTCTCCCCCATCTCTCCCTCCTCTTAAGGTGGAGAGGCTGCCGTCTAACTCGGCCATTCAGGAGCTTAAAGGCATCATGGTAATGGAAGAGTGACTCATTACCGCCTTAATGCTGCAGCCGTCCCTGATGTGATGCGTCTGGTAATACGACTCGGAGGGGGAATAATTTGTTGTGGTGCTTTAGAGCAGAAATAAATTTATAATAGTATAACAAACGAGCAGTAATAGTGGGGTGCCCGGAGAATAACAAAGCACTTTCTGTTTGGTTTCTAAGACTGTGATGGTTAGAGTGGGCGCAGTGGGAGTCGGGTTCCCGGTCAACAAACTGAAAAGATTCGACCAACTTGTTCACTAGTCAACTAGTCTGGTGTGTTCTGTCCTCCTCCTCCTCCTCCTCCTCCACCTCCCCCTCCTCATCTTCCTCCTCCTCCTCCTCAGGATAAGGTCCCCCGGTCGGCTCCACTGCGGGCTCAGCGGCAGCCGCAGGTGGCGGAAGGCGACGGGTCCGGCGGGGAGCTGGAGAAAATTCTGCTGAGAAGGCGGGGCGCTCTGGAAGCCACGCCCCTCGCGTGGTGAGTGACACCTGGTGAACCCGTGTGACACACCTGGATTAATGTCCGTGCAAAATAGCCTCTTTAACGCAGTATCACTCTTATCACTCTGGATTTACGAAGGCCAAATAAAATTGCAAACTGCTAAAATACAAAATAATGAAAGAATTCAGTTCAAATTTAAACTTTGTAAAATAGAAAAGAAATATCTGTATTCTCTGTATTGGGAAAAGAGTATGTACAAAGTACTGATATAGTAAGTAAAAAATGTATTTGTTATTGTATAGTTGTATATATTGCAATAATAATATATGGTCAGCACTCCTGGACTTACCTGACCATCACACCTGGACTTACCTGACCATCACACCTGGACTTACCTGACCGCCACACCTGGACTTACCTGACCGCCACACCTGGACTTACCTGACCATCACACCTGGACTTACCTGACCGTCACACCTGGACTTACCTGACCGTCACACCTGGACTTACCTGACCACCACACCTGGACTTACCTGACCAGCCACACCTGGACTTACCTGACCGCCACACCTGGACTTACCTGACCGTCACACCTGGACTTACCTGACCGACTTTACCGTCACTACCAAGTGGAGGAGGAGATGGCCTTCACCCTGCCATTCATCCTCGATGAATTGTGATTATCCTTCAGATTTATTAAACCGCGGGTTTGTCTCGGTGAGATCTATCGCGTGCGTTACCAGGGGGACCCGGCGGCGTACAATACGCACTAAACACAGCCAGACGTACGGGGAACATGAAGGACCTCAGGAGGGACTCGTTGTACGCTGTGCGTCTGGTAAAGGACTGAAAGACCACAGAAGAAGACGTTATTGTGCACATTGAGACGGAGAAAGGCCTGCGAGGCTGTGTGCTCTAATGGATTGCTCTGAGCTGTGCATAGGGGAACACAAGTGAACGTGTGTGTGTGTGTGTGTGTGTGTGTGTGTGTGTGTGTGTGTTTCTCCACAGACACGCCCCCTCCCAGCAGGGCGCCGGACGCTAGGAAGCCTTCGTCGACGTCTCAGAAGACCAGACCGAGGCCCTGCTAGGGGACACTCGGGTCGACTCTGGTGAACTTGAATCACATTTACAATATTTTATTGCAATCTCTACGTCCACCATTTTGTTCTTTTGTTAAACTTGAAAAATGTTATTGCAATTTTGAATCGCAGTGTCGTCCATTTTGTTGTTGTGGACGGACGCTGAAGACGTAAGATATACAGCTTGTGTGCTTGTGTGTGAATAAAGCTTCTCGTGTCTCAATGAAAACGTTCATGGAAGTGGGAGAAAAAAAAAATCAATCTTGTAAGAAATCGAACACGATTTTCTGTCTGTCTGTCTGTCTGTCTGTCTGTCTGTCTGTCTGTGTGTGTGTGTGTCTGTGGTCTCTATTTTCACACGCGTGTTTGTTATTTCTGCACAACATACCGTCGTCAGGCGTGACGCAACAATGAGCCTCGTCTGTCTGCGGTGCGGCTCTGAAGGACGCCGGGCCGTCACTGCCGACGTATTACGCCGATGAATGTCGTATTTTGGGGCGACGTGTAGACAACACAAGTGCTCGTCTGTTGGTGGTCTGTTGGTGGTCTGTTGGTGGTCTGTTGGTGGTCTTTTAGCGGTCTGTTGGTGGTCTTTTGGAGCAGCGTCGAGCGTCTGAATTGAAAACTCGGCACAGTTGTTGTTGACTGACGAGACGGACGGCTGTGAAGCTGGCGGGTGGCCAGGGACCACGTGGTGCCCGGGGGACACACAGAGTTCCCAATTCTCTCCCTCGATTTCCTCTCAATTCAATTCAATTCGACTCAATAAAGCTTTATTGGCCATTTATGTGAAAACACGTGTGTTGCATGGAAATAAACAGAACTAAATATATGAATACATTGGTGGACAATGCACGAAACAAGTAGACTAAATAAATAAATTAATCATATTCACTGAATAGATCATAAAACTCTCTCCCTCCACCAATCCTTCACCCTCTCTCTCTCTCTCTCTCCCTCTCTCCCCAACTACTCTCTCTCTCCGCAAACTCTGTCTCTCTCCCCCAATTACTGTCTTTCTCTTGCCCCAATCCCTCTCTCTCCCCCACCCCCCCCCCCCCCCCCCCCGCCCCGCCCCAATTCCTCTGAATTGAATTCGATTGAATTCAATAAACGTTTATTGGCAGTCCTCTCAACACACAAAATGGTTCACCGATAAATTCATCGCCATTTTGTTTTGGTAACCGCGACGCTGCCTGTGCATGTGTGTGAGCGTGTGTATGTGTGTGTGTGTGTGTGTGTGTGTGTGTGTGTGTGCGCGCGGAGAGAGAGAGAGCGAGCGAACGAGCAACCGCTTAAACATTAGCCAACGTTTCAGCTTGGAGAGCGCAGCTTAGCGAGGCTAAAGCCGCCTCTTCAGAACACACACCGCGGCGTTTGACCGCGCCGTCCCCGAGGTTAAGCCGTCGTTAAGGTGTGTCTTTAACGACGAGGCGTCTGAGGGACGGGCGGGGGGGGATGGGGGGATGGGATGGGGGCGGGGGTGAGCGGTTGAGGGGGGGGGGGGGGAGGGAGGCGGGATCAACCAGCACCCTCCGCAAAAAAAATGTTTTACAATGGCCGCCACGGTCAGTTAGCTGCGGCGGTGGCTTTTTGTTCGGCCGCCTCTTTCATGGACACCTGGCCGGCGTTCCCAGACGCCCGCGCCGGGGAGGGACTGAAACGTGAGAGCTCTGTCCATCACAACCTTTTGTGTCTTCCACTAATTAAGGCTTTCGGGTTCATTTAGCAATTAGACGCAATTTCCAGGCCAGATAAAGAGCTTGAGTCCGGCCCCGCCCCCCGGTGCCCCCCCCTCACCCCCCTCCTCTTCTCAACTCTTAAACTCGTCTCTCGCTGTTCAACGCGTCGTCTCCTCTCTGCTGATCGACTTGTGGCTCTTGACTGACTGCGGCAGCAATTACAGAGGAAGTCACCCTCTTTAATTGTGTTTAATAGCAGACTTAGGGCCTCGTCTCACCGCCGGACAAAAGCAGAGTCGTCCGGGAATGGATTTCGGCCGACTTATCGGACTCGGAAATCAGCGGTTGTCGCTCACCGGCTAGCCGGTGGTTCTAATGCGCGAGGATCTCGGATAACGTTCCGAAACTCCGCCGCCAATCGGCCGACGAGAGGAAGAGGAGAGGCTCCGCCCACGTTATCGATTTGTGTCATCGGCCGCTCGCCGTATATCCTTCTTACAGTATAACCTCCTGGGTGCAATAAACCATCACCTCAGCCGCCAGTCTGCAACAATCCAGCAGTCCTACTAGCGCTACGCTATAGCACAGCGTCTGGGAGGACGAGGAGGAGGCGGGGCAGAGCCTGCGCCGGAAGCCAACTACTGCAAGGGGGGCGGAGCTACGCCGTAGCGACACCGTGTTGCACATGAAATTCCGAATATTCCACATGATTACTTTTCAACATCATGCACAATATTCTCAATTTCATGTGCAATATTACTTTTACTACTTTTTACTTCCTTACTTTTATTGTTATTCTATTCGGCGTATCCACTTTACATTTAGTATTCTATTGATTTCATTCTTATGGGTTATGCGTTACGTTATTTTTGAGCAACCTCTGTCACAAGAATTTCCTTAATAAAGTTCCATCTCATCTTATCTTTACAGTCTCCATTTTTTGGACAGTTTACAGAACTTGTTCACTAGCGACACACACGCCTCCAGTGGCATCACGAGTCACGATCGGTCGAGACAAACATGAAGCGAAAGACGAGACGAGACGAGATGATGCCGGTTCACCCACATCCGGTGGTAATGATGATAATGATGATAATGGTGATAATGGTGATAATGGTGATGACATCAGTACAGTACAGTTACTCAGTGTTTCCTGTCTTCTTGAGGAGGCGCAGGAAGTGAGAGCCGCGATTCGTCCGCTGCGTACGTCCGGACCGCCGGTCTCGACTCCAGCGCTCGGGGGGGGGGGGGGGGGGGGGGGGGTGGTGGTGGTGGTGGTGGTGTTGGTGGGTGGTGGTGGTGTTGGTGGGTGGGGGCAGGGGGGGGGGGAGGAGCTCGCCGCTGATTGCCGTGAAACATGTAATTACCATATTTTGGTGGAGCTGCCGACGGCGGTAGTGAGCAAGCAGACTTCCTCGTCGGCACAATGGGCCGGCTCTCGGGCGTTCCGGGGCCCTCTATGGAGCGCGCCAATTAGACGACTCTCTGTCTGTTTGGGCAACACTTTAATTTGAACGACTTTGTTTGCGTTTTATTTTCACAACAAAGTAATTGCCCGGTGGAGGGGCCGGCGGCGTGACAACGATGCTGCTGATGCTGCCCACGCATGCGTGTGTGCGTGTGTGTGTGTGTGTGTGTGTGTGTGTGTGTGTGTGTGTGTGTGTGTGTGTCTGTGTGTGTCCGTGCGTGCATGTGTGTATTCACATTGTGTGTGTTTGTGTATGCATGTGTGTGTTCACATAGTGTGTGTGTGTGTATATGTGCGTCCATGCGTGTGTTCAAATGTTTGTGTGTGTGTGTGTGTGTGCATGCATGTGTGTGTTCACATACCATTAGCGTCACACCACAGCGAGCCACCACACTGATGTGTGTACCGAGGTTAATCACAGCTGCTCTGGGCGTTACGTCTTATTAAATATAGAATATAGTCCCTCGTTAGATACTCTCTCCTGCACCTGATCACCTGATCACTTGATCACCTGATCTACATAAAGACACATCAAGATCCTGTTGGGTCCCTGGGTCATGTGACAGGAAGCAAGCCTGCAGCGTCACACAGGAGAGGGAGGGAGGTAACAAGGGAACAGGGAAGGAGACATAACAAGGGAACACGGTAGGAGATGTAACAAGGAAACACGGCAGGAGACATAACAAGGGAACGGGGTAGGAGACGGTAGGAGACGTAACAAGGGAACAGGGTAGGAGACGTAACAAGGGAACAGGGTAGGAGACATAACAAGGGAACAAGGTAGGAGAGGTAACAAAGTAACACGGTAGGAGACATAACAAGGGAACAGGGTAGGAGACGGTAGGAGACATAACAAGGGAACAGGGTAGGAGACGTAACAAGGGAACAAGGTAGGAGAGGTAACAAGGTAACTACCTCCCTGACAGACCCTGAAGGCTGCCTCTGTAAGGACACGCCATTGTTCCCTCTGTGTATGTGTGTGAGTGTGTGTGTGTGTGTGTGTGTGTGTGTGTGTGTGGTGTGTGTGTGTGTGTGTGTCCATACAGCTGGGCTTCTTGTGTCTCTGCTCTCTCCCAGGGCTGAGGAACCTTTATTCCTCAATGTTACTCTCTCATAATTACTTCCTCCAGGAACACACACACACACACACCTATACACACACACACACACACGCATACACACACACACACACACACACACACACACACACAACACACACACACACACACACACCCATACACACACACAATGATAGCCTCTGTTTGTTGGGCCACATTGAAGAGCTCTGTGTCAGTTTGTGTGTGTGGTGTGTGTGTGTGTGTGTGTGTGTGTGTGTGTGGTGGTGTGTGTGTGTGAGAGAGAGAGCTAAAGAGAGAGATGGTGTGTGTGTGTGTGTGTGAGAGAGAGATAAAGAGAGAGATGGTGTGTGTGTGTGTGTGTGTGTGTGTGTGTGTGTGTGTGTGTGTGTGTGTGTGTGTGTGTGTGTGTGTGTGGGGGGGGGGCCCTGTCCGGTCCGGTCCTTCTGTATGTATGAGAAGAAGGTCCTTCTCCTTCTTGTCATAATGAATCTCTCACGCTGGTTTGTTAAAAAGCAGAATTTCAAATATTATCAATGAATTAAATTCAGTCCCTTATATTCAGGCTTGATTGCGTGCCAACCAGTTCTATTTTTGTACTTTCTGACCACATGTCACATGTTAAGACTTTCTAATAATACTTGCTTTGTTATTTTTAAATACTTTCTAATACTACTTTTCCAACCACTGTCATATAATTGATCTCTTGTAATAGTTATGATTCGACACCAATAATATAATCTATGTTATGCTCGTGGGAGGAGGAGAGAGAGAAGTAAAAAAATAAGGCACATTCAAAATGGCCGAACCACATGTCCAGGACCCCCGGCCCCCCGCGGAGCCTGTGATTGGCTGCAGTCATCAGCTGATGGCTCTGCACCTGCAAGGGTGTCAATCAGCTCTCTCTCTCTCTCTCTCTCTTACTGTCTCTTGCTCTCGCTCTGTGTCTCTGTGTGTGTGTCTCTCTCTCTATCTGAGTGTCCCCTCTCTCTATCTGTCTTTCTCTCTCTTTGTCTCTCAGTGTCTCTCACTCTCAGTCAGTCTGTGTGTCTCTCTCTCTCTCTCTCTATCTTGGTCTGTGTGTGTGTGTGTGTGTGTGTCTCTCTGTCTCAATCTGTGTGTGTGTGTGTCTCTGTCTTTCTCTTTCTCTCTTTTTCTGTCTATCTCAATGTCTGTCTCTCTCTCTTACTGTCTCTGTCTCTCTCCCCACAAGGCTGTGTGTGTGTGTATGTGTCAAATATCATAATTAATTTCCTTTAGTCACGTAGTAGAGAAAGAAAAATACAAAATATAAAATGAGACTTTGTGTTCATGTGATGTAATGCGCTCGCGTTTCTAAAAGGAGATGTTGACCTACAGTTGCGCTTAACTGCGTAAATAAGTCAGTCAGGTCGGTCGGTCAAAACAAATAGAATCATGACAGGTTGTGGAGAAACGGTGCACTTTAATAACAACCCGCCATCATGCCTTTTGTGGGAACAAATTAAAGGAGCCGACGCGTCCTTGTTAGCGTTCTGCGGCGGCAGCGGCGGCGGCGGCGGTGTCGTCTGGCTCCTCCACGCCGGGCTCCTCCACGCCGGGCTCCTCCACGCCGGGCTCCTCCTCCACGCCCAGCGGGGGGCCCAGCGGAGCGGGCAGGATGCTGTGGGACACTGCAGAGACCACAGACACACACACACACACAAACAGACAGACAGACAGACAGGCAGACAGACAGACAGACAGACAGACAGACAGCGCTTCAGAGGACAGCAAGCGATGTTAGAGATGGCTGACAAAGTGTGAGGAGGGTGAGACAGGTCTGCCCCGCCTCCTCTCTCTGTGTCTCTCCTCTCTTAACTCCACCACCCCCCCCCCCCCTCCCACTCCACAGTCCACATCCCAAAACAAACCAGTAAATAGACAACAGGAGCGATTCACTAAACTTCTTCAGTCGCCGGTCGGTTGTCCCACAAAGATGAACCCGGAGCCTTTCAGAGATGCTCCAAAGGCCACCGAGTTCTGTGTGTGTGTGTGTGTGTGTGTGTGCCTGTGTTTGTGTGTATAATTAGGTGGCCAATTAACACATCCGAGGTATTTCCCCCTGGTCCATTCACACACACACACACACACACACACACACACACACACACACACACACACACACACACACACACACACACACACACACACACACACACACACACACACACACACACACACACACACACACTCTGTTTTCTATGATTCCTGACTATGTTTCCTTTCACGTTTTGACGAGATGTTCCCTTCAGACGATCTGTCACCCCCTCTCTCCCTCTTTCTGTCTCTCTGTTGCCCCCCTCTCTCTCTCCTCCTCTCTCCCTCCTCCTCTCTCCCTCCATCTCTCTCCTCTTCCTGTAATGTGTCCGTGCTCCGCTCCCATTGGGCGGACACAAGGGGGTGGGGGCGGGGGGGGCGGAGGAGGAGGAGGAGTAGGGGGAGGGAGAGGGAGAGGGGGGCCCCTACCCAGGATGCCTTGCTGCGCCAGCTCTTCTTCTATGGCGATCAGGCGGTTGTACTGCGCCAGCCGCTGTCCTCCCAGCAGACCTCCCAGCCGGATGTAGGCCACGCCAACCCCCACGGCCTCCGGGGAGGAAGCAGAGCAGCAGGTCAGCAGGTCAGCAGGTCGGTGCGCTGAAGGGACTCCGATCGTACCGCCGGGCGTGAGGGTGATCAGCCCTTCCAAGCGGTTTCAGAATCTCCGGTTTTTGACATCACAAGTGGGTGAGTGTCGTCCACCCAGAGGTACGGTGGATAGATCATCCTACCGGATGACACCACAGTCCACTGGGTAGGCTGGTGGGCTGATCTATCCACCATACTTCTAGTGGACACTCCCACTTGTGATGTCAAAAACCAGAAATGAAACGTTTGGAATGGCTGATCACGCTCACATCTGGCGGTATAATCGGTCTCCTCTAACTTAACTGTGTGTATCGCTGTGACAATAGGACAGGACTATGGGGACAGGAAGGAGAGGGACACCTGAGACAATAGGACAGGACTACAGGGACGAGGAGGAGAGGACAGCTGAGACAATAGGACAGGACTACAGGGACGAGGAGGAGAGGACAGCTGAGACAATAGGACAGGACTACAGGGACGAGGAGGAGAGGACAGATGAGACAATAGGACAGGACTCGGAGGACCAGGAGAGACTCACCAGGTCAGAGAGGGAGTCCTCGTTGCACGGTTCGCTGGCTGAGCTCGACAGAATCACTGCGTCCAGTAGACACACACACACACACACACACGCATTTACATTTACATTTAGCAGGCTTACAATAAGTACATTTGTCCAAGGAGAGTGAAGCAACAATATATGGCTGATGGTACAGTAAGATATGAATAGAACAACTTTTTAAGCACTCATAAGTGTTGAGACACATACTGTATGTTTAAACATTTTGAAATTTGGATGATTTTGAGAGTCGATAATGTTGGAGACACACACACACACAGAGTACATACCGGGACGTTCCATCGTGATGCGAATGAGGTCGCTCACTGTGGTCCCGTTCACCTGCCGCAGGACGTGACCTTTCGCCCCTGGGGGAGCAGGGGCCGGGGCTTGTGAGGCTGGCTGACCACTCAGGTGACAGAGCAGGGAGCAGGACGCGCCAATCACCGCGTTCAGCCTCTCCCATTGGTCCACATCCTCAAGAGTCAGAGAGAAAGAAAACGTAAAAGGGAGACTCTGGAAATGTCTCATCTTTTCATTTCTACGATTACTAACCCGTTCATATACTGGCAATTCAAAGCCATGATTCCGGGTTTCAAGTATGAAGCCGCCCTGGTAACGAGAACACGGTGGATGGAGCTGGACAGGGGGGCTGGACAGGGGGGTTTACCTCGGTCCTGAGTGGCTGGATGAGGGCCACTATGGCTGGGTATCTGAGGAGCAGCGACTGGTACACGTCCACCAGCTCGTCTGGAGATCTGGGGCTCCCGGCGGTCACCTCGTACTTCCCCCTGGACTGAGCGGCGCAGGAACAGCGAGTCAGGGAGTCTCCGCTCGTGTTGTTGTGACCTCATCACATCGACTTCACACAATAAACGCTCTTGATGAAGACAAGCACCGCGTTGGTGAACTGAAGCTGTGATGTGGGCGGGCTTTTTTCTAAAGGCTATATTTTTGGAGTACACATAATTGAATTACTGTGTAAAAATTACGACAGAGTTTCGGAAAGTCAAGCTGAATAGCAGGGAATTCAGCGGTGAATTCAGATCTGAATTTATGGTCGGCTCAAAACTAGACGGTCCGTACGTGAATGTTCCTTTAAAGGACTCTTATTATACCACCGGGTGTGAGCGTGATTAGCCGTTCCAAGCAGTTTCAAAAACCACTCCCACTTGTGATGTCAAGTGGGGCCGTTCCAACCGGTTTTTGAAACCGCTTGGAACGGCGTAACATGGCTCCTTTAACATCACCCGGACGTTATGGCGGCGAGGGGGGTCCTCATCGACTCACATAGTCCATGAGCCGGTGCGCCGCGCAGTCCAGCGCCAGGTGGACGTCTTCGCCGAGCGTCAGGCCGACGCCGCGGCACGCCGACGCCACCAGGTCCAGCGCCTGCTCCGGACGCTCGCAAGCCAACACGGGCGCTCCGGCTCCGGCTCCGGCTCCGGCTCCGGCTCCCGCCGCCAGCGTGGGCTGCTGGAGGACAGAAAGACACGTCTGTCGAACCTCTCCGACGTACGAACGCTCGTTCCCCCGTAACCTCGCTGCCGTGTTGAGGATGTGTGGGTTGAAAAGACGTGCGTGCGTAATGCATACTGTACTGTCTGAGAGCTCATTAGTCCCATGAATGACCTTTGACTCATGGCTTTGAGGTTATTACGGTTATTACGACCGTGAGTAAGCGGCGTTCTCCTTTGCCCTTCCTCGCTTTGGTGTAAATCGCCAGAAGTCAGAGAACGAAGGGCAACCCCTCAATCGCAGCGCAGTGTTCTCAGAGAACCACTGGAACGCCGCTCCATGCCTAATCGTTTCGCTTCCTCGCTCCTCCCCGACCCCATCGTTAACGAAGGCTCCGTGGCCGATGACTCTCACCCCGGGTTTGGACGTCGGGATGTTTGTGAGTCTCATCAGCTCCTCGTGGATCCGCAGTGCCGTGGAGACCACCTGTACGACGAGAGCGATTCCGTGAGTTTCCATTACGAGTAACGACGACGACGACCACCAAACAACGACGGGAGCCGTGGGTGAAGGGAGAGCGGTTGTCGGAGCACCTGCTTGACGCGCTGTCCTGGTCTGGGGACGAGGATGACCTCCTCCAACAGGTTCAGTTTCCCCGGGGAGGATTTGCCGCAACTCAGCAGCGTTACCAAGGGAACGGGAACCCGGAACTCGCGCTGTGGGGAAAAAAAAAATCACAACAGTCACGACACGACATGAAGTGAAGTGGTTCAGGTGAGTCGGGGCGGCAGGTGAGTCCGGTGTCTCCTCAGAACCACCTGACTGCTCAGAGCGGCGATGTGCTTGTAGAGCGGGACGTCCCCGATCCACGCGCCACTTTTAGCCACGGCGAGGGACACGGCGCCGACGGCCACGCTCCCGGGGACCTCGGGTTCTGGCGGCACGCGCGGTGGGAGGGGCTTCTCCGGACCGGCGCTCTTCTTAGCTGGACGGCGGAGCGACACCGTTAGAGGTACAGTATGTTGATGATGCCGTGGCCATTTTGTGAAGGTTTTGCGTTCAAAATGGAAATGTTGTGTCGCGAGAGCTTCAGTCGAGTCCCTTTTTTTACAACCGTACCTTTCCCCGCAGCCTTCTTCCCCTTGGCGGAGGCAGGTGGCGGTGGAGGCGGTGGAGGCGCCTCCTGCTCAGCCTCCTTATTCTCCTCCTCCTCCTGCTCCCGCGACCTCCTAGCCTCCTTCTCCTCCTGGTGACGCGCTGAGAAGAAGTCGCTGTCCGAAACACACAACAAAACCCTTTGAGACCTCGGAGAACCTCACCAAGACGCAGCACTCTCGATCTGCAGAGGACCCTGTGATCCCCAGAGAACTGTTTGACCTTGACCTTCGAAGAACCCCTGGATCTCCAGAGAACTGTTTGACCTTGGCCTTCATAATGCTTCATAAATGCTTCGATTTCTATTTCTGTCTGTCTCCCTCCTTAATATGCACAATGCTAAACGTCTCACCGCGCAACATTCTCACACCTTCACCGTCGTCAATAGTCTTACAGCAGTTAAGAGACGGAGCTCTGTGTCGCTCAGACATTAAGAAAGGTTTCAAGGCCAACAAACGGCTCTATTGACCAGACGTCTGCTTCAGTGGCGGCTCGTTAATAATACATCCAGAGAAGAGGAAGACTTAAAACACGTTACATAAATTAAATAGATAATGCGTAAGGTGTAAGGTAGTCTGCATGCATTCAAAAATGGTTCCAAATAGTTTGGGTTTTATTTATTTAAGTACTTCTGCTACTTCCTGATTGAGGGGCGCCGGCCAAATGAGTGTGTATGGAAGAGTGTAACCTCTTGGCAAGCACGTGACCAGAAGCTGCTCTCTGATTGGCCCCGGACACTCCCACTTTTATTGGCAGCGAATCGGTATTGTTTTGGTGTTTGCGTTCTGATGTGATTGGACAATTCTGAGGGGGGGGATGGGGGGGCAAAGGATTATGGGTGGGAAATGAATGTGTGTGTGCTCAGTTAGAGTTAGACGTCTGTCGTGTGTGTCGTGTTGCTTGTGTGGGCGTGTCTCAGACGACGCAGACTAAATGACCAAATTGAGGACAAGACCACCGTGACCCCGAGCGACTGAACCAGCCACGGCATTGGGTGGGAAAGTGACTTCGTGTCGGTTGTTCCGTCTGTTGGTCCTCCGATGCGGGCCTTTATCCCCGCGAGTCTTTGTGTTTAATGGCATTTATCCCAAGCTAACGTGTCGCCCGTGATCTAATCCACGTGACCTGGGGGGGGGAGCAGATAATCCCCCTCCCCCTGCCCCGCCCCCCAACCCACAGCTATGGTCCACAACAACAGCACCGCCTGTACCCCAGATTATCCCGCCGCCGCCAGCCAGCCAGCCAGCCAGCCAGCCAGCCAGCCAGCCAATCGCCGCGCCCCCCCGGGTGCATCGGCATGATATGATGACGGTGATATGTTGTGACACGCGGCAAACTAAACCCCCCGCGGCGACGGTGGTCGACGGCGGTGGCGTCGGCGGCGGCGGCGGTGACCTCCACCTGACCCCCGCTCCGGAAGGTCAACAGGGAGACAACGTGACCCAGTTGTATGCGAGCGTGCTGAACGGTGGTGGTGGTGTTAAGTAGTTTGTAAACCTATGTGTGTGTGTGTGTGTGTGTCTGTGGGTTCACGGGTGGGTGGGTGGTGCTGACGGAGGCTCGGGACTCTTGCAATGGAAACATCATCGTCGTGAATTCAAAACATTCCTCCGTTTTTTCTTTACTCCGACGTGGATTCGGATCTGCTGAGGCTGAGCGTACTCCGGCTGCACCTGGGACATACAGCATTGTCCCTGTAAGGTTGTCCCGCTATTGTCGTCGTCCCGAGCTGCCAGCGAGCCACTGTGCTCCACATACAGCGAGGCTAACGTACTGAGTGGCTTCATAATGTACCCTTTGTTAGCCTGAGACACAGGCAGCGTCGTCACACAGTGGCCTGCTCCATACAGGAAGCTATTGTGACTGGAGTTGTTGTTGTTTGTTGTTGTTGTTGTTGTCATCATTTTGACGTTCCGAGTTCCTTCGGCACACTAATGGTTGACGTTTCCAGACTGAGGTCGGAATTGTAAGCAAACGTTGTGCGTGTGTGTGTGTGTGTGTGTGTGTGTGTGTGTGTGTGTGTGTGTGTGTGTGTGTGTGTGTGTGTTATTGGCTGAAGTAAGTGGTTCTCGTGATGAAGTAACGTAATCATATTCTACCTAACGAGGCTGTCCAATGCACATGGGCACAGGTTCCACTTAAGATCATTTCTTCGATGACAGAAATGACACAAAGGAATGTGTAAGTATTGTGTTGTGTTGTAGGAGGGCTGCTGCCACAATGCCGCATCGCGTGGCTTTGTTCAGGGCTCCTCCAAGGACACAGTCAGGGAGTAGTGGGGATGTAGATTCCGGTTTATTGCAAAAGGTTGGTAAACTGACAGGACATGGAGCAGATGAGTGTGTGTGTGTGTGTGTGTTGATGGCTGACTTAACCTGTGGTGCACCGATGAGCCAATGCCCCACCCCAGACTCAAACTGGGCCAGGTGAGGCTGTAGCTCCACCCACCCCACAGACTCTAACCGGGCCAGGTGAGGCTGTAGCTCCACCCACCCCACAGACTTTAACTGAGCCAGGTGAGGCTGTAGCCCCACCCACCCCAGACTCTACCCGGGCCAAGTGAGGCTGTAGCTCCACCCACCCCACAGACTCTAACTGGGCCAGGTGAGGCAAAACACAGACACTCCCACAATAGTGTTCAATGTCTAAATAGTATTGTATAGAGTTTAACGAGTAAATAGTATTGTATGCACCTGAGTATGCGATCGATTCCCGTCTGGTCGCGGGGGTCGCATCCCTTGAGTAGATCGCTCAGGGGCCCCTCGATCCACCGGAGGCCCCTGGTGACGTGTTGGGCCCTGGCCCTCCGGTCGTCGCCGGCGGAGACAGCGGCGGTCGCCGTCAGCTGAACCGGAGAGAAAAAAACCCAGAAGACTTGAGATGATATTTGTCCTCCGACGGCTCAACGTTGGACAGAGCAGGCTGAGGATGACGTGATCGTTGCAGGAATGTGTGTGAGATTGGCCGCCTAATTAAGAGCGTTATGTAACGATCGGTACGTACGCAGCGCCGTGACACTCGGCACAGCGCAGAACACACACACACACACACACACACACACACACACACACACACACATTCCAGCCTTCAGAGACTTGCGGTGCGGTGGAATGAATGAATGGGAAGTGTTCTTCAAGTGATCTCGAATTTCCCCGTCTGAGATTAGCAAAGTACCATCTTAGAGTCGGGCTGAACAATGAATCGAAATATTATTGAAAATACAAAATCACAGGAGCTGCAGTTGTGTACACGGATAGAATGTGTAAATGTGAATGTATAACACCGCTATGAACAAAGTCATTGCTGGAGAGCTAGTTTGTTGCAGTGATGCAAAAATGATCTTCCCACGAATAGTGAAGCAACATTATTTCATCCATATTGTTCAGCGCTTATCTTATATTAGTCAAGACCTTTAAAGTGTACGTCAATCAACTTCCTGCCTCGTGTTGCCTGGTTAGCACTTTCGCTACCACATCGCTAATTATGACTGGTTAGACTGGTTAGCGTAGCGCCAGGCTAGTGCTGGTTCTCCTGTGCTGAGGAGAGAGTCAGTGATGCTCTGCCAGGGCCCAGACTCTCTGAGATAATGTACCATCTAATCTCTTCTCTTTAGCTCTCTCTCTCTCTCTCTCTCTCTCTCTCTCTCTCTCTCTCTCTCTGCGCTGATCTCTCTCTCTCTCTCTCTCTCTCTCTGCGCTGATCTCTCTCTCTCTCTGTCCCCAATCCCTCCATCCTGACACTGATTCTTTATCCCTCACTCATATCTGTCTCTCGTCAGGCCCCTCCCCTTTCCATCTGTCCCTGCCTGATCATCTCCTGTCTCTCTCTCTATTCATCTCTCTCTCTTTTGGTCTCTCTCTCTCTCTCTCTCTCTTTCTATTCATCTCTCTCTCTATATTCATCTCTCTTTCTTTTGGTCTCTCTCTCTATTCATCTCTCTCTCTCTATTCATCTCTCTTTCTTTTGGGCTCTCTCTCTCTCTATATATATATATAGTCATCTCTCTTTGGGTCTCTCTCTCTCTCTCTCTCTCTATTCATCTCTCTCTCTCTTTATCTCTCTCTCTCTTGTATCTCTCTCTCTCTGATCTCTCTCTCTCTCTCTCTATTTCATCTCTCTTTCTGATCTCTCTCTCTCTCTCTATATTCATCTCTCTTTCTTTTGGTCTCTCTCTCTCTGATCTCTCTCCACCAGCGTTAGCATCGCTGTCTAGCGTCGCTTCAGATTAGCGTCAGTTAGCCCATGTCTCAAGGAGAGGCGGGGGCGGGGGAGGGGTGGGGGTAGTTTGGTCGATCGATCACCAGGATCACCAATCACCTGGCAGCTCTTCCACCACCACTCCACACCTCTCCCCCCCCCCCCCCCCTCCTCCCCTCTACAGGACACGATCTAATCTAATCAATCACACGCAATGAACGGGATATTAGTAGTAATTAATTGATATGGACTTGAATAGCTCATTAATGCCCCCAAAATGGAGGGAGGGAGGGGGGGGGGGGGGCAATATTACCCCGTGCACTCGTTGACCTCGCCGCGACCTAGGGTTCAGCGTGCCGCACCAGGTCCTTCTGCCCTTCTGTCAGACTATATACACGTCGAGAGGTCATGGGGGTCGGTGTATCAAGACCGTCAGCTGATGGCTCTGAGACTGGAGTCCTGGAGACCCTGTCCGGTCTGTGATTCATGAGTCAGTCCTGGAGACCCGGTCCGGTCTGTGATTCATGAGTCAGTCCTGGAGACCCTGTCCGGTCTGTGGTTCATGAGTCAGTCCTGGAGACCCGGTCCGGACTCTTAACTCAGTGGTAGCGTTGGACTCTGCAGTGAATCGGACCGCTTCTGTTTTTGTATCGGCCCTATGAAGTCTATCAGTGTCTGGGCATCGTAGCGTGAGTTAGCTAACGTTCCCTTTACTGATGCCGGTCTCTGGTGGTGTGTGTGTGTGTGTGTGTGTGTGTGTGTGTGTGTGTGTGTGTGTGTGTGTGTGTGTGTGTGTGTGTGTGTGTGTGTGTGTGTGTGTGTGTGTGTGTGTGTGTGTGTGTGTTGTGGGGGAGCCGTGCGAGGGTCTCCTGCATGGGGTCCTATTGTTGCCGTGTTAGCATTCACCTCCTCTCTCCTCATCTCCTCCTCCTCCTCCTCTCTCCTCTCTCCTCCTCCTAGCTCCTCCTAGCTCCTCCTAGCTCCTCCGGCCCGCGACGCCGCACGGCGGACCCTGGCTAATTAAGGGACCCCAGGCTGCCCACCCGCCTGCCCGTCTGAATGTGTGTGTGACCCTGGAATGGTCCGACATCCCAGAGAGGATGTCTCCCCTGGTCTTTATGCCCATTGTCAGCTGGGTGGGACTCACACACACCACCACCACCACCACCTCCACAACCTCCACCACCCCTGCCTCCTTTACATCCTCCTCCAGTCTGCCTAATGACTGCCTACCTATGGCGCAGCAACATCTTGGGTCATTCTCCCATTTTGCCCTGACGGTATTTTTTGAGAGGCTCGTTTGCACTATTACTGAACATAAGAAACAGCTGAAGTTGTCAAAAGTTACAATGGAAAATGTTGGGACAAAAGGAACACCCGTCACAGTATTGTTACTCTTACTTGTCAATTTTTACTGTACTTATTAGGTACTTATCTTCACAAATTGTTTAGAATTGTTTTAGAATTTATCTTCAGAAGAATACTGTGGGAGTGAATGGGGGATTAGCGTTCTATTTGTACTTGTTTCACAAGAAATCTTGAATCTTGGGTGAAAATACAAATGTGACGTATTACAGTTTCGAAATGTGATCGCCGTCATTGATGACGAACGTCTGGGATGGACGCGGACGTTGAAGAAGAGGACAGAGTTTGCTAGTCAAGACTGTACATAGTGTGGACCTTTTTCATTCCACCGCATAGCCGGTGTGTGTGCGTGACGATTAAACCTCTTGAGTTGACCTTTGAGGGTCACCTTTGGTTCGTTGCAGACGGTGCACGTCACCTCCGCCGTGACGGTCAGCTGCCCTTCTGAGTCGTACGCCTCCCTGCCGCTCAGACCGCTGATCCTCGCCGGTGATGACAGTTTCACGAAGAAATTTGCCTGAAGTGACAACATTTAAACATTTAAACATTTAAACATTTAAACATTTAAACATTTAAACATTTAAAACGCTGTCAGCTAAAACAAATCCTCGTAGTCAATTACCATTCATTTATGATGTCAATTAATGTAATACATGTTGTGATGGAGAACTATGTGTGTTATGTGTTCAGATCTGCACATGTATACAGGAGACCTATATGCAAATGAATGCCATGGTGTAATATTGCCAAGATATTGTGTGTATTTGCAATAATAATAAACCTTTTTCACAGTAGGAAGTAGTACAATATGCACTCATTCAATTTGTAAATAGCGTAAATAAAATAGTCACAGTTGGAAAGTTTTTTGGGCCAACGTTATGTTTTGTTTAGTTTGTTTATTTGCTTTAATGAGCGAGTGGTTGATTGGAAGGCTTCGTCATGTCAATCAATGTCGTCATTGTGATCATTCAGCCAATAGGCTCAGTGTACACACACACACACACACACTAACACACACACACACACACACACGCACTAATAATAATAATAATAATAATAATAATAATAATACATTTAATGTATATAGCGCTTTTCTAGGTACCCAAAGTCGCTTCACACACAATAAAATTAACTAAAACACTAACACACACACACACACACACACACACACACACACAGACAGACAGACAGACAGACAGACAGACAGACACACACACACACACACACACACACACACACACACACACACACACACACACACACACACACACACTAACACACTAACACACACACACACGAAGTAAACGTGCATATGTGCGCCATAATAAATCAATTAAAGCGACCTGACGTCATTAGATCGTGTGATTAGAGATATGATGTCATTGTGATCAGGACCATGAGACACGGTCCTCATCCTCGTACCAGGTAGCCGTAGATGTCGTCGGGGTTCTGGGAGAACATTTGGTTCAACGCGTCCTCGATCCTCTGGGGAACCTGGTTCCTCTGGTAGAACTCACAGGCCCGGGTCTTCATCTCGGAAAAGTCCTGCTCCTCCTCCTGCTCCTGCTCCTCCTCCTGCTCCCGCTCCTCCTTCTGTTCTCCATGAGACGTCTTCTGTCCTCCATGAGACGTCATGCTGGTCGGGGCCTCAGCGTCTCGTTGAGCGTCGAGGCTGCGGGACGGAGATGTTTACATCGGTTGCTATGGGAGACGGCAACCAACAACAGCTTAGAAATACAAATAAATACTATTTAGTTTATAAATATTATAACAGGTATATATAAAATATTGCAAATAAATACTATTATCATGTTTATAAATATAATAATAGGTATATGTTAAATATTACAAATATATACTAGTATCATGTTTATAATATAAGAGGTATATATAATAATGGTATATGTTAAATATTACAAATATATACTATTTTGTTTATAAATATTATCATAGGTATATGTTAAATATTACAAATAAATACTATTATCATGTTTATAAATATAATAGGTAAATGTTAAATATTACAAATAAATACTATTATAACGTTTATAAATATCATAATAGGTATATGTTAAATATTACAAATAAATACTTTTATAATGTTTATAGATATCATAATAGGTATATGTTAAATATTACAAATAAATACTATTATAATGTTTCTAAATATCATAATAGGTATATGTTAAATATTACAAATGAATACTTTTAGAATGTTTATAGATATTATAACAGGTATATGTTAAATATTACAAATTAATACTATTATAATGATTATAAATATTATAACAGGTATATGTTAAATATTACAAATTAATCCTGTTATAATGATTATAAATATTATAACAGGTATATCTTAAATATTACAAATAAAAAATATTTATAATGATTATAAATATTCTAACAGGTAGGCCTATATCTTAAATATTACAAATGAATACTGTTATAATGTTTATAAATATTATAATAGGTAAGGCATTTGGGTTTACTTTGAGGAAGGAACTATAATGTTTGTGAGGTTCTCTTCTCTGTTTCAGGTTGCCCCGAGCAACAGAAAGATGCTTCACCATGGTAACCGGAGCGTTACAGTAGACGACCGAAGTACCGCACTGCGCAGGCGCCGAGAACAAGGCCGTCAGTACAATAAATACACAGACAGACAATATTAAAAGATGCTCAAAATGAAATAAATGTTCTGACAGCCAACCGCGCACCGTCGTCCTGTGAAAATGTCATCACAATCATAATTGGAAGTAAAGTTATATTTTATGGCGATGTCTGTTCTTGTCGTTTTTTGATTATTTATTTTTATTATTGCAATCACTTTGGTCGGTTTGTAATTACAATTACAGTACACACTCTAGTGTGTAGTTTTGTACCTCCGCAGTACTAATACATACCATAGCAACAGGAGAGTGTACAGTCAGTGGTTGCTAGGGGAGACGGTCAGATTGTGTACAGTCGGTGGTTGCTAGGGGAGACGGTCGGACAGTGTACAGTCGGTGGTTGCTAGGGGAGACGGTCGGACAGTGTACAGTCAGTGGTTGCTAGGGGAGACAGTCAGATAGTGTACAGTCAGTGG